>LR990865.1:8744027-9344027 GCA_905163395.2 Endotricha flammealis
TTGTTGTCAGATAGAATCTGATCATCTGCAGGAGCAATATTTTCCGCGATACCAGCACGAGATGTGGATGGTTGCGGTGATATTGGCGGCGGATCAGACCTGGAGGTAGATGGCAGAGGCGACAGACCTCGCCTCGCCGGGTTATCTTCTTGCGATTCCGTCAACGCTCGATCTGTAACCATGATGTATATCTTTGTTATACATGAGCAGCCATTGTTGCCGTGAAGCAAATAACTGATAGTTCCATGCGCGTAAATCAGTCCTACTAACTGATTCGATTGCGTAGGCAAATTATCGGCGTGGATTAATCCTAGCAATTAATCCGAATGCCTTAAAAATTAATTATTTATCTTATATGCTGTGAATACTCGTATTAACGTATTCGAGTACGTATAAATCGGCGTGGATTAATCCTAATAATTAATCCGAATGCCTTAATGATAAATAATCAAACAATCAAACACACCTTCCACCGCGTCTTGATGCCGCGTGGATTCTGGGCTCGATGAGCGCGATCTAGAAGACGATGTACTCGATGAGCTTGAGGACACGCGTGGCCTTCGTGAAGAACGACGATTACGCTTGATTTCATCTTCCAAATATTTTAGTTTCTTTACAATATATTCCAATGAATTATCATTTTTGCGTTTAGGCATTTTTATAAACTTTTTATTATTATCGCAATTTGGAAGGTAAACCGTGCGCCAGTGGTGAAGCACAAAAAGCGAATGAAGGCTGGCGCCAGGTAAAGTGAGTGAGTGGGGACGAACCGGAAATGTACCGAAATTAAATTAAAATGAAACGGACACGACCGGAAGTCGTATGTTTCTTTTTAATTTTATTTTATAAAACTCTAAACTATATTCGTGTGCGAAGTGGTAACACATGGGCGCTACTACAAGTATAATTACTAATATTGAGGACGAATCCCAGGGTATAATATCACTCTATCTCGGTCATTTCACAATATTTTGTATGAAATAGGATGGCTAGTGAAAATAAGCTTGATTAATATTTTAATTAATTATCGGGCTTCTGAATTTCTTCTGTGCATGTTTTTATGCAATTAATAATAGGTAAACAGTTGTCAAGAACATTATGAAGTGTTTAGTTACGACTAGTTGACATTGTGTGAGGTTTTCCTTTCATTATGCAATACACAAATAAAAATACATATATTTTTAAGGTCGGTGTATATTGATACAATAATAGATAATAATTACAAAATGATTGTTAAACTTATTTAGTATTAAAATGTAGGAACTTTATATTTGGCGGTAGGTTGACTTTGTTCTGTAAATAAAAATAATGATATAATATGCAAAAAATATTACAATAAAATTACAATATAATACTTGGTGGTACGTTTCGGTCGTCGCGGGAAATTCAATTTTTGTACAAATTGCATCTCAATCATTGATAGAATTTTCTTGACAATTGATTTGGCGACAACAAATACAATATATATACTGAATAATTATCAAATAAATTATACATATTAGCTCTTCTTATTATGAATGTCCAAGATGCATCTTTTTCCCTATAAACGTGCATTATGCACATTCATAATGAGAAGAGACAATATTTATATTTTATGTGATGATTATTTAGTATATATATTATTGGTATTTGTTGTCGCCAAATCAATTTTGTCGAAAATTCTATCAATGATTGAGATGCAATTTGTAAAAACCCCCAAAAAATTTGAATTTCTTGCGCGGACCGAAACGTACCACCTTAATATCAACGAATAATCCAAACATACCTGTAATTGATTTCGTTGATTTCTTTCTTAATGGTGGAGCCTGAAACAAAACGGAGTGCTGTTAAATATATAAAAAATACAGTTGATAAATTGAAAAAAATATCTTTGGCGACAGCCATTTTGATAATATTATACTATCTAGTATTGCTTATTCTTTTCTCACTAGAATAAGATTTTATCAACATTTTGTATTTGTTTAAAAAAATATTTGATTTATAAAACACAAGGAAGTGTGGCCTCTGTGTTCTGCAATATGAACAATTTACGTAGATACCACGATACAAATTTATACTATCATGTCTATACATGTAAAATGCTTTGTCGTGACCGACTGACTGACGAATCAAGTCACAGTCTAAACGGTTGATTGTAGACCTGAAACTTGGAGGATGTGTTCTTTGTATGACGTAGGCATCCGATCCGATAAGACATTCCACTTTTGGTTCGAAAATCCTTTTCCGAAATTCCCACGGGAAAGTGGAAAAGAAAAATGCCGTATATTACCAGTAGAGGGTGGTGCGCCCGAATGTGTTGCAACAACTTGGCGTTGGTGGCGTACTGTCGCGGGCATTCAGTGCACGCGGCCGGCTCGCACGCTCGTTTTCCGTTCTCAATACATTGTGCACGCATCACTTCTGCACCTGTACACATAAATTGGTTATTGCCTAAAATGAGTAGTTGACATTTTATTTTTGGAAATAATTTTATATCGTAAAACGTCGTGTCATTTCTATATGATTTTGTTTCCAATTGATGTTTCTTATATCGCTAGAGTCATATTTCTATCCTTCCTTTTTCTTCTAATTTCTGTCTGATAAAAACCATTGTTACTTCCAAGATTGTTGTAGTTTTCTCTCCGGGTTTATGACACCTGACTAAACTACAGATAGAACTGCTCGTATTAGCACGAAAGAAAGCTATTAATGAGAAAATGCTATGCTATGCTGCAAATGTGAAGATGTATGATTAAAATTAGCATACTCATTACTGTAAAATGTGAACAGTACCTTTATGGTACGCCAGTGAATATATGTGGTACCTGGATGATGCGCCCGAACGTGCGCTTGTCGCTTGGCCGCCGAGCGATACAGCTTCGGGCAGGCGGGGCACGGGAACAGGCGCTCGCGCCGCTGCAAGGGCCCCGCCGCCACGCGCGCCGCCAGGGGCGCCGCGCCGTGCGCGCGGCACAGGTGGTTCACTAGCATGCCGCGACGCTACAACCATTACATGTATATACGGAGTACCTATACTAACAACTTTTATTTAAAGTTTACAATAACAGCGTAATGTTATGTTCTGTAATGTTTCAAGTGTGAAATTGATGCCAAAAGATGCACCAATAAAATTGTCTCGTTCTTTTTAAGACCCATGTGGCCCTTATTTTATTTTTTGTAGCATAATTATATGATACTAGCCTTTGCGTGCGCTAGCGATTGCCGTAAATTTTGATTGATATATAGAGTCAATTTTACTCTGCCCTACTCTTCATGCTCCCCCTCAACCTCTTCAGTATGTTACTAATAAGTTATAAATAAACTCAAGTAAATTATAAAATAAATTCCACCTATTAAGGTAATATTTACCTTAAAACTTAAATTGCACTGTCTACATGGATAAGAATCTGTCGAGTCATCATCAACCTGCAATAAAAAGGTAAAAAATAACTCCATATGACGGAGACACGGGTTACGTATACGGGTTTTTTAACATTTATTTAGAAGCAAGACATTCTCCGATGCCTCAAACATAAAATAGAGAATACCTTTTTGTCGGGTGTTGCTTGGTTCATATCAATGGGATGCTCTGTGTGTATATGAACTGCCAATTTATCTTTACTCAGGAACTTTTGGCCACATTCACATGCATATTTACGTTGAAGACACTCTCTGAAAATATTACAATTTAAATGAAGTAATTTATTCATAGAGCAGGATTTTAAATACACTTTCTTTAGTCACAACGTAAATATCACACACTTATTTTTTTATGTATCATACATACTAAATGCGAAGTGATTTGTTTGTTTGTCATTTTTTCATGGCGTAAAGTAACGAACGGATTGACATGACTTTTTTTTTGTGGATAGGATAAGCTAAGATAGGGTAACAGCTAGAAAATAATATATACAATATTTATTACCTTAAATGCCTACGTTTTATCTTATTAGAAACCATTTCCTTGCAATGAATGCACGAAAACTCTGTTGGTATGTGTGTGTTATTCTGAAAAATATAATATTTATTACGGAAAGCGCTAAATTGTCTATGAGGTAACGCGTCCTTCCTTCCTTCCAACCTTTGCAGACAAGATACTTCTCTCGATACAAATAGATCGATTAGTGCATCTAATAACGCATACGAGGGACTAAAAGAACTGCGCACAATAGATGTTGGGTGTGTTTTTTAGCGTACAAAAGTCCATGGGGCACCTATTCTACTAACACAAATGCACCAATGGACTCAATGGTGTCTCAATCGTGTCTCAAAAGAATGCCGATAGTGTATCAGTGGAATAATTTTTGACATTCGTTAAGGACTTAAAAGATAACATAATATTTAACTTATTGTTTAAGTCCATAACAAATGTCAATGTGTGCTCCTGGTCTATGCAGGTCTTTAGAAAATAGTAGTTTATTCGATTTATACTAATATCTATTATAAAAATTATTTTATTTCACCTTTTCTTCCGTGTCATTTTTCATTTTACTTATATCAGGTACATTTATCAGATCATTGTCAACCTTAACTCCAGGGCCGTAAGGATTCAATTCGGTTTCGGACCGTGAACTCCCTGATATATCTAGGTTGGGCATACGATCCGTATCAAATAGATTTGTAGAGAAGTCAAGTCCGTTTGTATAGTTATTAAAACTTTCGTCCGAGGGTAATCTATCATCTTCAATGTTTAATGTTAAATTCAGTCCAACGTCGGATTTCATTGAGTTCGATTCAACAGTACTTCTGAAAAAGATTTAAAAACATTTTAACATTTATGATTTTTTGTCATACCACAGACAGGCAAACAAGCAGGCCACTTTATTGTACTCGACCAGTGCTCATTATTGTTTTGGAGTGGTAAACCATTTGTGAAATAAGCTAGCTTGACGCTCAGGAAGTAGCACCTTCTCAGACTATCGGCGTGCCGCAGCACTGCCTTTCGTTCGGTATATGAGATCCAAAGAGCCTACACCTCCCCTATCCCATGAAGAAATTACTAGGAGTTGCTACAATAAGCCGTTCGTATGAACGACCTTGTCGCTGACGTGTTTAACCTGTCTAAACTATAGAAATAATATCCTATACATGTATAAGTGGCTTATTGTTTTACGCCTAGCGGCAGGACATAGTGAAACTATTTATATTGTTTTAAACGACCATTAAGGCGCCATAGGTGCAGCGACCCAAACGCGAAGTCGACCCCGCCGCCCCGGGCCGCGCCTCGCGTCACGTTGCGACAACCGAGCGTCTTTTCTTATCATTGCGCACATAGTGTAAAAATATGCAGTACCGAAACTTTAAGTTTTCTAATTTGTAATAAAATAATAATTGCCTACAATTATTTTTTAATAAATATGAATGAATATAAAATGAAGATTATGAACAACTTTTATTGGAACCAAATATGAAAAATGAAATAGACATGGTTTTCAGATTTTTTTGGTATGGTTTCGGGATGATTTTCAAATAATTTTCAGATTATTTTTGGATGGTTTTGTGATGGTTTTCTGATGTCTTTGGGATGGTATTTCAATAGTTTTCGGATGGTTTTTCAATGGTTTTGTGATGATCTCAAGATGGTTTTGGGATTATTTTCGAATGTTTTTGGTATGAAACTATCTGAAAATTGTAACTAAATAATGAGATTGTTTACTTATGATTTTAGTTATGGTTACTTATTTAGGTCTAACAGGAAATAATGATTGAAAAATCATTATTTCCTGTTGGACCCACTGCTACGCACAACTAATTTTGGCACAACTAAAAGTATTCCTATTGGCACAACTATGGCACAACCAGATAATTGTCATTAAATAGTTCCCTTTGGTACCACCATTCATTAAGGAAGTACATTCGTGTGCCACACTGTATAAGAGGCATGTTATGGGGTGACTCAGGAATGGTTTTGGGGTGAGTTAGGAATGGTTTTGGGGTGAGTTCGGAATGGTTTTGGGGTGAGTTCGGAATGGTTTCGGGGTGAGTTTGGAATAGTTTTGGGGTGAGTTTGGAATGCTTCTGGGGTGAGTTTGGAAAAGTTTTGGGGTGAGTTTGGGATAGTTTTGGAGTGAGTTCGGAATGCTTTCGCACCAAATGGCACTGATATAGTCGTCACATAGTGCAATCTTCCCACCTTTATCCTTACATATTATAAAACAAAGTCCTCCCGTGCGTCTGTCTGTCTGTCTGTTCGCGATAAACTCAAAAACTACCCAACGGATTTTCTTGCGGTTTTTACCAACGGATAGCCTGGTTCATGAGGAAGGTTTATGTATAAAATTTGTCAATATTTTGTGTAAATTGGCTGAAATATAAAGATTATTGTTGGGAGTGTCGGAAAAAATCGACCCGCTTGGGAGCTGTCGATATAACAATACAAAAATTATAGGACATTCCTCTTAAATAGGTCTCCAAAAAAGTCAGCGATAGCATATATTTATCGTTTACGGATAACTTACTATAAAATAAAAATCGATTTCGAGTAATAATGCGGAAATTGGAAACCGATTTTGACGTATACAGTATTAATCCTTATCCTGTTAACTACGTTAGTTACCTTAAGCATTTCATGTACATTATTATAATCTTTACACCATATAATTTAAATAGATACTTTAGAAGTTATAGGAAAAAATTTACGCGTTTGCCGAAATTAATTCAAGTTCTTTCTATTCTATGCTAGATGGCGCTATTCAAAAGATACATCGCGCCGCTATGGTTACGTCCTAAATATCACGCGAAAATTAAAGCACTTTAAATCTATTACGCTAGGTGTCGCTGTTTAAAAATCAAAACTAATATATAAAGCTGAAGAATTTGTTTGTTTGTTTATTTGAACACGCTAATCTCAGGAACTACTGGTTCGAATTGAAAAATTATTTTTGTGTTGGATAGTCCATTTATCGAGGAAGGCTTTAGACTATATAACATTACGCTGCGACCAATAGAAGCGAAGCATCAGTGAGAAATATTGCAAAAACGAGGAAAATTATTAGGGCTTCCGTTGCGTGCGCTGCATAAACGGTTCAAGTTACCCAAAAAATATGTATGGCGCTCAACCTAGAAAGCTGGAATTTTGTATAGAGGTTCTTTTGACAAGAATAAAGATGGGGTTTTATAGAATTCCCACGGGAAAGGGAGTAATAGGACTATAAGTGTATTATCGCAGGCACACAACCTAAAAAGCTGGAATTTTATATAGAGATTCCCTAAAAGATGTTGATATAGAGAAAGACGGCAATTTATAGAATTCCCACGGGAAAGGGAGTAATAGGACTGTAAGAGTATTATCGCAGGCGCACAACCTAGAAAGCTGAAATTTTGTATAGAGGTTCCCTTTTTATGATGTTGACTAGAATAAAGACGGCAATTTATAGCATTACCACGGAAAAGGGGGTAATAGGACTGTAAGAGTATTATCGCAGGCGCTCAACCTAGAAAGCTGGAATTTTGTTTATGGGTTCCCTTTGTGATGCTGACAAGAATAAAGACGGCAATTTATAGAATTCCCACGGGAAAGGCAGTATCTACGCGGGCGAAGCCACGGGTACAGCTAGTTATAAATAATTTCAAAGACATGATGAGCTTAGTAAAATAATAACTTCTTGTCTGTCAAATAATAAATCCGTTTGACATACACAATATCCGCAGTCGTCATTATACTCATCTCTTATTACAAGTATACAGTGATATCAAAGAATTTTTTAGTCATACACAATATCCGCAGTCGTCATTATACTCATCTCTTATTACAAGTATACAGTGATATCAAAGAATTTTTTAGTATAAGTACCATTTTTAAACCGTTGCAAACGTAAGTCGTCTTTGTAGATATAGTATAGTAGATATAGTATAGATATAGTATAGTATCGTTTAATTCGCCACTTCCCTAAAATGTTATTTCGCCTAAAATATACATTATGTAGTTCAAACCCTTATAGAAACCATCGGATAATAGAAAACTACTCCAAAACTGTAAATACTATCCAAAAACAATTGTAAAGCTATACCTATAAATCGAACCTATAAACCAAAAACATTCGAAAATAATACTAAAAGAATATCTAATTCATTCTAAAAACATTAGAAAATAATGTTAAAAGAATTCCTAATTCATCCTAAAACATTCGAAAATAATCCTAAAAGATTTTCTCATTTATACCATAAACCATCCCGAAACAATCCCAAAAACATCTTCATACCATCCGAAAACCATTGGAAAAACATCAGAAAACCATCTGAAAGCCATTCAAAAACAATCCCAAAACCATCCAAAAATCATCTGAAGACCATCCCAAAACCATCCAAAAACAATCTGAAAACTATCTAAAAATCATTCGAAAACCATCCAAAAACATCTGAAAACTATCCGAAAACCATCCAAAAACCATCTGAAAACCATCCGAAAACCATTACGAAACAGCAAAAAAAGTAGTTGTGCCAACAGGAATACTTATTTTGTGCATAATAGTTGGTCCAACAAGAAATGGTTCCACACTGTTTTTCCTTTTTTTATTGCATTTGTTACCCATTTTCACCAACAATTATTCTACGTAATCGAATTGCGAGCGCGGCGGTGATGGCGGAAAATTTGACACACGTCCGACGTCGATAAGGTCTGCGACCGGACTGAGTAACGCGAACTCACGCTTTGACTTCGTATTTTCGTGTATAAAATATGATATAAAAATGCCATGTAATCTTTCTAAAGTTATTTTGCATGAATTGACTAGTTCAATTAATAACTAAAAGGATAATTAAGTTTCAAATCTTAAAACGTGTCAGAAGTAAGTTTAAAATAAGTTATTTGTTTTAAAAAAGTGGAATTTTAAATAAAAATTTTTATCGAGTGAAGTAATTCTAATTGTGTATTGAAGATATGATTTAACTAGACAAGGTACTCAAGAATACCTATTATTTTTTTGATTCGTTATTTTGAAGAACTTCATTAAAAAAAATTGATTTTTCTAGACCTCTTCATAGGTATTTTACGAACCGGTAGCGTCTTAATGTGTACCTATGTTCCACAAATAAAGTATATTTGTATTTGTACATATATCTTAATTAGTTATACAAATATCATGCTTATACGAAACGCATAATGTGACATATGTCTATCTCTGTTTAACAAAAGGTCACCTCTCGTATGACAAAAAGAGATTTCTAACTTATTGACATTTCTGTTTCTGGCAACATCGAAATATTCTTCGCGAGTTGTAACATGTGGCACCTGGACGCCATTGTTGTATCAACTGTCACGACTGTGGTGATTGGGTGAAATACTCAAACTGTCAGTGTGCTGTCAGTTCAGCTCTAAAACCGGTTTGTGATTGGTCGGCTCATGGAAGCCATATTTGTGCCAAAAGTTTAAATAAGACCACTTTTGTTGTAGGTATATTATATGTCCTTTTTCTTTTATCGTTGGTCTAAACAGCCTCCTGCATCTGTGCCGCACCCCCGCACAGGCCGAGAATGCGTGACGTCAGTGCCCAATTGAACGCGATGGACTACATTGCTTAGGGCAACACCTCTTAGTAATTTCTTCATGCCCTATACCTTATCTCCTTCTTTCTTCCTGTTAAAGGTCGGCAACGGGACTTCTCTTGTCTTTATTACTCTATGCGCGACGGTGATCACTGCCCATCAAGTAAGCGCTTATTTGTCATTGCGATTCATTGGTTTTGAACTTATGACTATCTTCTCATTTCGCTGCGATTCATCAAATATAGAGTAGACTAAAATACTTACGATTTTTCTACTTCTTTCTTGCAATATGACGTCATGTGTCGTCTCAAACTGAAATAAAAGAAATACAAATTAAAACGTGTAACCAACTAATAACTATAACCTACATGTAAGCAGCATCATAAGTTTAAAATTAATGTACAGTACAACATGCAAAAGTGGTGGCACAAAATTTCAAGCAATTGTAATAATAGAAGCTATGACTGCCTTTTACTTACGTAAAGAGATTGGAAAATATTCGAGAGCATTGTCTGCAACGATACCTTCGCTTTGACTTTTTAACTTCCTGAAAACGTTCAAAGTTTTATAAAGGTGATTTATGTTTTTTTTTTTAATGAGAATCACACAACGCCATCTAGTCCCAAACTAAACCCCCAGACCAAGGCAAACAGACATGTTCATGCACACAAATGTTTGCCTTGCGCAGGATTGGAACGACCCTCGAGATAATGATATTAATATGATATTATATTTTTAATGACCATTGCTAGCCACTCGACCACCGCGCTTGTAATTGTAATTTTATATGGCAATTTGTTGACTTTATTACCTTATGACAAACATCAACATGTCGTTGAAGCAGTTTCGCAGTCGACAAACCTCGATGGCATTCATAGCACCACCACTTCCGAGGTTTCTGTATAATCACTGAAAATAATAATAAAATAAAATCTACAAATACCAAAGAAAGTTTATTTTTATATAAGTGACATAAACATTATTATAATCATTTTTATTGCTCATTTGGAATCAGTAGCATGGCATTAAGTCTGTGACTGTAATTTTTAACAATCTCGAAGTTGACACGTATTGCGAAAGTATACAAAGTACCTAGTATATGTATTTTATTTTAGACTTTGTATTTTTTTTTTGTAAAACGACATCTATATCTTTATATATAAAAGAAAGTCGTGTTTGTTACAACACTTATAACTCGAGAACGGCTGGACCGATTGCCATGGTTTTTGATTTGTTGGATTTGTTTCCGTCCCGAATAGCAGAATACATCTTAAAAACAATGAAAACTAGGGTAGGGGTAGGGTAGCGGTAGGGTAGGGGTAGGGTAGGGTAGGGTAGGGGTTGGGTAGGGTAGGGTAGCGGTAGGGTAGCGGTAGGGTAGCGGTAGGGTAGGGGTAGGGTAGGGGTAGGGTAGCGGTAGGGTAGCGGTAGGGTAGGGTAGTGCCTCTAAGGCGGAACAAAGTTTGCCGGGTCAGCTAGTTTCTAATAAAACCATGATAAGTGCAAAACGTCAAAAAATCAAAGAATAAAATTGTTTTTTTTATCCCTTTTTCCCCTATTCCCACCCTCCTTGTATCGTCAACGGTAGCGTCCGTGGTTTTGCTGATGTTTATAAACAGCATTCGATCAAGTGGTTTGCTTGTTTATCTGCCATATGACATTTAAAAAAAAAAATCTTGACGAATCACACAACGCCATCTAGTCCCAAACTTAGCAACTGAATAGCCAAATAGCATTGGTCTCGGCCATGTTGTGTTCCTACGGTGAGTAAGGTCTCCAGAGTTCCACTTGGGGGGGTTGGGAGGGTTGGCAACGCGTGAGTGATACCACCGGTATTGCTTACATCTATAGGCTACGGTGATGCTTATCATCGGGCGGGCCGTATGCTTGTTTGCCAACATTGTGATATAAAAAAAAATATAAAAAACTGAGCTTGTACTACTACATTGCTGATAAATACTTACTATACATAGAAAACACCCAGACAGAGGCAAGGAGACATGTTCATACACACAAATGTTTGCCCTGCGCAGGATTCGAACCCGTGGTCCTTAGAGTAAAATGACCATTGTTAGCCACTCGACCACCATGCCAGTCAAAAGAATAGTTCTCATTTAAAAAATGTATTACCTTCATTAATATCTAAAATAGGCTGATTTGATGGTATTTTGTGATCCTCCGCATACTCCTTTGAATATCCAAGACACAGTTTAGTGCGTGGTGCTATAGACTTAACTGTTACTCCATAAAGTTCATTGTTTTCGTACACCAACCATACATTTGCTGTGTTTTGATCACCTAGTGGTAGTAAACTGAACCAATTTGATTTATCTGAAAACAAGAACCAGAGGAATTATGATTTCGTGGCGAGTGGTGGCTGTAATAAAAGTGCAATAACATTACACTACATCATTTTTTTATTTTCCACCTCTACCAGGGGGGTCCCACTCCGCAGTTTAGGTACGATTGGCCTTCGGACCCACCCGGCGGGTTAATATCAACGCTACCACCACTCGGCTCTCGCTCGTGCCGCTAGCTAGACGCATCGCGCGGACTCGGCCGTGGCGCCGCCGTGTCGAGTAAATAAAAAAAGACAAACTATACGAAAATTAGGTACTACTGTTGTACCTTTAGTAATACAGTAGTTTAGTACCTATATATTACTATTTATTGAATTAAGTGATACACATGTTATTTTTATCTATTATTTAAGTAGGTACAATTTATATCGGCGAGTGAGAACCTTATGCTCTTGCATCGAAACCGATTTCAATTTAGCGCTATCCAAGGGAATATCTAAATAAGATATTTAGTTATCTTCTTAGATTAAAGAAATAGGCACATACCTAACTGGTAATTTAATATTCAGATTAAATTCTTCTCTAAAAGAAGACAACCCTAACGTCGTCAGAAGAGGTAAAAAATACGCGATAGAACGAGAGGCAACTTCTAGGTGAATATAACTGTAGGTTGTGTGCGCTGAGCGAGCTGAATTGCACCTTATTGTATTGTAGCGAAGGTCCCTATTTCTTTAATTGATTTTGCGGAGTGAATCTTCTGTACGTAGTACTATTATCTATTCTGTGCCTCTACTAGGTTGTCTGGAAGAGATTGCTTTTGCGATAAGACCGCCTTTTTGTTCATTATGTATTGTTATTTCTTACTTTGTATATTTATATTTTTAATGGCAATAAAGAGTTTTGTTTTGTATTGTGTTTGGTATTGGAGCAATAAGGTCGTGTTTCCATTAGAAGTTAGTCTGTAAGGTTGTGTTTAATGTATATATATTTTTTGCTTGAGTATCATACTATACTATCCTTATTAACCCTTGACCTAAAGTGACAATTTATTGAATTGGTGATGTTTGTAATATCGGAAACATCAAAATGGCGTCATAAATTTTGGCTTTCAAAAAAAAAAAAAATTCTCTGTAGGGAAATTGTATTTTATCATACGGTAAATGAGCATATACTCTTTGATAAATTTCGTTTCCGTATTATATCAAAACAAATGTAAGTTTAAAAAAAAAACTCCTGTTATTATGTTTTTCTATTGACAAAGTCAAACTTTTCAAAGTGTGCTACGGCCTTGATTGCGAGAAATAAAGCGTCATTTAGTCAAAAGTACAAAGACTTCTTTCATAATTGTCCGAGTTAATAAACAAAAACCTCAAGATGTTTATAATACATTATTATAAATGAGAAAGTGAGTTTGTTTGTTTTTTATTCCTTCACGGCTTGACTAAGCAGGCGATCATTATGAAAATTTGCATACATATTGTTAGGGATACAGAAACCAACATAGGCAAATTTTTACGCGGGAGAAGCCGTGGGTGGCCTATAATCCTTACTAATATGTTATGTTCCATGCAAAAATGGATGGACAGTTTTGCTTGAATTTGGGATACAGGAAGCTAATCATTTAACATTATTTTACACATCATATAGTTTTATACCGTATATCATTCCAGGGATGAGAAAAACCGGGTAAAAATGCGGGCATCTGCTAGTAACGTATAAAGTAATTTAGAATGTATTCGACTTTAGAATTTGCTACCTACCTTTATCTGTTGTGTCAATATGAAATAAAACATCATTTTCACTCTTCAAAAATATAGGTGTCCTTGTAGTAGAAGCTTTTGATACTAATGTATGTGCTGAAGTTGATGATATTTCACATTGAATTCCTGTCAACATAGTTTTAAGAGTTTAGTAAGTAATAACAGTGGAGTACAGGGTCATGCTACACACAAAGATAAGTAATAACATAAGATGGAAATAAAATAATGTGGACTATCCTTAAGAAATGTTTGATCTAAATTATTTTATGGTGCTTTCGAAATGTGAATTGAACTTCTGAAAAGGAGCACCATAAAAACCAATCTGTATCCTACCTTGTATGGGTCCAAATCGTATACCAGCATGTAATACACGTCGTGGAGAAATTCCATCACGTCTGATTTGTAAAACTTTTGGTAGTACAGCTATAGCTCGCGGCTGGACAACTGTGTCGGGAATGTGTACTGAAAATAATACATATATGTATGGTACAGTCATAATAGATACCTAAACTAATGGAATAAGCTTAAAATTTTGTGTTTGTACGTACACTCATTAGTCTCTAGAACTGCCAGACTGATTTGAAAAATTCTTGATGACATATTTGAAGAAGTATTATAGACTATTGAACATCATGCAATAACTATTAAAGGCTGAGGAAAATGAAGAGCGGGTGAAGTCTTAGACAACTAACATTTGGCTATACACATTGTTTATGTGTGTGTGAGCGATTTTACCAGCGTTTCCGAGGTTACGCACACTACATTAATGTGCATGTGTACGTTACAACATTTATAGCCAAATGCTATTCGTGAAATAGAATATCTGTTAATATGTAAATAATATGTTTTTCTATTGAGAAAGTCGAGGGAAAAATAAGAGAATGGCACGCATGCATATACCCGCTTTAGTGCCGCATTATTTTTGTGCCAAAAATTAAATTGTCATGTATAAGGATATTAAGTTCGCCACACACAGGCAGCGGAGGCGTGGCGGAGGCGTTGGCGGTTTTTTCGTATTGTTCGAAGTAGTATAAAAGACTACACACACAAGCCGTGGCGGTGGCTAGGCGGCGCGGCGCATGGCGGAGCATGCGGGCTATTTAAAATATTTAAAAACTTCTTTATGATTAATCTCTAATTTTCTCTTCTCATATTACTGCTATGAACCCAATGCCTCTTACGTCTATTTTCTCTGAGAGCTATTGCTAATAATAAAAGCAGCTCTTCATCATCACTCTCGTTTGACATTTTGTAATCAAATACGCAAAGACGCCGACGACGCCAACACACTCAAGGCACCGAAACGCCTCTGCGACGCCACCGCTCCTGCACGCTGGCAATGTGTAGATACCCGCTCCGTCACCGCCACGCCTGACACGGATTTTGACCGCCACCGCCACGCCTGCGCTGCCTGTGTGTGGCGAGCTTTAAAGAGACACTTATTCTGGATGAATTTTTTCCTCATAAATATAATATAGATTTTCTTTCATTACATTCATATTATGAGGGAAATATAATCTGTAAAACATTAATCTTACCATATCTTTCAAATTGTTTGTTTGGTGCAATAGTTGTGTATTTCAAAATATCACTTCCATAGTCATCCACTTGTTTATTACTATCACTGACATAGATATCGTATTCATCACTGCTCTCTGAAATTTAAAGTTAGTGTATGTATTCACATTATACAAAAAGTTTTACAGGAAGTATTTTTCAAGAAATAGTTTTTATATATATAGGCAAACAAGCAAGTGGTCCACTTGACGGAAAGTGTTTACTTACTAACTAATATAGGTTTTTCAAACACGTTCTCTTGCCAAAGAATACATACAGTAATAAGTTATATGTATAATTTAATCTACTATAGAAACTACCATTTCGGACTCGAAAGCAAAATGACTATTAACAGTTATTTTTAAGGTAATTTCATAAATGCTCTACCACTCCACAAACCACATGAATGTATGAAGTGAAAAATACTTCTATAGATGATAAAATAGAAGGACTAAGTGCGGAAACCACACCCACTAGAGGGTTATGATGATGATGATGATGATAAAATAGATCCTTGCGAGGTTTTTGTGGTTTGGTATCTGTACTTAATTTGTAATTTTAAAAAACTTGAATAAATGATTTTAAAAAAAATACATACCATTAAAATTACTGACTTCAGCCAGTGGCTCTGTTTCGGTAGTGTGTAGTAATGGTGGCACATAATTGGCGCTCTCATCACTGAAATTCTAAGTAAAACAATGTTCATTATACTTTTCAAAGTAAGCAATTTTAAAATTAAATTCCTAGTAATTTAATTAAGAAATATGATGATAAGCAATCACCTCTTCCTATCCGTACTTAGTAGAATCTTGAATAACACATGTGAAATTGAAAAATAAGACAGGAAAGTATTTTAAGTACTTATCTGCAAGATTTCAGAAAAAAAGGATTTTTATTTTTAAAACTAAACTAAAAATGTTAAAAATTAAATTAAAACAGAATGAATGCGAATATTATGAATTAATAAGACAGAGTCCCTGCGGCAGAGTACCCAAAATGCTTGCAGCATTACCTTGCAGTATGGCAATAACAAATTGTTGAGAAAGTAGCTGCCAGCTTTGGGGTCACGTGTGGTTTAATTTAATTTTACCATTTATGGAAACAAGATACTACTGCATTCAAATTGGCCAGAGAGAGAGAATGGAATTACTTACCAGTATCTGTAGCGGTATGTTTTGATGTTCTATAGTTTCAAGATTACCGCATGGATTGAATTGAATGAAGTACATTCGGGAACCATTTTGGTCTCCATTCGATTGCATTTTCTTTTAGTATCAAAAATATTTACACTTTTGAAGCTAATCAAATCAGTGGCAGAAGTTTAACAATATTTGGTGAGAGTCAGAGTCGCGTTAGGGGAAGGAACTCTAACAAAAATCAATCACAAAAAAATTATTTAACATTAATACAATGAAACACGACCGACTTGCTACTTATATCTATTATATAAAGGTATTTAATTTAATTTTCTAAATTAAATTTGCTTTCCACAATAATAATAACCGGCATTCTTTCGAAAAATAATTTGACAGTGACAGTTTATTTATTACGTTTACTTCTCTTAATTGTGGCAGTCTTAAGGCTCGCACAAACTATAGCCGCGGCGGGCTCAACGCATCGCATTGCAAAATTGCGCCAAAGCACATAGCAGGCGCATCGGGCCGCACCGCAACGCAATATTTTGAATCAGTCAGGTTTTGGCAATCTAAGAAGATGGATAGTTCTGACGCTGCTGCTGTTTAACGAAGAGATGAAGCAGAAAAGAAAAAGAAATCGTAGCATCTGAGTACACGAGATTGCAAGAAGAGAAATGTGTATGGTGAATTTCACTCCCTTTTTAAAGATTATTAGAAGATGAAAGAAAATTTGTTCAATATTTTAGAATGACATATGAAAAATATTCTGAGCTTCTTGATGATTAAATATTGTTAAACATAGATTCGGCTTCAGTTTGGTAATTCACGAACAGCACTCGTTCAGCCGTCTACTTGTTGCGTCTGCCAACGCACACTGAGGCGGGCCGCATTGCAACGCATAACATCGCCGCAAAAATACGCCTGGCTAGCAATGCGCCACACATGCGGGCCGCATCGCAACGCATGCGTTGCGATGCGGCCCGCCTGAGGTGTGCGATAGCTCATACAAAATGTATGAAACTGATTCAGGAGGATTTTTGTTATGCGTTGCGGTGTTACGCGGCCCGCCCTAATGTGCGCGGGCCTTTACAGCACACTTCAGAATATTATTAAATAAATTTTAACTTCGCAGTCATTTGCAAATGCCGTCATACACATGAAGGGTACGCGTATTTGTGCACATGTGAGTGACCGGGGTCATTTTGGGTTCCGTGTAATATCGAAAAGCTATGCGCGAGCTCGCAGATATTTGCCATGCGATGCGAATTCGCAGTTATGTTATGTGGGTGTGGGAGCCCAGATGTACACGATGCCGTCGTCGGTTTTGTGTACATCGAGTATGTATCGGGCTACGTACTCGATTGTTTTGTATGTAAAAATGTCGTAATCTTGGGACCACGAATAATAGTAAAACCACAATATCAGTAAACGATTTTATTGGAATGTCACTACAATACGTTAGTAAAAAATATACAAAAAAGTAATTAAAAAAAGATATGTGAATAATTACAATCAAAGTGCCTTTATGGCCGTATGAAAACGCTTTGGTTATGAAATACATAAAAATAATAAAGACATACATTTAATTTGTATTCATTCTGCATTTGTATAGATATGACTACACCAGTGCGCTTTCAATTTCGCTTTCCAGTTCATTTTAAATTTCAATTTTCTCAGGTAGGTAATGTGTACCTATCTGAGAAAACACAAGTTGAATTGGAAAGCGCACTGATGTAACGATAGCATTATCCTATTTTCAAAAGCGTGCTGCATGACAGCGAGTCAAATCATCATACGACAGTAGGTATTATCCATGAAAAAGAAATAAATAAAATATTATCTCAGTTTATTACATTTCTTCCGTTATTATAGTCCTTGTCCAGAATGACATACATACATTTTGCAATTTAAGCATTTCTTTACTATAACTTTTCTATTAAAAATTTCATATAGTCCTGTAATGTAGTAGCTCATTTACATCAGGCCGTCTTGTCACAGACGAAAGAGGGTTTCGGTTAGCCGTTTAGCGCTATTACGCACTGTCGACTGGTCGCCGGCGACTCGGTCGACAGCGACTGTGACTTTCATAAGGCATTGTCCTAATAGGACGCGATTGCGCGATCATCGTTGGTTCGCGCGAATTTTACTCGTACGAACTCGCGATCAAACATATTGAACTCGAATAGGTGTCCTAACTGACAATCGCGCGACGCTTAGTCGCACGCTTATGAACACGCGATGGTCGCATCGCTTACTCGCGCGATGATCGCGGATTCGCATCCTATTAGGACAATGCCTAAAGTTCAATAGGTGTTTACGCACTTGGTCGCGTTTTGGTCAGTGAGAGACTGAGTCGCCGGCGACTAGTCGACAGTGCGTAATGGCTCTTACGGCCGCAGTTTCGATGACTGAACACGGTTGACTTTTGAAACGCGCCACTCTTTGTTCACTGAATACGGTTTTGTTCGCCGAATTCGGTGGCCGAGTATGAACGCAATTTAATAAATCTATTCGGTTAAACCGACCTAATATAAAAGCGCCACAAATCTTCAATTTTTTTATGTCATTGGTACACTGTCATTAACACTTTATGCTTTGGCTTCTAATATGTATGTGCACATGAAGGTCTCTGCCTCAATCCTTGACAATACAGTTTACACAGAAATCATAATAACTTATTAAAAACAATTTATAAACTAGTAATAAAGTTATATTATCCATTGTCTTAAACTAATAAAGCTTTCCTTCTATAATGATTTACCCCAAAAATATAATATACGAGAATTGGTATAGTATAGGGTTGTTTCCAGGGTCAAAATAATCACATTATATTTAGTCCGTATTTTAGATTTTATAAAAAAATGGACACGTATTTTTTCTTTTTTCGATTAAACAAAAAATAACAAAGATACAAGGCATAAAAATTTAGGAGTGGGGGCCTTTGACGTCACCCCGTGCGAAAAAATGCCACACGGCGTGACGTCACACGTAACTTTAATGGGCTATTATCTTTGTCATTTTTGGTCTAATTTACAAATGAAAAAATGAGTTGCCCTTATTTTTGGATAATCTATAAGACGGACTAATTACATTTTTTACGGCAACTAGCCTATTATAGTTACGTAGCAGGTAAAATTACGAATGGATATATAATAAAACATTAAACTAAACGACTCGTAATGGAATCTAATCGGGTTGACATGATGTCATAACAGTAATAGGCCTTCTTTGGCGTTTATTAATTTTATAATCAGCACCCTAGACTATATGTTAATACTTTGTTTTTACTGTTTTAACAAATGTACCAGGTGTTTATGCACGCCTTAGAGAAAGAAAAAGAAAATCTTGAATATTCAGTCCAGTGTGAGAAAACCTTAATTATAATTATAAGGTTTATATCAATAATAAATGTATAGTGGTCTAGGGCACTGTCAGTTGCCCGTCGATGTATTTAGGTAAGCCATATCATATTGATGTGCTACGGGGAATGCTTACACTTAATTGTATTAATATTTGGCAGGTTTCAAGTCTGTTTATAATTAATTACTCGCTAAACCCTTAACAACACTATGTAATTAGCTAATCTGTCATTGTCAAAAGTGCCACTTTCTTACCAAGATTTTTTAGAATAAGTAACAAAACTAATAATATGAATAAATAAATAGTTATAGTTAAATCAACGAATAATTACATATGTATGCACTTTCGACTATGACCATTATTCATTTACCTAATAATAAATATAATAAATTGTCTTAATGCTAGTAATAAATTGGTGTTCACCTTACATTTCATGTATTTTATAATAATGATTACAATACGCTACTACAATTTGCTGCTGTCAGAAATGCCATAGAAAGAGAGCTATCGTGATGTATGTAGGCTCAAAATTGTGCAAATAAGATCTATTATGTGGTGGTTACAAAAACTAAAAAATCTCCGTCAGTTTCTGACAAATTTTAATGAGTATGAAACATTTGATTATCGTTTTCTATTAGTCAACGATTAATTTTATTTAACGTATGTGAGTATTACTGTATTTAAAGCATACCGCATATACTTCTCGGACGTGGTTACATAGCTTTTTAATATTTCCAAGTCATTTTGAAGGGTATATGACGCAAAAATGTTTACATAGGTAAATATTTATATGTATAAACATGAAACTCAATGTCTTCCGCTACGTCTACATTATGTTTAGGTTGTTACCGGCTTTTTCATCTTCCACACTTTCCCAGTGGCTCTTGTGCCTTCGCTATTTAGCTCCTAAGCCTGCTGTACACGGGTAGAGTATACGGTAGAGTATCGCGGTAGAGTACTAACTATCCCACTAACTATACTAATGTAGACAGCATAGTACTAAAATTTGGTAGAGTAGAGCAGTTAGCACCAGGGGCAAGCTACTCTCCTACTTTCCTTCTCCCACCCCGGTATCTACTCTACACCGAGTCTACTCTACCGTACACCGAGCCATGTAAACGGTTAGTAGAGTAACAAGTTAAGTCTATTAGTGCGTTCCTTACATTTTCTCGAGTGACGGTGTCCTATTCAGGCGTTACTCTATTAACAAAATGTAAATTTACGTGTAGACAGTTACTCTACTAAAACTGGTAGAGTACTTGGAATGGTAGAGTATTATGCAAGTTGACTCTACCGTATACTCTACCCGTGTACAGCAGGATCTATGGTATTCACACGACCACTCGAGCCACTGCACGTTGCGTCGACGCAAGCGCATCATTACACCCCGTTCACAGTAATTTTACTTCTGACAGATGTAAAAACAGGTTTACACTCAAAATAAGTGTCACAGGAATAATTCTGTAGCAGAAATAATGTGTGAGCCGACATTGACGGAGTGCTCGAGCAGTTAGCCATTGTTAAGGACCGCTCTTATTTTGAGTGTTTTGAACCTGTTTCTACACCTGTCAGCGGTAAAATAAATGTCAACGGACTGTATACCCCTTATAATCTACTTCTCTTTCTTTTTCCATCTTTTATTAAATTACTACAAAACATTTGAAAAAAAAAACTAAAAAAAAAAAAACGCAGAATGAATTGTTATCAGTGAGTCTATTCTTTGTCAAAAAAAATTATCACCACATCTCTCGTTTGTTTTACATATTGTATAAGCGAGATAGCATATGAGACATTTTTAATTTTAACTGTTTTAACCTTACAGGCCCGGCATGTATTGTTTTACGTGAACAACTCCATCGGCTCGACAACACCAGTATTTGTAGTCACAACAGTGGAAATATAATCGGACTTGTAACAGCAACATTTAACGTAATAATATTTTACACACTATATCCTAAATAACAAAAAAACCTTATAATTCAATCTAGATGCTAATATATTCAACGTATTATGTAATGAATGCCAACAGAACTGCTTCCATAGAAGCACGTAAAAGGCACAAAATTCATAAGATATAGCGCATAATTCGTTATATATTTAACTTATTGTTTACGAGTATTATATACATAATCCTAAGTGTCATAAATACCTCTTTTTACCACACTAAGACGATCAGCTTTTTATTAAAACATAATTGTATCATAGAATTCGATAAATGTTGTAACAGCGAGTTGCACAAACGTATTTTAAATTATTATTTCTTCATTAATATGACAGTAACAGCATGAGATTGAATGTATGCTTTACTTTAAAATGATTTTCTGCAACTCTCTGTAAGATGAGAAATAAGGAAGAATTTATGCTATAGGTACTACAATGCATTGTTTCAATGTCTCAATACTATTGAAAACAGGAATACATACAAAAATACATTGTCACAAAAATGAGTCCGATCAAATTTTTTTTATGCAGATTACTCTTTAGCAAAAAATAATAATACTTAGCTATTTTTTTTTTATAGAGAAATACTTCTTCCTTATTTTAATCACATAGTGTATAACATTTTAACAGAAACTACATCGATTGGACGGAAAACGTCACTTTATTGAGAAGATTGAATTAAAATATATAATACCCGCCTTCCATTGTACAAAGCGGGCTTCGTTGAGCACGCAACGTCCAGATATACGCCCTTTCACTGCAAGGACAAGTGGTGAGAACTTAGAGAGTAAAGAGAGTTACCTAATACCAGCGCTATTCACGTAATAAAAATAGTAACTTTAAGAGAGGTAGGGCACAGCGGATAATCCGCTCAAACCGGAGCAGCCTGTCTGGGGAAGGACCTCCACCTTACAGAAGATCGTAGCCAAATAGCATTGGTCTCGGCCATGTTGTGTTCCTACGGTGAGTAAGGTCTCCAGAGCTCCTCTTCGGGGGGTTGGGAGACGCGCGAGTGATACCCCCGGTATTGCAAGCGTCTATAGGCTACGGTGAGGGCTTACCATCAGGCCGGCCGTATGCTTGTTTGCCACCTTTGTAAAGTTAAAACCTACTCAATCGCTATCTTCCTGATACAAAATATAAAATGGGCGAGATAGCCCTTGCATTTGAGATCAGATTTTAAGTTTTTATTGAGAATAGACTGGCAGTTTTTAGTGACAGTCCTTGGTGGAAATTGAAACTATTTTATTCCATGTAATTTAAAGTAATTTTCTTTACAAGGGAAGGCGGGTATAAAGCTATATTTTAGGGAACAGATTGTATTATTACAAATCAGTTGCCGCGCTGTCAACACAAGTTAAAACAACTGTTGATTTAAACTTACGTTTTTACGTTATCAGACATACATGCCCAAGAATATTTAAATTTGAAAAAAATAATTTAAAGCAAAAAAACCTTACATTATATCCGTTCGATACTTAACAGTTTTAAATCGGTGGATATTATTTTGAGACCATTACATCATGTGTAAATTAACAGTCTATTGTGTATTTTATGTAAAAAATATGTTTGATTTTACCGCCGTCGGTCACTGGCGGTCGACGGTGCGTTTTAGCCATTGTGTAAAATGACGCAACTGCCATACAGCGCGGGCCGATTCTTCGCGCAGTCGTGCATTGTGTCGTCGCAAACGACGTACCTGAAAAACGTGTATTATTAGGTATTATGTATAATGACGACCTCAGTGGCGAAATGGCCAGGCAGGAGGTCCCGGGTTCGAATCCCGGTGGGGTCATGTTGAAAACGAACTTTTTTTTGGTCAGGGTCTTGGATGTTTATCTATATATGTATTTGTTATAAAATATAGTATCGTTGAGTTAGTATCCTATAACACAAGTCTCGAACTTACTTTGGGGCTAGCTCAATTTGTGTGATTTGTCCCTATATATTTATTATTATTAATTCTGTTATAAAAAAAAGTTAACACTCACCTCCTCTTCCAACTGATGTTGATGCCTCAGTTGTGAAGCAGCGTCGGCTTCCAAAGCCGCCACACGCGACGCAAGGCCGCAGCCGCAAGAAGAATTCGATGTTGCCACACTGCCAATATTTGTGTTGCCAGAGTTGGAAGAATTTGAGGTCACTGCGCTTATAGTGCTCGCGTCGGTATTCTGTAATCAAATAAAAAATAGGTAAGTGAATTAAACCATACTCGGACAAAAAAGGTCCTCTCCCTGATATTCACATGATTCGAAAAGTAGATCAAGATTTACAGTTTTATTGATCCAAATTGTGAGTAAAAAAATGTTATAATGTTTTAAATAAGTACATAATTAAATAATTGTAAAATTCAAGTGCCTAAAAAAACATATTTGCCCTCCTTTCTTTCTTTAAAATTGAGAATTTTGTTTGATGGAACTTATAGTTATGAAGATCAAACGAACAATAACTTACGGGAACGTCTTGCCAAGACTCAGTTACAGGTTCGGCCAGTGTATCTAGAGATGGGTCTGTGGTATCCATTGAGGGATACTGATGTTCTTCACAGATCTGCAAAGATATATTGTTTTTACTATGAAAACCATTGATAAGATATATGAAAGTATACAAAATGAAATCCGCCCCTTGAGTTTATAATCGATTAATTTGATCTAATACACAGTTTTCACCAATACAAAACGTGATTATCTAGACACTAGCGAAACCCGCGCAACTTCGTTTGCGTGTATCCCGCTTTCCCGTGGGAATTTTGGAATGTATGATACTTTAAAACCTTCCCCTTGAATCACTCTATCAATTAAAAAAAACCGAATCAAAATCCGTTGCGTAGTTTTAAAGATTTAAGCATACAAAGGGACATAGGGACATAGGGACAGAGAAAGCGACTTTGTTTTATAATATGTAGTGATTACCACTACATAGTATAAAACAAAGTAGCTTTCTCTGTCCCTATGTCCCTTTGTATGCTTAAATCTTTAAAACTACGCAACGGATTTTGATGCGGTTTTTTTTAATTGATAGAGTGATTCAAGGGGAAGGTTTTTATGTATAATACATTCCAAAATTCCCACGGGAAAGCGGGATACACGCAAACGAAGTTGCGCGGGTTTCGCTAGTATTATTATATAGATCATTAAAAAATACTAAAACGCATGATTAATTACTTAGAGAAAGTATTTATGTATAAAGTGTGTTTTACCTGTAGCATAGCGCGTGTGGCAGTATGAACAAGCGCAGCCCAGTCTAAGGCCGCAGCATCAGGCAGTGGTAGTGGGGGAGCTCGCGCAGGGCTCGCGGTGACGCTCGCCGAGCTCGGCGCGATGCTCGCCGTGCTCGCTGACACGCTCGTGGCCGCGCTGCTTGACCGCTGGTTTTCGCCTAACTCCGCGTCCATAAGACGCATTAGTTCCTCCTGTACATAAATGGTAAGCTTGCATTATTCATACACACACAAACGGACAGGCCCGGTGGTAGACTAGGTTCGAATTCTACTCAAGAGAAACATTTGTGTCAATGAAAACGACTGTTTGTCTTAGCTTGGTAGTTTCTAAGTATAGCATTGATTTATTTACAAAAAAAAGTGTTTACTCATCTCGTACCGTAAAGTACAAGCCTTGCTTAGTTTGGGACTAGATGGAGTTTTTTAAATTCGTATTCAATTATTTATACCATAACGGAAATTGAACCTAGTACAGCAGATATCATATGAGTGGTGCATATATTCAATAATATTTATGATTGTTTTTTTTATAGTTATTACGGTTTAACTAAGCATTCCTATTTTGAAAGAAATATTTCACCTTCCCGCCTCAGGTGCCATTCGAACTCACGTCTTCTCGATATCCGTGTAATAGCACTCGACAAGATAAAGAAAAAACGTGGTTTCGAATCCCAGGGAAGGTGAGTTAGTGTTTCTAAAAAAAATTTTTTTTCATAGCATTATGAACGAAATAATAGAAGAGAGAGACATCGTGTACATACGGTAAGCGAGCTGGTATTGGCAGAGGCGCGTTTGTGTCTCGCGTGTCGCTCGGCGTCGTCGTGCGAGCGTCGCCGCAACACCGCCTCCGACACGGGCGACGTCTGCGGCGAGCGACGCGCGCTACGCCCCGAACCACCTTAGAACCAAATACATTAACGGTTAAAAAACTACATTGAAACAGTAGATACGTAGTCTTGGTGATGTTGTCGATAGATAACAGTATTAACAGTTGTTAATCCCAATCAGTGATACTGACCTCAGCGGGTGTCACTTTGAATTTCGACAATGATATACAAGGAGTCTTAAATTTCGAAACCCAGTAATTTACTTGTTCATCAAAAATCGTTGACGCACGAACCGCGTCCAGTCCATTCAAAACTCATTGCATCGACAGAACATATATTACGGAATAATAAAAATATATGACAATAGGCGTGACGAAAGATTTTGAAAACCTCTTCCGTAATGTGGGTACACACTTACTATTTATGAAAAAAACTTTATTTCGGTAATAAACTTTAGTTTAACGAAGTTTAAAACCATTTTTCAAATCATTTTCAAATAGTGCGCCAAAACAGCGGCAGGTGTCATGGCGTCAGCTCTGACGTCACGTCTTGGTAAAAATGTCATTGTGTCTTTGGCGTAACGAAGAAGTTGTAGTAATGTTTACCGAGACGTGACGTCAGAGCCGACGCCATGACACCTGCTAGTGTTTCAATCAAAATGGCCGATTGAGGTATTTTAATGTTTTATTTTATTGAAAATCTTAATAATCTGATTTTTTTAAACAAAACTAAAGCAGTGGTTTTTTTATTTTTTATTTGAATATTCACTTACAAACATTAAATTGTCGATTTTTTGATACTGTCGTCTTGCCTATTGGAAGCTATGCGTTTCGAGATTTTATCGAAATTCAGAGTGACGCACGAGTGACCAGACTGCTCATTTACACAAACAAAGCAATAGCAGTATTGTAGACATAGTAAAATCTTTGTTTTTAGTAAATAAATATATAGATAACTAGTGAAACCCGCGCAACTTTGTTTGCGTGTATTTATTTATGCATAGCAGCGCCATCTATATCAGACTTTTGACCAAATCCTGCGGGAATCGCGTACTTTTCGGGATAAATAGTACCCTATGTGGGCATTTGAGCGTGAAGAAGTAACAAACACACACATACCTGTGCCGTATCCCGAGCTGTCGGAGCGCGGCGGCGACAGCGGCCTTTCCAGCACCCTTCGCGGCCGCCCCGGCTGCTGCGCGTCGGCCCGCGCCAGCGGCCGCCACTCTTCGCTCAGGCTCGAGCACTGACACTTGGCGGCGCTGGCGAACGTCACCGTCACCTGCGGTATATGCGTATACTTAAATGTTCTGGAATTTACGCGCCTACAACGAGACTCACGGTTTATAAAACAATTCAAAATCGATTGTCGTATGCACTAAGTAATAAGTGGCAGTTCGAACTTCATTTTACGTCAGCGCGGGTCAGCTTTGTGGGCGACTAATATAGTCCGGTTCTTCTCATTATTCTATATAGTGATTAACGTATATAAATACAGACTTTTAAAAATTTACAGTTACATGTATTAAAAAAGCCTCAACTTCCTTACGCTTTCTGTTTGGCTCAGCAGTCGACATTTAAATGTAGCAACAAAATTAAGAAGAAATAGGAAAAACTTCGTTTGGATAACATTCCATTTATCTATAGTACTTACGGTGACAGGGTCCGAGGTCTTGAGCAGGTCGACGAGGTGATCGTGATGCAGAGCCACGACGGCAGCTCGGCAGACTTCGAGCAACCTCGCGCCTCTTCGCACGCCTGCGCGAGCCGCCGCTCCGCCGCCTTCCACTGCAGTCACTAATCCGTCCGGCTGAACGTGAAAACCTAGGTCAAAATAAAAAATACTTTATTCTGTGGAGAGTCGTCATTTACAATGAGAGAGTAGGCCTTCACAGGCACAATATCTCGTCGTATAGTTATTATTATTCTGTATTAAATGTTAAATAAATAAGCTACTCTATAAACTACCTAAATAATTTAGAATAAGCTCATGCAAGTATGGTTACAGTCACAGCAATCATACACAGACATACAATATTATTGACATATATTCACTCATTTAACATTATTACTTTGCACTTTAGCACCTGTTCTGTATCGTTGTGGTGTATCATTATTTCTCAGTGTCAATAGGTAGGTAAAATCTTCGCAACGAGAGATGAGACTTGACGTATCACGTGATCGACCTGCGCAGTAGGCGATTTCTATACCATAAATCAATCATCTCTCGCATTGTAAATTGTAATACATACCAAGTTGATGTGAAGCACTCCTCTCGAGCGTGAGTTCGGTGAGCGCGTGCGCATGAGGCGGCGCCACTGCGGCCAGGCGGCGCAGCAGCGCGTCGCAACCGCCCCGCACGCGCAGGCTCTCCCCGCGATGGTAGTACACTCGCGTCCAACCGCCGCCCACCACCCATCCTGGATAGATAGTTCAATTTCAAAATCGGCTAAGTGCTAGAGGGACTTCTTTCAACATTCAACTTTTATTTTTTATAACGAAATACAGGCGACTGACTTGTTTAGATGTCAGTCTTCCACACTATATAGCTACACTATAATTTGTGTCTAAATGCAATTTTTTGATACAATATTTATCTACTTATACATGAAGTCCATTGACAGACAAACTATTGTCTGACCTCAGAGCTCAGACCGATGCACAAGAACCCAGAATTCTGGATACTTTTGCTTTGATTCTGAGACAAAAAAAACTTGCGTACGCAGTTTTACGCAACTGAACATAAAACATATGATACATAAATAAATACAAAAGAAATCAAGTCAACAATCTCATGACGGCAACAATAATTGCAAATATACAGATAGTGGCAATTTTAAAAGTGCATACCGAGTAACGAGGAAGTAGGAATAACCAAGATGATCTGACGAGTGCTATCTTCAACTAGTACCACTGTATCGGCTGACACTCCCATTATGCAGTCCAATAATGTACCACCCGCACCTTCATCTTGCACTTGCACCTAGACACAAAATATAATACAATATTTTATTCTGTTTAAAAATATAAATCTTTTAATTTTGTCATACTGTGACACCTACTTAATTAATTTAATGTGTAACTGTTGAATGTTTCTGTCTGTTTGTATGTGTAAAATGCTGTTGTTGTCTTGTGTCTCATGTGCTGTACAGAATAATAGTAGATTTTACAACAAGTGCACAAAACGAATCATTTCTATCCGAGACTTTTAGCAGCCCGAGCCGAAGGCGAGGGCTGATAGTAATGTCGAGGATAGAAATGGTTTTGTGGACGAGTTATAAACTCTGCTTTTCACTTCGATTGCGAGGAAATAAATAAATAAACGCAAGAAAAACAAGACCCTGTTTCCCATTTCCCGCCGCTTTTTTTCTTAAATCTTACGACTTTGAAATTAGGCTTGGGCTGCAGACCTATACAGCCTACTATTAAATTAATTTTGTAATAAAATAATTTTCTTAAATTAATTAAATAACCTACCGTACTTTAATTTAAATTTTAATATCTTTTATGACTTAAAAAACACATAAGGCAAATAAATTAAAGTAAATATTATAAAATAACAAATTCTATCTCTGAACTTTTTGTTGTGTTTGGCTGTATGGCTTATTTCCTTTGTCTTAATATAGATACATTTATGAGTTTACTTTTCTGCCCTTGTGCACAAAATTCGATTTTGTGCAGCCTATATCCTGCGCAAATAAGCACTTTCTGAGCATGAGAAGTGAAAATGTATTTTCTTTCTTTCTTTCTTACTTATATGAACTTGGTAGCAAATGGAATCTAAATTCTAACAATCGTTTCAAATATTGGTTAAAATTAAAATCTTATGCCGTCATTTTCTAATGATGACGATAAGAATACATGCCTACGAAATAGACACGCATTCGTGAAAACTTTTATTTACGGCACATGTATCATTAATGATTTTTTTTTCATTATTCACGAAATCAGTCAGCTTTTTATTTGTTATTATCCAATTATTGACACAAATACACGCAAATAAATTAAAAATAACAATAATTACTTTTTTTTATTAAATGTGATTATAGTGTATGCCCGTAATGCCCGTTAAAGTTAGTCTAACTAAGGGACCATCTCGACGAGGGGGAGAATCGCGACGATTATATCGTCGTGCCACCTATTCTATGAATTGTCTTAGAACGTGTCTCCACACGGCGATTTTAATTCGGACTCTTCACGATTCTCTCGTTCGTAGAGATGGGCCCTAAGAGCTAGACTAAATTTTTACGATTTAATCTCAAATATCTAAGGCAATATATCACACTATGTCAAGTCCAATCCAGGTTGCAACACGCAATACGTCTATCGGTGTAAAAAATGCATGCATGGTTAGACTGTGTAAAAATGAGATTTGTGCTTGAAAATTTTCATTTAGTCAATCAATCATAACTGTTTCAAATTATTTATCTACTAGCTTTTTTGCCCGCGACTTCGTCCGCGTGAAGTTCCGGACCCGTTCCCGTGGGAACCACGTTGAATTTCGGGAAAAGCTATAGCCTATGTCACTCCCTGATAATGTAGCTTTCTACTGGTGAAAGAATTTTTGAAATCGGTCCTGTAGTTTCGGAGCCTATTCAATGCAAACAAACAAACAAACAATCAAATCTCTTTTATATTAGTATAGATACTAAATAGTGATATTATAAAGAGGAAAGATTTGACTGTGTGTACTGAATAGGCTCCGAAACTATTGGACCCATTTTAAAAATTCTTTCACCAATGGGATATTTTTTTCAATAGGTAGTACTACAACCCGTGCGAAGATATGGCAGGCCTCTAGTTTACTATATAATAGGCATGAATCACAGGAGTCAGTTCAGGCACATAGAATAATAATTTTATCTTAGTTTATGATATCTACAAAATTATTGTTAAGTAGCTCTTAATTCACTAAAAGTAGGCCAAAATAATAGATCTTACTTGACATAATGTCTGAGTCTCCTACTTCATAGCGTCAAAGTCAATCTAATTTGTTCATTATTACAGTAACTATTTATTAATAATTATAAAAAATGAACTAATTTTGCACTTTTAACTTAAAATATATATATATTAACTAGCTGTTACCCGCGGCTCCGCCCGCGTGGTCAAGGGTAATTGTCAATAATTTTTCCCATGGGAATCTCTTTATCCCGTGGGATAAAAAGTAGCCTATGTCACTCTCCAGACCAATAAAAAAACATCGATCCGTTCATTACTTTCGACGTGAAGGGAGGACAAACAAACAAACACACTTTCACATTTATAATATTAGTATGGAAGTATGGATTTTTATCTATTATTTTAGCCCTACTGCAATCAATAATTTATTATTATAATCATACTTACATGAAAACATAATGCGCCTCCCACTAAGACATCGTTCGCGCAATTGTCCATGCGTGGCAGTACCGCGTTGTTATTAGAATTGCTGCCACTCTTCATTAACAACGACGAGAAAATTGCTAAAAATGATATAAATATTTATTAAATGTTAGTTTTGTTTTTAGTTTGATTTTTATTGTTTAAATTTTATTAAATAATAAAGTAGCATATTTATAAGAATACAGTACAGTCACATGCAGTGATTTATGGGAACTTAATTCAAAAAGATTTGAAAGATTTTAAAAAATAAAACGTGTAAGTTTTTATAAAGAAATGTGTAGGGTCAAATTCTTCGAACTTCTTCAGACCATACATGTCCAATGAACAAACGTGTATTTAATTGCAAAAAAAAAAACTAATTCAATTAAAAAAATATGTATAGATACGCGTTATTGTGGTAAAAGAAAAATAAATAAAATTGTTCTGTATGTTTGTGTACGCTAATCTCAGAAGATTAAGGAATACTCACAAAATTTTTGTCCTGTGTCTACTGTGGTGGCTGTTACGTAATTCTTCGCTAAATCTTTCAGGTACTCTTGTCTTGTTCGTGTCGCCATTGTACTAAATTTCGGAGATTGAATAGCAGCATTCTCGCCATTAATTACCTAAAAATAGAATTAATTAGATCTACCTTTTAATATTTTTTTTCCTGATAACAATTACTGTTTCTACCGATGCCGATTATACAGATAAGTGACTCGCAGTTTCATTCTTACTGTTCCCATAGAATTTCGCTTTTCAGTGTTCCCTAAAATCATGAGTGAACTTCCGAATAAAATTTCATTTTAACCAACATACAGCTCACACTAGTTTGGATTGGCACACGATTGTATCTATCAATAAGAATGAGAAAATTAAATAAAGATTTTGAAAAAAAAAATTGGCCAAGGATTCCGGCTATGCACCAATAAGCCAGCAAAGTAATTAAGTTAGCCTTTACTTTTATATCAATAAATAAATAAAAAAAAAGTACTTTTAAACTTTCGCGTTGCATTATATTCGTGGAATCTTCTTCCACAATTTCACTCACTTTGCAATAATATGAGGGTGGAAGAAGATTCCGCCTCAGATATGGAGACATGACGTGTGCAGTTGCCAGTTCGCCTGACTACGGCCGGTGCAACCTGGTCGAAACGTCAGGCAAGGTATGATCGCGTTAATTAACGGTTTATTATAATATACTAGCTGACCCGTGCCCACTTCGTTGGGCATAATGTTAATAATCCTTTTTTAGTACAGGCGTTCGTAAGAAACGCTTTCATTCGACCGTTTTTTCTCCGATTTACTTTGCAAAACCGACTACCACATAAAAGCCTTTTTATTTTTTGTTTTTTTTATATAACCTATGACACTCAGTAATAATGTGGCTTTCTATTGGTGAAAGAATTTTTAAAATCGGTTCAGTAGATCCCGAGATTACCCCTTACAATTTAACAAATACACAAACTTTACCTCTTTATAATATTAGTATAGATAATAAAAAAATATATATTTCAATTTACCTTGCTTAAAAGTAGATCAGTAAACAATTCACCCTTTGGATAAACAGCACCGTCCTTGATCGGGGGTCCGAATAAAGGCACTTCTTTAGCACGACTTACAGCTATACTGTAATGAGTATTCTCTGTACAAGGATCTATAGCTCTAACCACAACAAAAACGTGTTGGAATTGAGAACGAATATTTCGAGGCGTGAAAGGCGCCGCGCCGGGCTCTTGGAAGACTAAAGTTACAATATCGTTGCCTATATGACGTTTTCTCAATAACTGTTGTCGATTATTAGGAGTATATGGAAGCATTGTGGATACGTGAAACATGATTTCACAGCCCTGATGTGTTGTATACACAGAGTACAAGCCTGTCGAGTCAGTCCTGTTGTCGAGACCAGCTTTGTATTTGTCAAAGTCTTTTAATCGAACAGTTTGACCCAACATTTGTAGGAACTCCACAAATGCTGGTCCCGCCTCTTGGTTGTTGTACATTTCCTCTTCGGTGGATTGGCCACTCTTGCAATACATAACACCAACTTTGTAATGTCTTGTGACACATTGCTCATCGAGACGCAGTAACTGATCTTCGGCACCACCGTTATTTATGCCTAACCTGAAAAATAAGAAAGAGTAAAATATTTATATTTTTTAAATTTACGAACTTATTTCAAAATAACATCTTTTCATTTTATGCATATTAATTTACGTGTTACTTTCATAAAACAAATATTTTTTGTATGTTGGTTCTGGGTAATTTGACCTAAATATTACAAAAACTCACTTCAAACACCCATACTGTAATTCAGGCGCAATATATTCCAAAACCTCCTTGGTATTATAAGTAGCACTGTTGTTACTGGGTTTAGCCGTTGGGAGAGCATCTTCTAGCACTGAGCCGCGTAGTGTGAGCAGTTCCGAGGTGCGTATTATAAGTCTGTATTGCCAGGCGAGTTGTGACGCTGGTGCTGAAGCGTCGATCCCGCCTCTACGAAGCTCAACTCGCTCCTTTTTGATTGACACTGCTATAGGACCAAGGTTCTCATCCATGCCAAACCAGTTTTGGTGAGCTGGAATAAATTAATAAATGGTATATCAATTGTTCACAATTTGCACAGACCAATCGATCGGTTGTCAATCAATGGTAAATAGAGTAGTTGATATTGACCATCAATTTATTGGTATGGAATAGACCACCCTCAAAAACTCTAGCCGTGCTTTCGTGCACGTTAAGGTTTCAATCCTGACTATTGTCGACAGTAATTAACGAAAGAAAACAAAGATCAGTTATCTCATAATTCTCTGTCAACAGTAAAAAGCGTTCAGAACTTACGTTGGTTATAAAAATAATTCCTAAAATATAGAGCACCGAGATCTTGGCTCTCAACTGGTAATGGAATGTTGGATCTTGCGAAAGGGCAGCCACTGCGCCAGTGTGTATGTCCAGGTGGAAACTCGAGTACCGAGATCCCGTAGGCGGCTCGAGGGCGGTGCCAACCACCGTTTTGTCCAGGGATTGCACCACGGGAAGTTCGCCAACATAATGGTACGCAGCGTTCTTCTTCACCTAAAATTATAAGGAGGAATCATGTCAAGAATTCAGCTGTTTAGAGATAGAATAGTTATTGTTTAAAAGTGTAAATATAAATGTTTTTTTTTTACTTAAACATGTGGTTGATTGTTTTCCTCTAATGTCGTTGTGTAAAAGTAAAAGAACATAGGAAGGCAAAGAACGAAATGGTTGGATGGATATAGTACAGATTGTAGGGCCATCGCTGCTAACAAATTTTTGTGAATGATGAGGTTTTTACCACAAAGTTCATCTACATTACATAATTGATATTGCAAAGTCAGATTGGATCTTGGTACAAAATGTAAAACAAAAGAAGAGCAAAGTCAGGGTTACTACTAATGTGTACATACAATTTCATTGCAAGAAATATCCATTTGTTAAAAATATGAATAGTCAATACAAACACATGTGCAGCTTCAACCATAATGTTTCTGATTCACATTAAATGAAAGTGTAATTATCAACACATACCTATGCAGAGTACAATGCACTGTAATTGTAATAGTACAACTGATTCAAACTATTTTCTCTAGTAGGTAAATCTTATGTGTGTTTATTGTGTGAAAATTTTGAAACAGAGGTTTTATTTTTAATTTATTTAATATTATAAATAAGAATGTCTGTTTTATCTCTTGACCGATTGAGATATATTTTGGCATGGGAATAGTTTAAGATCCGCGAAAAGACATAGGATTTTTATCCCGGAAATCCCACCCTAAAAGGGGTGAAAAGTGGAGTATCAAGAATCCAGAATCTTAACACCGGAAATCATATCAATATAAATACAGATAATATGTGATATTGCACTGGTAAAACCTGGCATCCGGTTGTAATAACAATAAGTATACATATAAACACCTCAATGACAGTTTCATTGATTTACCTTCAATTTATATATTTAGATAATTTAATCTATATTCAAGGTTTATCAACCTTGTGACTTTTATCAGATTTTGGGAAGTATATCAACATCCCCTTTTGATACTCCGCATTTTATAGGTACTTGTTTACTTTTCATTTCTTATCAATTAAAATTAACCTTTAAAATGTCAAAGTAAGAAGGGCCACAATTTGTTATCGGATTTATTATAATATCGTTACAAATGAGATTACTAGAAATTTGGCAGACATGTAGTTTTTACGATAGGGCATTTTATTCCAGAAAATACAGCATTTCCTGCAGATATAAAATGAAAAAAAAAATATAAGCAAAATTGCATGTAGCTTGTTAATATCATTATAAATCTGTTTTCCTATCTGAACAAACTAAAAATATGTGGTTGATTGTACTGTGTTAAGCATGAATGAATCAAATTATAATTAGATGTCATTAATTAAAACTGCTCAATGGCTGCTTCACATGAATGTGTAGTTGATCATAGACATTTCTTTAGTATAGTAAATTCTTCACTCAATCTTTACTGCATGAATAATATTTATTATCCATGCTATGTCTCTGATCCACGCTAATAATTATTTTACTTACGAAAGTACAAAGGATGTATAATATATTATGGAGTAAAAAAAAAATTATTATTATGATATTTAATAATTTTATGTAGGTACTAGTGAAACCCGGGCAACTTCGTTCGAGTGTATTTATTTATGCACAGCAGCGCCATCTATATCAGACTTTTGTTCAAATTCTATGGGACGGGACTCGCATACTTTTTTAAAATAAAAACTATAAAATGTACCCTTACGTGTTATTCTAAGGTATCAGCGTGAAGAAGTAGCGTGAAGAAGTAACAAACATACACACAACTTTCGTCTTTATAATATTATTAGGATTAGGTATTAATATATTTTTAGATAATTTTAATATATGTAATTACTAGCTGTTTGTTATCCGCGGCTTGATGATTGGCTGCTTAGTCACGCCGTGAAGGAATAACAAACAAACTAACTTTCTTATTTATAATAATAGTATGATTCTGTTTGCTACCTACTGTATTATGTAACAACTAAATAAACCTTCATCATGCAAATAAATTCATTAATTTAACATAACTCTTGTCTGTCTGTTACCTTTCCGAATTTCGATGGAATTTGGTATGAAAATAGTTTGACACATGAGAATATTAGTATCATTCTAGGAATGGTACTACCTCATTTATATTGAATTTACCTTCGGGGAAATTATTTTTATTGCAACATATCCTTATTATTAATACAATTCAAAACAGGAGACAATATAATTTACATATCCCTATTTTATATTTATCCTATTAACATTATACATAAATGTGAAAGTTTAAGGGAATAAGATGTATAATATTGTTTATTAAATTACTCTTTACACAAAAAAAATTTCAATTGATTTTCTTGAAATTTTGTTTATTTGTAGTTTATAACCTAGACTAAGACAGCATATTTTCCGGGAAATACAGCATTACAATTTTCCAATTAGCTGAAATTAAATACTGGAAAAGCCATATACAAGGCATCACATGCTTATTTAGTTCATAATAAATTAAACAATATTGATAAGAGAAAGTATGTTGCATCTGCTATAAAATCATTCATTCAAAGAATACAAATTTCATAGCCAGTGCCATTAAAGTAATGAACAATCAGAAAATTACTATGTATTATCTGAATTCTCTTTATGCATCTTTATAATGTTGGAATCATGTTGCCTTTACATCTTTTATGTATTATGAATACATCTTAACATCACATGCAATGAGTGAGAGGCATGTAGTAGTTTGCCAAATGAACTTCCCCATAAGGCTGACATAGTTAAAAATGACAAAAAATCCTCTGAAAATACTAAAAAGAAAAAAGTATTATAAAAACAAAGTCCTTTTTTAGACAAAGCATTGCATTTCAGGAAGTGATTTTTATCAGTAAAATTTCTTATGAATGTGCGTATTTTTGTCACTTAAGCATCTAATCTAAGGGATTCTTTTTTGATGGATTTTACAGAATTCGAAATGGATTGATTTTTCAGTTATTTGTTATTGTTTTCCTGGATGGCTAAATAATGTTAAATAATAGCAATTTATTCTTACTTATTATTTTATGGACCTCAATCAATAAACTATTTGCTGATCCCTAGCAGGGCTAAAAGTATTAAAATGTTACAACAATAAAAATATATTTACTTATATAAACCTGCCCTAATACGACTCTTTGACCTATAGTCATTGTTACAACATGTAGTAGGTACTTAGTGAATGGTAAAGTAAAGATCATCATAATCAACCTATTTTATATAATGTTTATTAGCACCTGACATTAATATAGTATGGAATGGCATATTGATCTGAGAACAATAAAAGTGTGAGAAAAGAATTTGTAAGCCACCTGATTCCCATGAGACAATAGTGAACATAAAAAATGTGTATTGAGTAAATGGATGTAGTTTCTTTGTTTTTCAATATGATGATCAATTTTTTTAATATATTGTAGGTATATTTCTTTGTGTATGATGACAATAAAATTTGCATTAAATAAGAGATTGGGAATTGAAGCAATGATATCTTGATAGTACTTGAGGATGATTAAATTAATAATTGTTTATAATAACATAATGCCTAATATAAAGTTATAAATAAAAAATATATTACATATTAGGAAGTATCAAAATACTCAATGAATTACTAAAATCTCATTGTTATCATGAATATACCTATTTTATTGTTTTGTATTAAGATTAGATAAATGTCTACTTAAATATTTAAATATCCTGCAAAGTATTAATAAATAGATCATAAAAATGTAAATGAAACTCACCGCCAAGTTCATTTCTAAAGAACGGACAGCTTTCAAGTAATTCATTGGAACGGCCATCTCCGGTGTCTGGTACTGAATCTTCACCTGGTGGTAGACCTTTAGTAGCAAGCAACGATGCTGCAGATGCTCCCGTTGTAGTATTACGACGACGACTTAATAAGGCACCTCGGATCTCTGCTGCATAACTCAAATTCGCCATGAGTGATTGACAATCATAATGAGCAAACTGTTTTCGCTTACTAACTTCAGAGATAGCTGCAAGTGGTCCATCTTCTAAAGTCTGGCGTAGTACAGGGGCAGCGCCACCCCACAATTTGTTGAGTTTCAGTCTTGGCTTTGGACTAGCACTAGCTCGGGGCAGCGGGCCATCAGCGTGGTCACTGTTAAGCGCCTCTGCAAGTCGGTCGTTGGCACGAGCAAGGCCCTGCGACTTGTCTGGTGCCGAAATACCATTGTAGTTGTGCACCATCGCTGACAGTCGATCGCTGGCCCCTCCTATCACGTCGATGGATCCGTGGCTTCCATATTCACGGCGCAACCCGTTTGCCGATGTGTGGTCGGCATAAATCAAGTCAAGACTCGAGTTGCTGCGGTACATAACATCTCTTGGCTCCTTCCTGCGATGATCTTGAGTATACATGGCATAATTTTATTGACAACAGATTCACTTCATGTTTTGTAATTCTACACAAGATTAAATAGGTACAGAATAATTTAATACTTTCGTTACACTGAAATGCATACAACAATTAAGTATTTTACGCCTTGAATGAAGTAAAACAAACTGCGCTGATCTAAAAAACACGACTGCACAGAGTTGAGTTCACACTGGTTTTGGAACATGATTAACACACTCATTTTGTGGATCACATTTTAGCTTACACGGAAATTAATGTGAACCTAAATCTAATTATAATAATTAAAAAAGCCGTTTTTATGGAGTTTTGCAATAAATAATACAGAACAGAAGTCAAGTCAGTCAACCACTGTGAACATAGCAACATAGACAACACAAAAGTTTTTTTACAGCTGTCATGGCGGAAACACACTACCGTGTCGGGGCCTGTCGTGTCGCGCCAGAAGCATATCGCCTTCATACATTTTATATGGTTAGGAGCACATTTGTAGGGCGTGTCGTGTCGTGACTCGCTCTGTCGTGGCGCGGACTGCTGGCCGCCGATTGCGCCACGGCGGTGGTGGGGGTTATGACGCGACACGGCACGCCCTGCAAATGTGTTTCTATACCCGCGCGCGGCTCGTGGCGCGAACAAGAGGACGCTTTTTTTTTTAATTTATTTTTGCAGCGTGATAATGAGTTACTAGGTACTAGATTCCTGATAAATATACTTAAATACTTTTTTTTGTAAATAAATACCAATAAACATTATAGAAAACACCCAGACAAAGCCAAACAATGCAAGCTTCTGTTCAGAAATGGAAGAAATAAACGTCTGGCGTTTATTTCGTTCATTTCTGAACAGAAGCGCGCCCCGACACGACACGTAAGTGTGCACACCCACCGTCACGACAGAGCGCGACACGACAGGCCCCGACACGGTAGTGTGTTTCCGCCATCAGACAGTCATAGACATTTCTAAATTATTTACGGCTCTAGATACACGTCTTTTATCGCAAGCAAAGTCCAGTCCGTGTACATACAGTCAAGAGCACATCCTTTTCACGTCGGACTTTGAAACATTCGTTCTATGTCTTAGCCAAAATTGTACTGCATGCAAGTGTACAGCTCAACGTGCACCCGACTGTATTAAAAAAGACGAGGATTGCATAGATTTATTAAATACTTATAATCTATGGTGTATTGATTTTCGTTATTAAATATTACTATAACACATCGAAATAATATTACTACGTATAGAACGGACACCGCGAACAAAATTTTTGTCCCCATACGTTGAGGCCAATAGACATCAACTCGTTTAGAAACTTGCCGACGCTCATCGTGATTGGTCCTCGGATTTATGTCAAAAAAATAATTAAAAAATGCCGTCATGTTCAATAAAAACCTTAGAGAAAGGATGAATAGAGTTGTCATCAGGCTAGGACCAAGTATAAGAATGGACAGATTAAATTTTAGAACGACAATGAAACTGTCTTTGCTCTCTGTCTTGCTTATAGCAACATTCAGTGTGAAAAAAAGAAACAAACATAGACAAACATCACCGTCTAGAACGTCAGCGTGTCAACTTTTGAGACATTTGGTAGCCGCTTGGATATCAAAGCTCGTGTTGGATTTTTTGTGTTTTGAGGTGATATTTGGACTTTTTATAAAGAAAAATTGTGATATGGATTTTCGTTTTGAACCATAGCTTGCGTAGCCATTGGTTGTAAGAGTAGAATGGGTGTTACAACGGAAAGCGATCAAAGGATATCTTTTCATAGGTAAGTTATCGACTACATGATTTATATTTTTTGTGCAGGAAATACATTACATGATCGGTTTTTGTAAAGTTAATTGAACCCTTAAGACGATGCAGACGCATAATTTCAACAAACCCATTACTTTTATACAAAGATTTGATTTTATACATTACGTTTATTGAGCTTTGACAGATGATGTACCTTAAATATTGTAAGTAGAGTTGTCACATTGTATCGATAAAATAATAAATTGTATGCGTTTTTATTAAGGTTTAATTTATTCCTAGTTCTCTTGCCCATTGGGATGAGGGTTAGTTAGATAAGAGTAATCAAAGTAATATAGATCTTGTGTTTTTCAGGTTTCCTGACACTAATTTAAGAAACAAGTGGATTAAGAACATAAAACGAGATAATTGGACACCTTCGCCATATTCTCGCCTGTGCTCATTACATTTCGATGTATCTTGCTATCGGGCAGGTAATTTAGATGAACACGCTACGGAGTATTATGTGACGTTTAATCATAAACATATTAGAAATCATTTTAATAAACTAGTCTTATTTAGTGGTCAGTAGATGCAGTAAATAACTAAGCATCAAGCACTTTAAGTAAATTCCTGTAAGTCTTTGTTTATTGTTTTTTGATCCCTAGTTGATTTTTTTAAAATAAGAATTGTTAAATTGGTGACATTATACGGATTATTTAACAATTCCTATTAGATATTATAATTATTATTACATGTGTGTATAATGATTACAAAATGATCATGATTATGATGTATGATTTTATTTTATTTAAATATTTTGAATAAAAACCTTATAAGTACCTATTTGCTTTATTTATTCTTCACCCGCATTGAGTGTAGGTAATCTTTTTAATTGGCATATTTAAAAAAAAACGTATAAATACCTAAAGTTACTGATAGATGAGTATTTGACATTCCTATCGATAGGTGTCGATAGTGTGTATTTAATTGTTAAAGAATATTTCTGTCAGCAATATTGATTTATAGCTGGACTGGGACTGAATAAAAAACATAGAACCCAGTCGTTACTACGTAAGTCGTAAAAAACATAGAACGCCAACATCGGACTGTCTATGGGGGATAACGATAGGAATGTTCGTCATTGGTAATCTTGGAACGAATGAACAAACGTGCTGTGGTTTGACTAAATGACTTATGGTTCTACTCACCCCGATAGGGAAACTAGGGGGTTATGCATCTGTTTCTGTCTTTAATCATTTGATTTGTCAAGTGTTCTCAGATCTTAAAAATGAACATTAAATATTAAATCGATATTAGTCGATAAAGACACGGCACATCTCTAGTGATCCTATATAAAAAAACAAAAGTTTATATAGCATACTGGCTTCATGAGCACAAAAGACGTTATAGACATTGATATATCTATCTCTTTTTTACTTAAGACGGCACATATTAGTGTGAAAGACAATACCCATGTATTTCTTTCGTCTAAAATACAATCCGTCCATTCTTATACTTGGTCCTAGTCATCAGGCGTATACCCGTAAGGGAGAGAAACAAAGTACATTGATTACGTAGTGTTACCAGAAAAGAGAATATTAACCCCATGATTTACCCCATGTTTTTTTTATATTTTTATATACGATAAACTAATAGGACTATTGATGATTTGCGATGTATTTTTTCTTATAATCATCAATATATTGAGACTTCGATTTATACTTGTATAAATAAATCAAAGTCGCTGTCCACGCCTGTTTTACTGTATCTTTGCTAACTCCTATTGTCTACTATAGTAGTATGGGAAGGTTGGTGTGACTACAGATCTCTCTCCATACAACCGATCCGTATCGGTTGGGTAAAATAAAAAAAAAAAATTGTAAGCTTTTTTGTTAAAGAAGACAGTGGAATGGCTTGCATGTTTGTTTTAAACTTTACTGATTGTTTTCAAATATATTTTTTTATCGTGATGAGACCAGAACCTCTGAGATTGTGAGATGTCTACAAACCCGTACTAGACTCCAGAGTGGCTGGTGAACTATGGTATATACATATAAATTAAAGTCTGTTCGCTGAGCGTTGATAAATATTATGAAATGTCTTGGAATAGCGACTGTCGCTTAATTATACTGTATACCTAATGATAATATACAAACAAAAACATTGTTATTCCATTTAACTTCTTTATTATATATCGACAAGAATAACTAGCGGGCCGCATTTTATAATGAGTTTAGAACCCCTGATTATATTTTATTTTTTATTTAAGTTGTCACTATTTTACCTCAATTGTGGGTAATATTGCATGGGTAAATTCAAGTAAATTGCTGGTATCCCCAATACGCGTGGTACCCGACTAAATTTAGGAGACACAGGAAAGTGGCCGCCTGGCTTCATTTTACTTACCTACTTAATTTGGGTGTATAATACTACAAAATACGATTATTTTCTTGAACATTTACGTTTTATTTCGTTATTTCTGTACATTGAAGCCGTCATTTGAGCCTTAATAAATATAATCTGTATTCATTTTTATCAATTAGGGCCGAAATAAAGTCTAAATAGTGTACTTACGAATGAAAGGTTGTGTTGTCGATTTTACGTTCACTGCGGCTATTGCAGCCTAAAACACTACAATGCACCATAGTCTATGAACGCAAAAACACATAAAGTCAATCACAGAACACAGTTTTCACCTTGTTTTCACCCTGAAAATTCAGATTTTGAGAATTATAGAAAACCGCTCTCGTTAGCTGGGCACAGTTAGCGACTGTGCCCAGCAAAAAAATAGTATACGTCGATAAGGACAAAAAATGTTTCTCTAGCTCTTTTTGGCCTTGGGAATATTGTATTTACTCATCTCGCTCACTCCTACCGTGTCGCCTCTATTTATCCTTTCTCTAAGATAAAAACTTGTAAAAACCGTTCAACAGTAAGGAAGAAAGATAGCGGCGTCACTTATCATCGGTAAGTATACAAAAAATTAAGTAAAACCAACCAAAACAATTTTTTTTCATTATTTTCTATTGCATCATGATTGCATCCGCCATTTCTATGTGAAAATCATAGATTATCAAAAAGTAATCGTACAGATGGGATACGTAGGTACTAAGCGTGAGTCAATTTTATAATATAATTTAGGTACTTATTTCTGAAAAAATTTTTGCTTTTTTTTTAACCGACTTCAAAAAAGGAGGTTCTATGTTTCATTGGTTTTTTTTTTGGAGGTTCGCCGATTACTCCAATTGTGGACCGATTTTCAAAATTCTTTTTTAAAAATTATATGTAATTTAAATATTCATTTTTTAAACTATATTTACAAAATATTTTTATATAGTAGGTATAAAATATGTAAATGTGGATAAAGTTACTAACTAAGTAAAAAAATAGTTTCTAGAAAATAAAAAGAAGGAAAACGAAACAGCATTTTAAATTTCGACCAACCGTTTTTTACAAATAAAATTTCATTATAAAGTTAGTTTTGATTTAATCTCAGTTTATTTTTGACTAATATTTAGTTAAGAACAAAAATGTAATGTAGCTTCCTACCTATAAAGCTAATATTATACCTATTTTCTATTAAGTTTATTCTATTAAGTAAAATAAAATATTGTAATAAAATAAAATAATCAATTAGATGTCCAATAGGCAGAATATAAACAAAGTGTCGCCCCTGCGTAGTAATGTCATATTCTATGACTCGGTTGGGGGCGGGGCCAGGGAGGGGCACGCCCCTCACGGCCGAACGCGGCGCCAAAATTTGAAGGCGCTGTCATTTCTATACGTAGTAATCACAGATATCACAATACAAGAGATATGGTTTGTGGGCGGGGCACATGACGCCATTTTCTGCACAAATGTGCAGGAACTTGATTGTTCTAAGTCATTCACAAAACAACGCTTCCGCGAACACACGTCCGTGAATGTCAACAAAAATGCCGGCTTGTGCTTTAATTACGTCCAAAAATCGCAGTGATACGGTAAATTCAAGTAATAGTGGTTGTACTTATCATAGGTAAGTCATTTATTTAATATTTTTCTATATAAATGACAAATTAACGAAATATTTTTGAGGCATAGAAATCATTAAACAATATACGGCATAGTCGATACTTCCGTTAAAAATATTGTCCATTGCTTGTTTTGGATACGCGTTTTTCAATGTTTTGCGGTATGCACGTACAATGGAATGCAAACGTAACGATAATTACAATGTTGTGAAAATATCGTGGTACCGCCGCTTGTAGCTTCCGCGATCTGTCAAAGTGATAATGGCCGTCGCACAAGCCATGTAGTGCTGCCAAAAGTAGAATATTTTAGTATCGATAATTTTGTATTTCTAATTTTTGAAAGTATAATAATTTGAAACTTTTACTACAGTGCATTCCTTGTACAGGGTGTCCTAGTCCCATAAGTATTGGATCAAACTCAAGGGGAAAGTAGCTCACCTAAAAACTCATTTGATTAGTAGTAAAAAATCGCTTGTTATTATGTACTAATTTTTTTAAAGTTCTTTCTTTTAATTGGTTGTATAAAAATTACTATTTTCCAAAAATAAAATAAATAAAAACTAAAAACTTTGGTAATTTTTTTTTCTTTTTTAATTATTTAAAATTAAATAGGTATTATAGTTCATAGTTGTATGTAGTCCGTAATAAATTGTTATTGTAAAATATCGAGAGGTAGTTATCGATAATGCTTGTCGCCCTTTTTCATTAGGTGCCCGTCACTATAATACACTTCTTACATCTGTGTTCGTAATCGAACTGCAAATCACGGGCTTACGATTTGTGTGAGTGTGACTGTCGGAGATTATTCTATGAATGTGTTAAAATGTAACTGTGTGTGTAAGTGGCGACATCGGTTCCGGTACAAAAACTGTCTTATTACATTTCTCTTCTTTCTGTGTTCTGAGGTAGTAATATTATTTCGATGCTATAACATAAGGGAACACAAAAAGGGAAAACCCGCCCAAGAATAATAAATATATTTAATAATTATTTGTGTTTTATTAACTTAAATAATCACACTTCATTGCACACGAAATTAAACATTTAAGTAGGTACCTAATACAAAACACATTCTTAATGTTAAGAGAACCCTAATAAAAACTACCTACTCTCCCAGCAGTGTAGCACGGAAATTAAAAAATAATACAAGTTGACTGCCATTTCAGCATTTACCCTACATTTTGTACTAAAATAAAAATTTAAGGCGCAGGTTCTTCTTGATCAGAGGGTTGACTAGTCTTCGATGGTTGCTGTGAGAAAAAAAAGATGGTTAGGCTGGGTTTTCTTTGCACAGAAAATGAAAAAGTCCGATTTAAAAGAAAAAAAAAGAAAGAAGCCACCACGAAAGAAATAAATGATATAAAATTGTATTCTATATTGCCACAAACTTATCTGTGCATGGTGGGAGCGCTAGGAACGAAGCAATTGAAGATTATCATGGTTTTTAAGATGTATCCATTAGTTTTGGCCCCAGGCATAGTTAAGTGTGTGGCACTGAAGAATAAAATTTAACATCGTTTAGGTACTGTGCGGTACGGTATTCTCCTAACATTATATATAACTTGTACAGTATGTGAACATTTCTTTATTATTACTTACATTTAAATTTTATGCAGGTAACTTACCTTATCGACTGGGGCAGCATCTTCTTGATCAGGAACCATGCTGGTCTTCGATGCTCGCTGTTAGAAAAGAACAATATCAAGTTAATAAATGTACGTAGGTATTAAGTTTTGAATTAACTGACCTCGGCTATAGCTGGATCTTTTTGATGGCTAGTGATAAGTAACGATATGCTAGCCATTTAAAAAGTACGAATAAAATTTACAATATAAACTTTAATTTCATTAACTTTTCTAACACAGCGATTCGAGATTTGCCGCTACGTAGAACTAGTAGTTATTCTGTGCCGCTGCTAGTAAGTTGTAGAAAATAAAAAAAACGTAGGTAATTTGCAAGTTTTGTTTTGGTTTTATATTATTACACAAATTATTTTTGACGACCTTCGTGGCGTAATGGTTACCACGCCAGACCGCCACCCAAAAAGTCCCGGGTTCGAATCCCGGTCGGGTCATCTTTTTCTGATTTGCCCGGATCTTGGACGTTTATCCTTAGATGTATTTGTTATAAAATATGGTGTCGAGTTAGTATCCCATAACACAAGTCTTGAACTTAGGTAAATATTTGGGGCTAGCTAATCTGTGTGATTTGTCCCTATATATTTATTTATTTTAAATCCTACTGCATTAATGGTGTAGGACAATAAATTCTGTAGAACTACCTTTGCTCTATATTAATAAACACTATACGGGTTCGCCCTCCAAGTTAAGCTCTGGAGGCCTTACTCATCGTAGGAACACAGTCACAACATGGCCTGGACTTGGACCAATGCTATTTAGCTAAGATCTTCTGTAAGGTGGAGGATTATACACCATGCCCTACCTTTCTTAAAATATGTTCAATGTACAGATATACCAGGGTCTACTGTTTTATTATATGTATAGAGTTTGAACTGACCTTCTCGACCAAGGCAGGTTCTTCTGGTTCACGATGTATGCTGGTTTTCGATGCTCGCTGTTAGAAAAAAAACAGCGGTTATTTTTTGTTGTAATATTTGAAAAAAACTTATTTTTTTCTTCTTCTATTTTTCCAGTGTAGACAATGCACTATGGTCTCATAATATTGAATTTTTATTATGGACTTGACTGACCTTCTCATCTAGTGCAGGTTCTTCTAGATCAGGACGAACGCTGGTTTTCGACGCCCGCTGTTAGAAAAAATAGGGCAATTAGTATAGAATACGCTTATGGTGTAAACTTTATTTTTTATAACCACAGGGCGACACTGAAAATTTTTAGAACTGGCCACTTGTAAACAATATAATTAAAAAATAAGTTTTAAAAAATCACTTTAGTAATTTATTTTTCTTCTACTTAACATACTACATAGTCTAATACTACATTTACACTCTCGTCTCGTACCTCGTCTCGTGCGCGGCTTCAGGTTCGCGCGAGCCGGCCAAGAGACGAGCTTATGTTTACACTCTCACGGCGTGCTTATTTGTTAATGACCTTTCAACGATGGCGGACGTCGATATATTATTACCAGCATCGACTCTAAGTTTTGCATTTCATCACTTATTCTAGACCATAAATCGTTAACATTTTGATTATTTTTATGGTAGGTATTTGTGCTTCTGATTCCATATTATCATCTCCCCTTGAAACAGCTCAATGAACCGTAATGTTTCTTCTTTGGCCAATCCATTACAACATGCACTTAAATACAATTTAACCATGCAATACAAACATCCGGCACGGTCAAACGTTTGTAATTTAATGAAACGCCAACGCGAGTATGAACACTGAGCTCGCATTCCCCGCGAACCCCTTTGACTCGTGCCCAAAAAACCGCTCCCGACGCGAGCCCAGCCAGCGAGACACGAGACGAGACGCGAACGCGAGACAAGCCACGAGTGCACGTTTACATTCGCGTCGCGGCTCGTCTCGTGGCTCGCGCGAGAGTGTAAATGAAGCAAGGTACCTACTACTAATTTCGAAAAATTCTTTCATGTCGGATGCCTACGTCATACAAAGAACACTTCAAACAGGGTCTCTACGATCCTGTGCGTGAATCCGTCAGTCAGTCAGTTATTCAGTTAAAGCATTTTATAGTATGTATGTATATAGATTGCATTGTTATCATTGATTTGACTGACCTTCTCGACCATCGTAGGTTCTACTCGTTCAGAACGCACGCTGGTTTTCGATGAACGCTGTTAGAAAAAAAGAACAAGTTAGAATTTGCTCACAGTTGTAACGTTATACGTACATGTTTACTATAAATATATTCAAATTTACAACAAATAACATTTTTTTAACAAATCAGGAAATTAATTAAAACAAAAAAAATAATTAAAAAAAAGGTTTATTAAAAAAATACATTTAACAAAAAAAAAAAAACATTACACTATATTTACAAATTTTAAAATTGTGCAAACTAAACATAAATACTAATTAACTAACTAAATTGCGTCATACATGCGGTTCTTAAATTTAACTAATACAAAATAATACTAATAAATAAAAGAATAAAATACTTAATACTAATAAATAAAATGTAGGTGCGTGGATCCCTAAATGCATTTTTTGCAATCGGTTGGATGGCGTGATGTGCGGGGGCGTGGCCAAGCAGCCGTCCATTGTCCAGAGCGGGGATCGTGTCGTCGCCGCATTGAACTTTACCACGTTGACCAAAAATTAGACTGCGAGGCGAGAGGACGTATTCTTCTAATCTCCTCAATTATTAAATTCATTATAATTTCATACTTTAGTCACGTCTTGACTATATGAATACGAACTACATGATAATATAGGTACTATTGTGTTGTGCCAATAATAAATCCTACGTGATTTAGGATTAGATATTTCCCTAATTAGGTAAGTGGTGATTTTAAGTGTTATTTTGTGAACCGTAGTCGCATAGTTGCAATTATAAATTATGTTTATTTAATTATAATATAACGTACTGAATGCCTTCCATTTCATTCATTTCATTGTATATTGTTTAGTGTACCTTCCTTGCAAACTATGCTATTTGTGCCTACGCATTTCTTTAGCCGTTTTAGTTTTTTTTGTTCAGAATATTAATTGAATATAAATTAATTAGTAGATTAAAGTATACTTTATCAAGTATTACTAGCATTTCGTTCTGTTTTTTTTGATTGTGTAATTAATAATTGAATCGAGTAAATTAATCTACCTACATACAGTTTTTTCTGCATACCTACTTACGTAGTTCTTGTAATCCGTCTGATTGCGATCTTAATTAGTAGCCACTTCACCTTCTACTGAAATACACCCGTCTTCTTTGCTTTGGCTTGGCTTGGGTTGGCAAATTTGTGGATCGCAATCGACGGCTTTAGAAGACCGAAATAACAATTTCTTACTGGAACGTGATTTCAGGGAACGAAGTTCGGAATAACAAGGTTCGGGATAAGGAAGTCCGGGATAAGACGGGACGCGTCCAGCCCAACCATTACTTTTTGGCTACCAGCCTCCCTACCGCTGTCCACTACACCGCCAGGCCATCATCAACTTCGGCCGGCCCTCCTGCAGGGAAGTACGGAACCGCGGGAGTGAATAACCAGTCGGGATTCGAACCCACTACCCGAGTATCTATCTGTTCTGTGGGTAAACCAATAAATATTTATATTGTGCACGCTGGGTTTTAATCATTTATATACCCTACGCGACACTGGCGCCTCAACTTGGTAATTTATGGACTGGTTATTTGCTTCCGTAGTAAGTAGGTAGTTGTGTGTTGTGTGCTTTATTGTATAACGTTTTTCTTTTTTCTTTTCTTTTTGGTTTGTGTTCTTTTTATTTGCAGCTCATGTAGTTTGCTTCTTTATATAACTTCTTCTGTGCTTTATTACTTTTTTAGCTTGCTATTTTGTAACAGACGGAGTTATTCTATATAAAAGTAGTAATTTAGAACACTAGATCACCACTTACACAATTGATTATATTTATTTTTTTAAAAAAATTTTTGGGGTTCCGTACAATTTTTTTTTATTTTTATTTTTTTGAAATGGCTTTTCCCGTTAAATTTTTATCGTTGCAAAAGTCGGAACTTGAATATGAGGTTTTTATTAGAGGCACATCCCCGGCTCTTACAGTCCAGGACTTACGCAAACAAATTGCTAAACTCGGACCTTTGTTTGTTTCCGAGGACATTATAGAAAGTCCTTACGAGGCTGCGGAAGACCTAAAGGGCGTAGGTGAAACGCTTGCTAAAATTAAATTAAATTTAGAATCGGAATTAGATCGTAATTCTTTCTTGCGCACTCAGAATCTAGTCAACCACTTGTACCATCGCATCAACCGAATAATTAGCAATGATACGGTTAAAAAGCAGCACGATATCTATGTTGCAGAATTTAGGAACTTGTCCGAAATATTAGATTCTCGTAAAGATAAAGTTACGGATAACTTGAATCCTCCCTGCACTAGTGAGTCTTTAACTTCTGCGTTGCCCGTCAACATCTCTGTGACATGTGACCGCGGGGGATCAGCCGATTTGGGAAAGCTGAGATACGATGGAAAGACTTGTGTTCGAGCCTTCGTTCAACGTATTAATGAATATTGTGACGCAAGAAATATTTCAGGACCTAAAGCATTATCCTACGCCACAGAGATCTTCACGGGTGATGCTTTGCATTGGTTTAGGAGCGTGAAGGATCGAGTGTCCTCTTGGAGCGAACTAATTGTCTTATTACAAAAGGATTTCACTCAGTCTGACTTTGACTACAGACTGCTTTCAGAAATTCGTTCCAGAACGCAAGGTGATTCTGAAAATATTACCATTTACCTTTCAATAATGTTTGGATTGTTTTCGCGCTTGTCGAAACCTATATCAGAAGACGATAAATTGGAAATAATTCTCCACAACATTAGACCTTGCTATGCAAGCACCTTAGCATCAGCTGGCGAAATTAGGACGCTCGATTCCCTACGATCCATTTGTCGTAACTACGAAAATATTCATGCCCGTCTTGCCAATTTTCGTGAACCAATTGGAGCAACTACCGAAACTCTTGCTCCAGTATTTGCTTACAATTTAAATAATAGTAAAAACAAATTTCATTATAAAAATAACACAAATAAACAAAATTTTAACCAACCTAATACTTATTCTAAATTCAGTAAACATAATAATACAAATTACAATCAAAATAAAGAATATACTAATAACTACTCAAATAAAACAAATTTAAATGAAAAATATGTGCATGCCATTGAAGCTCCTAAAGCTCGTTTTTGTCCTAGGTGTCGTGTAAACACCCACAATTTGAGACAGTGCACCGAAAATAAGGATGTGATTTACTGTTTTAAGTGCGGCCGCAAGGATGTTAAGACCCCCCAATGTCCAGATTGCAACAAAACTAACCCTACCGTTTCAAAAAACTAGTGGAGCAGAATTGTGGAAGTTCGTCGAAAAGTCATTTTGATAAAGACGATTGGCAAAATTGGCTTCGAACTATAAGTGTTTTCTTTAAGTCATATAGAACTGCCACAATTCTTAGTAAACCAATCGATGACGTTAGGCCCTATGTTACAGTGAACATAAATAATAATCCTTTCACTGGACTACTTGACTCGGGTTCAGCAGTCACTATTTTGGGTAATAATTCACATCTCTTATTACAAACCCATGGCTATAAATTGCTTACTGACCGATTTATTTTTGTAACCGCAGCTGGCGGTCAGTCTCTAAAAAGTGTAGGTTATATGAACATTCCAGTACATTTTGAAAATCAATTTCACTTGATTGAAGCTGTTGTCGTCCCAGAGATCGAAACGTCTCTTATATTAGGCGTTGACTTTTGGCAAAAGTTCAAAATTTGTCCTAAATATTTAGGTAGCATTTCTCTCGCTGCACCTAATACTGACATAAGTTTGCCCACTGAAACCATCATACATGGTTACGAAAACCTCAGCGAATCCGAAAAACTTATTGCGGACAACATCATTGACCAATATAAGGACATTTCGTTTGAGCGTAAAGGTCTTGGCAAAACGAGCCTGATTACTCATCGCATCAATACTGGAGACGCCCAACCAATACGGCAGAGGTATTACCGCATGTCGCCGGAAAAACAGCGTATTTTGGTTGAGCAGGTAGATGAGATGTTGTCTCTTGACGTGGTTGAGCCGTGCGAAAGTGCTTGGTCTTCGCCAACCTTATTAGTGACGAAGAAAAATGGTCAGCCACGGTTTTGCCTTGACAGTCGGAAGCTGAACTCAGTGACGAAACGCGACGCATACAATTTGCCGTACATCTCCGAGATTTTGGACAATCTCCGGGATGCCCGTTATTTAAGCAGCATAGATTTGTCTAAATCGTTTTGGCAAATTGAGATCCCGCCTGAAGACCGCGATAAGACCGCATTTTATGTCCCAGGTAGAGGAACACTCCAATTTAAAAGGACTGCATTTGGTTTGACCAATGCACCAGCTACCCAACAGCGTCTGGTAGACCTCTTGTTCGGCGAATTTGGTCCCAATGTTTTCGCGTACCTTGATGACATTATAATTATCAGTAGCGATTACCAAAATCACGTGACTCTGTTGCTTAAGGTGCTGGATAAACTTAAACAAGCTAACCTCACGGTAAACTTGGAAAAGTGTAAATTTTTCCGAAGTCAACTCAGGTACCTTGGCTATGTCGTTGACGGTTGTGGACTACGTACCGATCCCGAGAAGGTGGAAGCCATCTTAAACTATCCGACACCTACCTGTCGAAAAGATCTCAAACGCTTTCTCGGGACAGCTACTTGGTATCGTCGCTTTGTCCCCAATTTCAGTACAATTGCCGGCCCATTAAACAGGTTGACTTCCTTGAAAAAGGGTACACCCCCGTTCAAGTGGACTACGGAGGCTGATGTTTCCTTTCAGAAACTTAAGGAGTGCTTAGTGTCTGCTCCTGTTCTGGCTTGTCCTGATTATAGCCAAGCATTCGAGGTTCACACCGACGCGAGCAACTACGGTGTTGGCGCTATGCTCACCCAGACCAAGAACGGAAAGGAACATCCCATTGCCTACATGAGTCGATCCTTGACCTCTTCTGAGCGAAATTACAGTATCACGGAGCGTGAAACTTTAGCCGTGATCACTGCGTTAGAACATTGGCGATGTTATTTGGAGAACGGAAAAACCTTCACTGTCTATACAGATCACAGTGCCTTAAAATGGTTCCTTTCTCTTAATAACCCAACCGGTCGATTAGCTCGATGGGGAGTACGTTTGTCCTCTTTCGATTTTGAAATTAAGCACCGACGTGGAGTTGACAACGTCATACCCGATGCTCTTTCCCGGGCCATTCCAGTTAGTGCCATTTGCTCTTCTGATATATCGGACACTAAAGACGAATGGTATAAAACTATTTTCAACGGTTGCCTTACTAAACCACAAAATTTTCCAAATTATTTAATTAAAGACAAACTTTTATATAGGCTTTCAAAAGGTAAATACGATTTAAATAATGAATTTTCGTGGAAAATTGTAGTCCCAGCAGAATTGCGTGAACAGGTTCTCATCGAAAACCATGCAGACCCAACAGCCGCACACTTAGGCATTTTTAAAACTCACCATCGTCTTATGCTTCGGTACTTTTGGCCAGGCATGCACAAGGATGTCGTCAGATTTGTTGGTTCTTGTCAAAAGTGTCTCGAGTACAAGACGTCTAACCATCAAACATTAGGTGTTATGGGTCGTCCTAAGCAGTGCTCACGTCCTTGGCAGATGATCTCAATAGATCTCATGGGCCCCTTGCCCACTACTCGTAAGCAAAATAGCTACATCCTAGTTATCACTTGCTGTTTTTCTAAATTTTGCCTAATTTATCCAATTAAAAAAGCAACTTCTGCTATAATTATTAAAATTTTGGAGGACTTAGTTTTCTTGGTACATGGAGTTCCACAAACAATATTTTTAGATAACGGATCTCAATTTATTAGCCGTGACACAGCTACATTTTTCAAAAAGTATAACGTCCCAAATATATTTTTTACACCTAAGTATACGCCACAAGTAAATACCGTAGAGAGATACAACAGGACAATTATCACTTGCATTTCCACTTTTGTTAACAATGACCACAGAACTTGGGACATCTATATTCCAAAAGTACAGTTTGCCATCAATAACTCTGTGAATGAGGCTACTGGTTTCACGCCATCGTTTTTAGTTTATGGCCGAGAACTTGTTGTCTGTGGCACTCACTACACAGATGCAGAGTTAGGTGAAGAGATCCTCTTCCTGCCACGGGATATTTACGCCGAAAATTTAGGTTGTTTATCCACCATATTTGATGACGTACAGGCAAAGTTATGGCATGCGCATGAAAAAAATACCGCACATTATAATTTACGCCGTAAACCAGCCGAGTTTCAGGTAGGAGATGTAGTGATGAAACGCGCGTTTGTTCTAAGCGATAAAGACAAATATTTCAGCAAAAAGCTGGCACCAAAGTTTATTAAATGCCGGATCACTGCGAAAAAATCACCTTTAGTTTACGTCTTGGAAGATATGTCAGGTAAAAACGTAGGTACATGGCACATTAAAGATTTAAAATTAACTGGTTTAAACAAATAATATTTTTTTATATATAAATAATTTACATCTTTATTAAGTTATTTGGAGTGGACTGTACTGTAACGTTGCCTATTGGGGTAATTTCGCGTAATTTAATATCATTTAATCAGCATTTCATTTGTACGGGTTACCAGTTCATAATATAACAGGAACCTCTCTTATTGTTAGTGTGTGTCAATATTCTTTAAAATAGTCTATTGTTACTTTTATGTTTGCGTGAAGTATGAAATATATGAATGAAAGTGTTAATACAAATAATTACTTTATTGCTTGAGTGCGGATTTTATTATAAGGAATAAAATCCTTGGTGACGCGAGGGGGTAATGTAACGTTATACGTACATGTTTACTATAAATATATTCAAATTTACAATAAATAACATTTTTTTAACAAATCAGGAAATTAATTAAAACAAAAAAAATAATTAAAAAAAAGGTTTATTAAAAAAATACATTTAACAAAAAAAAAAAAAACATTACACTATATTTACAAATTTTAAAATTGTGCAAACTAAACATAAATACTAATTAACTAACTAAATTGCGTCATACATGCGGTTCTTAAATTTAACTAATACAAAATAATACTAATAAATAAAAGAATAAAATACTTAATACTAATAAATAAAATGTAGGTGCGTGGATCCCTAAATGCATTTTTTGCAATCGGTTGGATGGCGTGATGTGCGGGGGCGTGGCCAAGCAGCCGTCCATTGTCCAGAGCGGGGATCGTGTCGTCGCCGCATTGAACTTTACCACGTTGACCAAAAATTAGACTGCGAGGCGAGAGGACGTATTCTTCTAATCTCCTCAATTATTAAATTCATTATAATTTCATACTTTAGTCACGTCTTGACTATATGAATACGAACTACATGATAATATAGGTACTATTGTGTTGTGCCAATAATAAATCCTACGTGATTTAGGATTAGATATTTCCCTAATTAGGTAAGTGGTGATTTTAAGTGTTATTTTGTGAACCGTAGTCGCATAGTTGCAATTATAAATTATGTTTATTTAATTATAATATAACGTACTGAATGCCTTCCATTTCATTCATTTCATTGTATATTGTTTAGTGTACCTTCCTTGCAAACTATGCTATTTGTGCCTACGCATTTCTTTAGCCGTTTTAGTTTTTTTTGTTCAGAATATTAATTGAATATAAATTAATTAGTAGATTAAAGTATACTTTATCAAGTATTACTAGCATTTCGTTCTGTTTTTTTTGATTGTGTAATTAATAATTGAATCGAGTAAATTAATCTACCTACATACAGTTTTTTCTGCATACCTACTTACGTAGTTCTTGTAATCCGTCTGATTGCGATCTTAATTAGTAGCCACTTCACCTTCTACTGAAATACACCCGTCTTCTTTGCTTTGGCTTGGCTTGGGTTGGCAAATTTGTGGATCGCAATCGACGGCTTTAGAAGACCGAAATAACAATTTCTTACTGGAACGTGATTTCAGGGAACGAAGTTCGGAATAACAAGGTTCGGGATAAGGAAGTCCGGGATAAGACGGGACGCGTCCAGCCCAACCATTACTTTTTGGCTACCAGCCTCCCTACCGCTGTCCACTACACCGCCAGGCCATCATCAACTTCGGCCGGCCCTCCTGCAGGGAAGTACGGAACCGCGGGAGTGAATAACCAGTCGGGATTCGAACCCACTACCCGAGTATCTATCTGTTCTGTGGGTAAACCAATAAATATTTATATTGTGCACGCTGGGTTTTAATCATTTATATACCCTACGCGACACAGTGTAATTTTTATTTTAAATGTCACTTAAATTATGATCAGTTTGAATTGAATTATTTGTATTTAACGTGCTAATGTTTGTTAAACACGGTGGTTCCACCTCTGAACTACGTGAAAAACCCTTTATTGAACCTACAAGGAAAACTTAAGAAAAAACTAGTTAGTAGGCTCTAATAGTTACAGAGTAATATGAATTACCGACGAATTTATAAAATAAAATTTCTTTGAAATCTATCGAGAGATTTTTCTGATAACATTTGTACGTTTTACGTACAAAATTTTAAAATAAAATATTGCGCTCATCTGCAAGCTAGCAAAACGTAGCAAAGTGTGCGTGCCCCGCACTTTCCGGTTTTTATCATTCGAATGATAAATTTGAATGATTGATTTGACTGACCTTCTCGACCAATTCTTCTTCGGGACGCACACTGGTTTTCGACGCACGCTGTTAGAAAAAAAAAGGAAATCTGATTATGTATTATACTATTCTATTTTACTATTTTCTTGGTACTACAAAATAATTATTGATAGATTTATGCAATAGGCTTCTATTATGTTTCTACACATTTTTAAACAAACCTCTACCATCGCAGGTTCTTCTTTATAAGGACGAACGCTGATTTTCGATGCTCGCTGTTAGAAACAAAGGAGTTAGGTATGTAAGTAATTAGATTTCGCAATTAAATTACAGCGCTACATTTTGCTTTTACCCATTAGATATATAAATACTACATACATATAATATACTCATTAGATATAGACTCTTCTAATGTAATCTATCTAATCTATCTATAATATAATAAAAGTGTAAAAAAAGTTTGTCTGTACATTGAATATATTTCCAAAAAAATTGTTTAGGGCGATGAAGAATAAGCAATAGAACAAGAATTTCGTAAAATTTTGTTCGTCTGTTTGTATGTTTGTATGTATGTATGTTTGGATGTTTGTATGTTTGTATGTATGTTTGTACACGCTAATCTCAGAAACGGCTGAACCGATTTGGATGCGGTTTTCACTAATATGTGGCTAATTGCTCAACTTAACATTTAGTGTATGTTTCTTTTCAAAATTCCCACGGGAATCCGAGATATACGCAAACGAAGTTGCGAAGGTATATCAACGCACAGCCCAAACCGCTGGGTCTGGAGATTCCAAATTTGGCATGTAGGTTACTTACGACGTCTAGGGATATACAAAGAAAGGATTTTTCAAAATTCCCACGGGAAAGCGAGATATACGCAAACGAAGTTGCAAGAGGACGCACAGACCAAACCGTTGGGTCTAGAGATGCCAAATTTGGCATGTAGGGTCCTTATATGGTCCGGACCGACCGGACCGGACCGGCCCCGAACGGATCAGACCTGATCGGTCCGGAAGGAACCGCACCGTACCGAGTCCGTGCCGGACCGGACCGAACCGGATCGGACCGGTTTTTTTTTTCTAAAGAAATATATGTTAATTGGTATGTAGGTATCTTATCAGGACCGGACCGACCGGACCGGAGCGGACCGACTGGACCTGATCGGACCGGACTATATATATATATATAAAATTCAAAGTCCTGACTGACTTAACTATACATATATCAACGCACAGCCCAAACCGGTGGGTCTAGAGATTCCAAACTTGGACTGTAGGTTTCTTACGACGGCGACGTCTAGGGGTGTACAAAGAAAGGATTTTTCGAAATTCCCACGGGAAACCGAGATATACGCAAACGAGGTTGCCAGGCTCTACCAAATTTGGTATGTAGGTTCCTTACGACGTCTAGGGATGTACTAAGAAAGGATTTTTCAAAATCCCACGGGAAAGCGAGATATGCGCAAACGTAGTTGCGAGAGGACGCACAGCCCAAACCGCTGGGTCTAGAGATGCCAAATTTGTCATGTAGGGTCCATATAAGGACCGGACCGGACCGGACCGGAACGGATCAGACCTGATCGGTCCGGAAGGAACCGCACCGTACCGGGCCGTGCCGGACCGGACCGGTTATTTTTCTGTAGAAAAATATGTTAATTGGCATGTAGGTTCCATATCAGGACCGGACCGACCGGACCGGCCCGGACTGACCGGACCGACCGGACCGGATGGAACCGTACCGTACCGGGCCGTGCAGGACCGGAATTTGTTTCTGAAGAAAAATATGCTAATTGTTACTAGGCCACGCGGGCGAAGCCGCGGGCAGAAGCTAGTGTCTAATAGTATTCTAATTTCTAGAGTAGATTAATAGACCGATAGCGCTGGGCTAAAATGAGGTCATAAGTTTCAAAAACTCTAAAGTTGTTAATTTCTCGCCTGTGGACACTGTCGTACCTAAGAACCTTATTATTGAGTTTTGTGTCACATCTGTCACTTGCATTTTCCGCAATTCGATGGTTTGTGGTTGATTTTACTTATTCAAATCAAAACTGACAAAATTAATTTAAAGTTTAAAATAATTATGGTATCATATCTAGGATAGCCTGAGGAGTGTGCAAACCAAGTTTGTGTCATTTTCGGCCAGAGCAAAACTGAAATAGGGTCAATATGTAATAACAGTACAAAAAGAATATTACAATAGGTTGTATAACTATTTCCTATCTCAGATAACTTACTTAAGGCCAATAAATAAATTTGTGCCAAATTAAGACATGCAATGTTAATATTTTCAATTATTTTCCTACTTAAAGCTACTAACGCTGCAAAAAAATATTACAGTCATTAGAGTTCACATATTTAATATCATAAATGCATGAAAAATCTACATTGTAAATTTGTGTCATTTTCATGCACGTTATAAATGAATAAAACACCAAAACAATAAATTCGGTCGAAACGGGCGTACGCGCGCAGGCGGCGATGGGCGGGGGTATACGCTACGCACGCACACAAGTTCGTTCGGTACCTACGATTTCATGATGATGAACAAATCGCACCCTCATTCAATTCAAAAATGACGTAACCCGAAAAAGTAGATTTTTCAGTAAAAGCTTTATTTTTAATCGTAGAAGAATGATTCTAACATCAAAAAAGGAGAAAAAATATTGCATTGGTGGTTGTTTTCAAGTCAGTTCAATAGTTTATGGTTTTTTAGAAATAAGAAAATTAAAATATCAAAATGGACTTTAAATATGACATACTAAGTTTTCGAGTTTAAGCCAAATTTCTTTATAAAATAATGAATATTACAAAAAGTATGTTTGATTACATCAGTAATGAATTTATAGTACCAAACAATTTTGCGAGAATAACTAAACTTACTCCATTTTTCAATTTAAATATTTGTCAAAAGCACTTAAGTAATAGGTAATGATATTGATGTTTTCCATTATATAGGTAATTAAAAATGTGACATCCATATCTCTCATTAATAAAAAGGAATTAGTTAAATGTCAAAAGTAAATAAGGAGCAACGAAATGTTCACATGAATTATTTGTTTTTAAACAATAATAATCAATGTCTGTATGGTTACAAATATATTATATAATAATAACAATACTGAAAAAACAATGTACTTTTGGTAAATATTAACTTTATCTACCTACAGTTTTCCTATATTCATTCAAATCTAGAAAAAAATAATCAAGATAGGTACAAACTTGGTTTGATTCATAAAAATAACATAATTATATATTTTTTGTCTTATTTACAAGACTTATTATTTTTTTATTAATAAAAAAGCAAAACACTTAATGTAATACAATCACAGAGTACGACAATAACGTACTATTAATAAAAAAAAACGTGTTCAAATACAAACTGTAATAAATAAAAAGAAATAAAAAATACGTTTGTCTTTTTATATTATAAGACTTTTTTTTATTAAAAAATAAATCGTGTACAGTCAAGAGCAGGTCGACCTTTACATATTGAACTTTGTACCGTTCTTAAGTTCTATGTCATAAGTGCCAAAATTGTACGCAAGTGTAAAGCTCGACGTGCACCTGACTGTACAACTTTTAATATATTGAAATATTTTATATTAAGTTCAATTAAAAATCTATTTTTATCGTTGAACCTATTGGCAGTACTAAAATAAACATTTATTAATATTATTTAATTTAAAATGAAATGTAATTAATCTTCTTCAGATGAATCAAATAAGCATGGTATCTACGAATGAACCTTCAAAGGAGGTAAAATGTTTGGTAATGCATAGGAATAGCATTCACATAGACTAAATTAAATCTTTTAATAAGGCATTAATAGGTAATAATAAATTGATGATAAGCATATAGGGAGTTCATCTCAATCAATACCCAACCAGGAAACCACTATAATCCTAGGTGACTGGAACGCAAAGTTGGGAAATAGTAAGACCGACGATCACTCAAAATCTGTTGTAGGAAGGTATGGTCTCGGCATTAGAAATTAACATAGAGGAAGAATTCTTGACTTTTGCATTGGAAGAAAATTAAGCATTATAAACACCTGCTTCTAATACCATGCCGCCTCTACACATGTAGAGTCCCCGGCAATCGTTACACAAACCAAATTGACTAAATTATAATAAACACACGGTGGAGATCCAAAAAAAATGTAAAGACCTTTCCCGATGCTGGGCGCGGCTCGGATTACAACCTACTTCTGGCCACTTTCACTGCTCGTCTTAAGGCTCTCAAAAGGAAAACACCACCTAAGCCCAGGCCTTGGACCCTGGAACAGTCGATTTTTCTGAGCAGGTTGGAAGAGACGATAAAAGAATGCCAACCCTGACGTCACAGCCAGTACCTTGGGCCCTCACACGAGAGACCTCTTTAAGAAAGTTCGCCCGCTCTCCAAAAACTTCCTGGGTGATTGAAGATGCTCGCGGTAACCCAATACACGACCTTAAACCCATAGCCGAAAGATGGTGTATCTACTGCGAAGACCTTTATAAAGAACCTGCTATCAACAATGACACGCCTTTGAATTGGAATCTTCCAAATCAGCAACCAAACCGGGTGGTTTGGTTGCTGATTTGGAAGATACTACGTTCTGAAATCAAAGCGGCAATAAACAAATTAGAAAAGAGGAAAGCACCAGATCACATTACGTCAGAAATACTGAAGGCTTTAGGAGACGCGGGCATCGACTTATTGCACGAAATCTGCACCTACACTTGGCGACTGTTCAGGCCGACCAGAAAATGCGACAACTATTGCACTCTTGCTCTGATCTCTCATGCAGAAATATCTTCCTTGCGCCACATACTGAACAATCGCAACCTTACGTTTTTTGGATTGGCAAATGCAGCGAGAACAAGCCGGATTTGTGAAAGGAAAGGGTACACGCGAACAAATCCTGAACCTCCAACAACTTATTGACGACCTCCGTGGCGTAATGGTTACCACGCCAGACCGCCACCCAGGAAGTCCCGGGTTCGAGTCCCGGTCCGGTCATGATGAAAAACAAACTTTTTCTGATTGACCTCGGGTCTTGGATGTTTATCTATAAATGTATTTGTTATAAAATATAATATCGTTGAGTTAGTATCCCATTACACAAGTTTCAAACTTACTTTGGGGCTAGCTCAATCTGTGTGAATTGTCCTTATATATATATTTATTTATTATTATTGAAAAAGCATATAAGTTTGTGGCGTCGACCGACTCGCCACTTGGACAATACTCTTTGCTGGCTGGATTGTGGAGCCACAACTCGACGCGTGACGTGATTGTCGCTGTCCTGCACGGCCGGATAGCGTGGTCTCGCTCTGTGCGTCGGGAGTCGAAATACAGCGATGGTTCGCGCACCACACGGCGCGCGCCGATTTACGAATTCTCTTCCTCGTCTGACTTCGCTAGGCGAGCTTTCTGAATTTCTGAATAATGTTTTTATATTTGCTTAGCTGATTAATCTTTGTAACAATTCAAGTTGTAAATATATAATCATTCAGTGTCATCGTGTTGTGCCTTCATTTCCTTCTGTGTTACAACCATACTACATTCTACGGACAGGCTTTTCCTTTAGGAGCTTACTTATAAACTACAAATTGGTAGGGTGTAAGCGCTACCGGCACCCTGCCACAAGTTCAACACGCCTAACATTATGTGTTTTGTCGACTACAGTAAGGCCTTCGACTGCGTCAACTGGAAACTTTTGTCGAGAATTCTAACGAAGCTTAAGCTTAGCGTGCGGCCGCATCTAACTGCGCTGCTGCAGAAACTATACTGCAACAAACAAGGAATCATATGAGTCGATAAACTGACGTCAAAATCTTTCAGTTTTGACTTTTAAGAGAGTAAGGCAGGTACTGTATTCTATTTTGTTCAACGTTTATCGTGAATACATTGATAAGGCGTACCTGCAAAAACTTGGGATGTAGTGTCACGATTGGTGGCGAGAAGATAACGAACTTACTACGTTACGCCAACGATACCACACTGTTAGCTGCCAACGAAAGCGAGATGATCACCTTACTGAACAGAATGGAACAGGTCAGTAAAGAACTTGGCTTTTCCATAAACAGCAAAAACTAAGATCATGGTGGTACACCGCACGCAGAAGCCACAGGTCACTGGCGCGCTTAACCAGGAAATAGTTCACAGTTTCACTTACCTGGGCTCCTTGCGATGATGACGTATCGGAATGGCTAAGAAAGTTATGTCACACAGCTACAAAGAGTTTGAGAAGAAAGAAACATCTCCATAATAATATTATGGAGATGTTTCTTTCTTCTCAAACTCTCTTATATTATAACAAAACGCTAGTTGGTGACCACTCCGGTGTTCTCAATTTTCATATATGGTGCCGAGACCTGGAACCCAAGGAAAGCGGATGGAGGAGACTACTGTAAATCCCATGGACGGACCATTGCATCATTACTCAAAGAGCTCAATCAATATTTCTACAAGGCTTTCTATCATCTGCCTCCGTAGAATTCTTGAATTCTTCGGCCACATCGCCAGGAAACGTAAAGACTGAAGATTTGAAGACTCAAACGACTTTATTTTCACTAGCAAAGGGACGATAGGAGACCTAGGGGGGCCCGAATGCGTTGGTCTGACCAAATCCGCACCGCTCTCGACTTTAATAATTTTATGGAGCTATTCACGCTGCCGAAGATAGAAACAGGTGGCGGAACAGAGAAAATCTGCTTTCTAGGCGTGTTCACCCTTACGTTGCCTCCGTTGGCTCCCCGTGCTCAGTATTCAGTGTTGTGAATCGATGCAACAAATTATTGTTAGAGGAAAAAAGCGGTAACCGATATTTAAAATTATTTTTTATGAATATAGTGTTTATAAAGACTAGAATTATAAATGACAAATCGGAATAAGATCATAATATTTATTACCTACTGTTTATTTTGTATAGGTATTAAATTTTAACGAAAACCATCATAATCTTCAATATGTCCTATTGGTCAATTTATTCTTTGCGTTTTATCACAAATTCCTTTCTCTCGAAAATCACATATTCAGATTTTTTTTAAAACAAAGTTTCGTGCATATAATCGTTAATTTAACAGGAAAAATATGAAAAAAAAAATGTATTTTCAAATATGGTAAAATCGGGATTTCGACGTAATAGGTACCACTTATGTCTTTATTACTCTCGGGGTGCGAAATATGTGCCTCTCCTTCCATAAAAATAATCACCGTTTCCTGTTGGAACTGCTACGCACAACTAATTTGCGAATTTTGTTTGCCCCTCCCGCGCGTCCGCTTTCTTCGCCGCGCTCGCCCTTCGCGCGAAGTTTGGTTATTTTTTTTTATGAAATAATAAGTTTTCGTGCATAAAAACAGCACAAATTATGAATAGTGTTTTGTTACACTACAATAATCTTATAGACGTAACTTTAGTAACTTGCATTTTCTTTTGTGGCTTTTACAGAGTGTTGTAATAAAAAATTAAATAATCAATAAATATCGTGGATGAATTCGACACAAAATATTTTGAATAACAGATATCAGTAATTTGAAACGCTTAACATATATTTAACTTATTGTAATATTTTTTAGAGCTAGTTGGGTGACGTGTTAGGTACTGATTAAATATCAGGATTTCCGTGGACAGAGATGACACAAAATGCTTGTGTATATTAGTTAGTACTTCGTTATTATCATGAAAGTAAATTTTTTATCTCTAATTATCTTTTCGTCCAAAACGGATCGAAAAGACAAATACCTAAATTTCTACCTATGCAAGTACCTAGGATGACACAAACTAATGTATTAGGTTGGGTAAATGGCCCGAAAACTATATGCCAAATACAAGCAACTTTAATGTTTTTGAAACATCAAAACCTAGCGCTACAGGTCTATAATGTGGGAGTATAATTTATAATCACCGCGAGTGATACTCCCGGTGTTGCAAGCGTCCATAGGCTACGGTAACCGCTCACCATCAGGCGGGTCGTAAGCTTATATTTGCCAGCATAATGGTATAAAAAAAATATTGTGAAGTATCCTAGATAGTATTTTGAATTGTGTAAATTATTCTGTGCTCATGGGTGGCGGTGATCATTTAAAATCAGATGACACGCATGCTCATTTGCCAACCGCCTTCATAAAAAATAAATAGTATTTTGAATAATAAATAATAACCTTCTCGACCAAAGCAGGTTCTTGTTGTTCAGGAAGCACGCTAACCCTCGATGCTCGCTAATACAAACAAAGAAAGTTGTGTAAGTACAGACTCCGTATATAAATACATACATACATACATATACATATATAGGGACAATTTACACAGATTGAGCTTGCCCCAAAGTAAGTTCGAAACTTGTGTTATGGGATACTAACTCAACGATATTTTTTTTAAAACAAATACATATATAGATAAACATCCAAGACCCGAGGCCAATCAGAAAAAGTTCGTTTTTCATCATGACCCGACCGGGGATCGAACCCGGGACCTCCTGGGTGGTGGTCTGGCGTGGTAACATTACGCCACGGAGGTCGCCAGAAAATACATTCCAATTTATTTCCCTTTTGCAGTATTATTTCTCCTATATTTTAATATAAAACGTTTTGTAAAACTAACTCACCTTTTTGGACCTTGCAGAATCTTCTGGATCGGTCATTGATGCTCGCTGTCAAAAAAGAGGGTAGGTTACAATTATATATTTTACTGTCTATTCTAAATAACATAATTTATTACTTAACTATTTCTTTTTTTAAATATTTCTTTAAAACTTATAAGAAAGTAAAAGAAATACTCATTGTATAAAAATGCGTGAACGTGCCTAATAACTGTCTCACTCTTTGGTGACTCGGCCGAATTCGTCAAGTTAAAAAACGAGTAACACTCAAATACTTATAAAGTTATGAATAAAAAATACAAACCGCATGCGTCATAGCCTTAGTGACTTCGGTTTCCAGACGTTCAGCCTCTTCTGGACTAACGAGTTGAGCTCTTAGGCTTTGTATTGCGAGTAGTATAATACGTTCTATATCTTCATGCGGTGCTAGGACGCCACAGTCTTAACAAAATAATAAACATTTAACAATTATGAAAGATGAATTATTTTGTGCAAAGATCTACGTTTTATTGTCTCTTTTAAGATGCTGACGTCGAACAGAATAATATGCTGAAATCGGACGTTGCATACAGCTAAGCTATATATATATATCATATTCTTACATTTAAAATGTATTTAGAGCTTGTTACTGTAAAAACTTGTTCCACCCTCTCATAGAATATCGGTGTTACTTCGGTGATTGAGAACAGCGGAAGCCAAACTCTATTTTCTTCTTATTTACTCCCTTCTTTATGTTAAAGGTCGGCAATATATATAATAGCAGCATAGGGACTTCGTGAACACCATAACGTGTTGCATCGATTCAAAAAAGGCATCGTAAGTAAAATGTGTCAACACTTACAGAAAATAACTTTGTACGAAAATTAGTAACTAACCTTTAATATCATCAACTACTTGAAGAGGTTCAATTTTATCAATGGATTCAGCAGTCAGTGGATGTTCCTTATCCATGAGGGAATTAATAAGCGATGCCATAGTTTCGTCAGTTTCTGTAAATAAAATATTGAAATGTGTGAAAACAAAAAAAAACATTTATTCTGAATAAACAATCAGAGAGATTTCTCGTCCTGTTCTTCGATGTATGGTACAATTACATTACGAGCTTCGACAATTGGTCTCAGCTACTCAAGATCAAGGATCAACATTGGGCAGTTTAGACTAACTGTCGGTCACTAACTTGAGTTAACGACCGTCATCTATCGCCAACAACCGAGAACAGCTAAACATACCGAAGGACGAATGATCTTAAACCCATCCAAATATTGATCATAATGTATTAGTCTTAAGTAACTGTATGTCAAAATTGTTACTATTAAAGATCATTCCATTGGCTATGATCGTCGTTCCTTAACTTGCGTGTCCATTTAGTTTGACGTGAGACACGGAGACACCATCGTACGCGAGCTTTTACATACCCAGATCATCAGGTTGAGCTGTATGGAATAACGCAGCCACAGCAGGCCCCAGACGTTCGTGTAAAGGTTTCTGCACATCAGATATATCTTGTAATGCTCCTTCTAATGCTTCCATGATTTGATGTGAGGTCGCGTCTTTGCCCTCCATTGCTTCGACCTACACGTGAAATAAATATTAAAAGTTAAATTATAATGGTGCCTATAGAATCTATCCTTGTTCATATTTTTTGGATGCGCTTTATTTTTTCCATCCTAACATTTAACACTCGCATTTGAACGTGGAATCTAGTATGCGAAAGTCGCAGGGAGCCGCTGGATACAGGTCGCTGCCAACCGGTCGCGCTGGAAACGTTTGGGGGAGGCCTATATCCAGCAGTGGACTTCCTGTGGCTGAGATGATGATGATGATGAAAGTTACGTAAAAAGTAAGGTAAATGCAGGTAACCTGCGGTAGACAAAGTAAGGTATAAGGTTTCTAAAATCAGAAGCCTGAAATGTATATTAATTGTCAAATAAATTAATCATACATGTTGTCTGATGAGTCGGTCTGCTAAAGCTGCGAGGGCATCGAAAGCTCTAGTCTGCTTTTTGTATTGTCGCGGATCACCTCCATATTTCAAGAGCCACTTCTTGACTAATGCGTCCACTACCTCGTAACGTGATTTGGTCCTGTGATACAAATCATATTATTTTATTAAAGTCGTTCATCCATCACACGATGATTCCGCGCGATGAAAATGTTCGCGCGATCAAATTAACGGTCGAATACTTAATTGAAATGACGATCGCGCAAATTATTGGATCGCGCGATAAGTAAAAGGGAGTGTATTCTACTATTTCCATGGAAATGCAAAATAGGATTAGTTTGAAATATATCCCATTATTTCTATACGGCATAAAACGCAGTTGTGTTATTTGATAATCTGTTTCCACTAATGTTTATGACGGCCTGATAAATTGCTGATTTATTTTTAATGTGATGACATTGAACTCAAGTTTCTTAAAGCTATTACTAACCCAGCAAGTACTTCTGGCAGTACGTCTGTCAGGTCTTTGAGTAGTAACTCCGCGTCGTCTCTCGTCACGCGCATAGTGTCGAGGGCGTCATACAGCAGCTTCATTATGTTCACATCGTAAATAAGCTTCACTTGCGAGCCCAGTGGTGTACTAAATTTAGATCGTAAAATTAGTACTCAAAGGTACTTATGAAATTAATAAATACACAACTTTTTAATGAAGGCACTTCTGAAAATCATCGTTAGTAGTGTCATGGATAATGAGTTAATCCATAGGGATTTTCAAATAAGACTCTGATCAGCCAATGAGAATAGTAGAGTCACGGGAAAGAAAAATCTCCCATGATACTACTAATAGTGCCACGCAGTAGTGCCTAGGGCAAAAAAGGGTATCTATAAATACAGTTTAAATTGTTACTGGATCAAGTTGTAGAGCTACCTAGCGTACCCTGGACCCGTCCAATAATCACGTTCCCATGCTGGTATTACCTTAGTTGTCAGATAAATTGATGCGAAAAATTTCAGAAAGTATCTTTGGCGGTCTCATCTCATTAGTTCAGAATAATTATCTAAATTGATAGATTTTGAATGAAATTTCAATCACTTTCTTTTTCAATTTACTTGACAGGTTGAAAAAGGGAATTGGGAGTCTCTGTCGGCCTTAACACAATGAAGAATTTTGTTTTTTTTCCTTTTGGTATAAAAAAGAATATTAACATTGGGAAGTATTTCTTCTTTTGTTGTCTGGTAACTGGCATCATATATAGGTAGATGTCTGATCGATCCGATGGCGGTGGTGAGACAGATGATGGTAAAGACACCTGCGACATTGGCTTGGTGCGGAGCCCCTGGATCTCTTCTTGTAGTGCCTGTAAACATGTTTAATTTATTAATGGCTAGTTTCTTAGTTTTTCAAAGATTACAGTTAGCCTATCAGTCAGATAAATAGCAGGTTTAAAAACACAAATTAAATTAATTTCAAATTTATACTTTTTCCTTCGTGACAGAGAACTTAGTGAAGAGACACATATACGCGAAATTGTAGTTAAAAATATGTGAACATAATGGTGAGTTGTATAAAACATTTGGCTATCTCTCAAACTAACTAAGAAAAATAGAGATAGATCGAGACAGTGGAATTAATAATAAAATGTTTCATCTAGCTGTTAACTAAGAAAGGTTAATTGTTGGAAAAAAAGGTCTGACGATATGTCCATGTAAAAATCTATATTTGATTACCTTGATCTGCTGCAACTGTTGAGACCGAACTATGCGCAAACGCACCACGTCACGATGATAATGCTCCGGTTGGTAGCCGCCTACCATTAGCGATGTATCTTTTGCTGGCTAAATAACAATACATCAAGAAACAAAAAAGTCTTCAAACTAGTAAATCAAAGGTGAATTAATGTAAACATAAGTTTATGAATATAAGATTATTTATTTACTAGCTGACCCGTGCCCACTTCGTTGGGCATAATGTTAATAATCCTTTTTTAGTACAGGCGTTCGTAAGAAACGCTTTCATTCGACCGTTTTTTCTCCGATTTACTTTGCAAAACCGACTACCACATAAAAGCCTTTTTATTTTTCGGTTTTTTATATAACCTATGACACTCAGCAATAATGTGGCTTTCTATTGGTGAAAGAATTTTTTAAATCGGTTTAGTAGATCCCGAGACCCCTTACAATTTAACAAATATACAAACACACAAACTTTACTTCTTTATAATATTAACAGTATAGAAGTATAGATTAGTAATATAAAATCTCAAAAGCTGTGAATAAAAGATCGCCATGATCTTTTATTCACAGCTTTTGAGATTTTATTTTATTTGAATGACCAACAGCAACTGTATCAGAATCATAACATAAGGCCATTTTATAAGTCTTCAGTAATAGTTATAAATTATAGTTTTATTTGTAATGAATTGAAAGGAATTGTAATTGATAAATTTTATTTCAATAACTTTATTTTATGAATCACCCACAAATCAAAATTTAAAATAATGACATGAAAAAGTACCTTTTGTGGTAAAACATCTGCTTGCAAAGCGGCCGCAAGTCGTAAAGTATCCGAGTAACGGTTCAGAACTTTTATATATTTCTGTTCAAGTTCACTGTAACGATCCTGAAAAAGGAAAGAACCTAATCTTACATTACTTTTAGATAAAGAAGCTAAATACAGAGTCCATAATAAAGTAGTTTTCGTTGGATTTGGAAATTGGAATACGCGATAAAAAATGATTCAAAAAAGGTTTTTTTCGTATCCTTAGCCATACCAGGGGGGTCCCACTCCGCAGTTTAGGTACGATTGACCTTGGGACCGGCCCGGCCGGTTAATCTCAAGGCTACCATCACTCGGCTCTCGCTCGTGCCGCTAGCTAGACGCATCGCGCGGACTCGCCGCAGCGCGTGTCGAGTAAATAAAAAATGACAAACTATACGAAAACTAGGTACTACTGTTGTGTGCAAGGTTGTTTAAATAAATCAAAGGCGGAATCGGATATAAATTTTTTTAAACTCCGTACGGATAATAAAAGGTAAGTTATTTTGTTGAGTATTAATCATCACGTAAATAAACTGTAACTAAAGTAGGTGAATGAAATAGGCACATACCTAACTGGTAATTTAATATTCAGATTAAATTCTTCTCTAAAAGAAGACAACCCTAACGTCGTCAGAAGAGGTAAGAAATACGCGATAGAAAGAGAGGCAACTTCTAGGTGATTATAACTGTAGGTTGTGTGCGCTGTGCGAGCTGAATTGCACCTTATTGTATCGTAGCGAGAGTCCCTATTTCTTTAATTGATTTTGCGGAGTGAATCTTCTGTACGTAGTACTATTATCTATTCTGTGGCCATACATAGCCCGCTATGTATATATAGTATGACTTAGACAGAGGCATCTTAGGTTATATTTCTCTCTCATTTTGCTCTGCTTGTATCTATCAAAATTGAATGCAATAATTTTACAAATCTGACTATAGTTATTTTTTTTATTACAGTTGTATAAATTATTAGCAAGATTAACCTATAGGTATTGTTATAGATCTCCAATTAAATAGGGACTTTTAATTTAATCGCCCTTTCCAGCCGGGCTAACATCACAAACGCGACAAAATTTTCTCGCTCCGCTCTGCCAATAGCGTATCTCGTTTATATCTACAGTAGACAAAACAGGCATTGCTATTGGCGAAGAAGCTTTGTCGCGTGCTAGAAACTATCTCGAGTGTAATCATACTACTCGAGTGTAGTAGAGACTGGGGGTATTGCTAAAATTGAAATAAGATTACTCTACCTTCCATGCCTTGACCTGTTGCATTATCTGCGGTATAACGCCAAGGTTCACACTGTACTTATGCTTGCGCGCCATTTGCCTTAGTAAATCATCCAACGTACGATCAACGCGTCTGGGCTTCCCTAATTTGCGGGTCAATACGTCTCGCATTTGTGCACGTAAATCCGCAGCTTGTGCAGCCATTGCCCGTAAATCTACTTCCATACGGAATAGATGTGTACGATTCACCCTGTTTAACATTTTGTTTATTAGCTTGAAACATAATGTCATAGAAATAGGTATTAGAGAAATGTGATAATCTGTGACAAAGCACGGGGAGTAAAAAGGCATCATTTATGAATGACACTTTACTAGCTAAATGAGTATGTACCTACTTGATTTTGCTTCACGTTCCACATGTTACGAAATGAGTATTTCTTTTGATGTAGACGTAGAGCCTTGCTACTCCTATGAATCAGCTCTGCTACTATATGCTAGTGTAAGTGGTGCTACTGTATGTGCTGGGTCTACCGAGGCTATACCACCACCATCTCTGACATAAGTCGTTGTATTTCAAATACGAGTAAGAAAGAGCCGGGTGCCTCCTGTCCTCTTGTATCATAAAATTATAATAAACAAATTTAAAATTTCTTACTTTTGCCGGTTCTTCTGCTGTTTAATCTCATCTTGCAACTCCAAGACTCGCTTTCGTAGTTTCGCTAACATCTTTTCTGGAAACACGATCGTTTTAGACAGACCCTGGGGGCCAGTACATCCTAGTATTGCTGAAGACCTGATCTGATCATAGCGCAGAATTACTACTTGTGTCACATCGTTCATACAACTTTGCTTCTCCAACTGAAATATTTCATACAATAAATTATTTATGATTTTGAGAAAAAAATCACGTCGATGATAATAATAAAAAAACTTTATATTGCAATTTATTTTTGGTAATAAATATAGGAACTATGTAAAATATCATTTTTTGGAAAACATTTAACTACTTCTTAAAGAGAAAACGATTCATTTCATAAATACCATAAACTCCCTCAGATCGCTCTTTCTCTTGTCAAGTTGTGCTGAGAGTTTACGCTTCACTTTATTATGAGCATCGATGTCCCTCCTTAGTAGTTCTACTAATCGGTCCTCTTCAATCATATCTTGTTCATGTTTGTGTCTGTTCCGAAGGCAAATAGATTTATTAGAACTGGTAAACAATCTAGGTATTAAATCTACTTCGAGGTGGAAAGCTTGTTTATCCACCTCTGAGAAGATAAATATAAAAAGTCTTACAATCATGATATCATCACCTGCATTCTCTGCAAATTCGCACCAGAAGAACAATTTTAATTTAGACAAAACAGTGGATAAAGGAGGCGTCTTATTTTGGTTAACAGATACGAAGACACAAGGTTAAGTATTCCAATGCAGGCTTTCAGGAATTAGGGACTCGATGTGACTGAATCTATTATACAAGTGCAAAAAACAGAAATTCTACAACCTGGTATTTCTCAAATCATAAGTCTTTTCATAAACGTCTTTGTCGCAGCCCTCAGGACATACATCCGGGTCCAAGCGTATAGGTCCAATATCTCGGCTGTCCAAACTGCCTTCATCTTCTTCCTCACTTGAAGATGATTCTGATTCGGACTCGGAAGAGTCTGTAACCACAGACAATGCTAATAATCTAAGGAAAAATATTTTATTGGGAAGACCCATAGAGTCGTCGTTGCGGTGTTGATACGCTGATGATCTGATTTGACGTGCTATCAGCGGATGACAAGTGAAACTGAATGAAAACGCAAGTGAAGCTCGTGATTTTGATATTGTTAAGTTAGACGTTAGTCTTTATAATAAATATACCATCGTCATCACGATCCCGGGGTGGCTTGTATTTCTTCTTGAAAATCCTGCGCAGGAAATCTGCAAACTTATTATCCTGCACGAGTCGTTTGAATTGCCTCTGTAGGTCCTGACATGCCTCCTCCAAAGTTTCCTTTTGAGCGAAATGGTCTTCTATACGATGTTCACAATCAATGATTTGATCTTGCACTGCTCTGACCTAAGAAATATATGGATATTAGGCTAATAGCAAAAATAACATTTATTATAGCAACTGAGGGATATTCTCGTTGTCCATCCGTTAACTACTCATGGTCTACAAAATTCTTTGGAACCAAAAGGAAAATTCTCACCTTATAACTTCTTAGAACATTACCTTACAAAATCGTGTGGGTGACAAATCTTATAAATTTTTATAGAATACTAGCTGTGCCCGCGGCTTCGCTCGCGTGGAATTGGACTTGTGACTAATTAAGTAGTATAGACGGATTTAACAGTCTCCTATTACTGTAGTTTTCCCCGAGACGTCAGTGTTCTTCATTGCTCATTATCTATTTGCCCGCCGCTGTTTGGCTACCTATTGTGTACAAAATCCTGTTGTTTTATTATTTTAATAGCTGTTACCCGCAGCTCCACCCGCGTGGTCAAGCGAAAATGCCGATAATTTCGTTCCCGTGGGAATTTAAAAAAAACCGACTTTATCCTTGTCAACATCATAAAGGGAATCTCTAGAAAAAAAAACAGCTTTTCAGGTCAAGCGCTTCCGATAATTCACGCGTAGTCTAATTATTCCGAATCCTGTGGGAATAAAAAAAAAATCCCGTCTTCATCCTTGTCTAAGTACTTTATAAAGAAAAGCTTAATACAAAATCTAGGCGTTCTAGGTTGAGCGCCCACAATAACACATGTGCAGTCCTATTTGTCCCGTTCCCGTGGGAATTATAAAAATCTCGTGTTCATCCTTGTCAACATCATAAAAGGAACCTCTATACAAAATTTCAGCTTTCTAGGTTGAGCGCCTGCGATAATACACTTGCAGTCCTATTACTCCCTTTCCCGTGGGAATTTAAAAAAATCCTTTCTTAGTGAGCACCTACGCCTCAAAAGGAACCCTCATGCAAAATTTGAGACTCCTGACACGTAGTTTCGGAGATGTCGTGATGCATCAGTCAACTTTGCATCCCCGTTTTACCGCCCTTAATGGATGATTTTTGAATATTTTACTCGTGTTTCATGCCTTTCAATAAAGAACCTTCATGCTGAATTTCATTGGAATAACTTCAAAAACAACAAAGTTTCATACTAACTTTGCGCCCCGTTTAACCCCTTATGGGATGAATTTGGAAAAAAATATTTTACTCATGTTTCATGCCTTTCAGCAAAGAACCTTCATGCTGAATTTCATTCGAATAACTTCAAAAACGGCTAAGTTTCATTCTAACTTTGCACCCCCGTTTAACCCCCTAAGGTATGATTTTTGAGAAAAATATTTTACTCGTGTTTCATGCCTTTCAATAAAGAACCTTAATGCTGAATTTAATTTGAATAACTTCAAAAACGGCAAAGTTTCATACTAACTTTGCGCCCCCGCTTAACCCCCTAAGGGATGTTTTTTGAGAAAAATATTTTACTCGTGTTTCATGCCTTTCAATAAAGAACCTTCATGCTGAATTTCATTGGAATAACTTCAAAAACAACAAAGTTTCATACTAACTTTGCGCCCCGTTTAACCCCTTATGGGATGAATTTGGAAAAAAATATTTTACTCATGTTTCATGCCTTTCAGCAAAGAACCTTCATGCTGAATTTCATTCGAATAACTTCAAAAACAGCTAAGTTTCATTCTAACTTTGCACCCCCGTTTAACCCCCTAAGGGATGATTTTTGAGAAAAATATTTTACTCGTGTTTCATTTCATGCCTTTCAATAAAGAACCTTAATGCTGAATTTTATTCGAATAACTTCAAAAACGGCAAAGTATCATACTAACTTTGCACCCCCGTTTAACCCCCTAAGGTATGATTTTTGAGAAAAATATTTTACTCGTATTTCATGCCTTTCAATAAAGAACCTTAATGCTGAATTTCATTTGAATAACTTCAAAAACGGCAAAGTTTCATACTAACTTTAAGCCCCCGCTTAACCCCCTAAGGGATGTTTTTTGAGAAAAATATTTTACTCGTGTTTCATGCCTTTCAATAAAGAACCTTAATGCTGAATTTCATTTGAATAACTTCAAAAACGGCAAAGTTTCATACTAACTTTGCGCCCCCGCTTAACCCCCTAAGGGATGTTTTTTGAGAAAAATATTTTACTCGTGTTTCATACCTTTCAATAAAGAACCTTAATGCTGAATTTCATTCGAATAACTTCAAAAACGGAAAAGTTTCATACTAACTTTGCACCCCTGTTTTACCCCCTTAGGGGATGAATTTCCAAAAATCCTTTCTTAGTGAGCACCTACGCACCAAAAGAAACCCGCATGCAAAATTTGGGACTCCTGGCACTTGTAGTTTCGGAGATGTCATGATGAATCAGTCAGTGATTTTCTCTTTTATATATCTGCACAGTGCCATCTAGTGAATTTTTGAGGAACTAAATTTCAAAATGGTCAGCTCAAGTAAATAAAAAACTTTCATACACAGTGCTATTGAATATTAAAATGGTCGTAATCAGAGGTCGGGCGATTCCGGCTCGGCACAGTGACAATTTTAAAATTCTTTGGTTGTTGAAAATTTAAATGAGTGTAACTTCTTGTTTTTCTTCTCCTGACATCCGGTCCGGTCCGGTTCGGTCCGGTCCGGTCCGGTCCAGTCTGTTGTCGGTAGGTATGGTGTACCAAGTCTCAAGTTTGTAAGTGCGAGAATTTTTTTTTCTTACATTGACAGGGAGGAGACCTTTAAATGAACATAACTTATATTCCTGACCTCCGATTTAAATGAAACAAAGCCTATATTCTGCTCCAAGCCGAGATCTATCTTCCTGTGAAAACTGCATTAAAATCCGTTCAGTAACTTAGAAGATGTGCGCGTTCAAACAGACAGACAGACAGACAGACAGACAGACAGACAAAAAAATAAAAAATAAAATTTTTCGCTTTTATTACCTTTCTCTAACTGTTCTCTCTCCATTTTTGCCAAATATGTTCAATGTACAGACATATCGGGGTCTACTGTTTTATTATATGTATAGATATTAATTCAATGAAGTTATATAATTACCTGCATTAATTTCGAATACACTCTTTCAGCTAGTCTATCTTCGTGAGCTTCGAAACGATTCAACACATTCATTTCTCTGTGCAGCTGGTATAAATGTAATTCAAGGAGCTGATTCTTTTCCTAGAGTAACAAAGCAAATAATTCTTAGTCACATAGAATGAGACATTACATACATGTCTAATATGTATTTAAATTTAGACGACGTGAAATTAATACTTATATCTTCTACAAAACATTTAATTTTATATTCTACCACGTTTCATAATAGTACCTAATTACAATAATGATGTTAATTCAGAAATCTTATACTCGGAACTAGCCCACCACACAAGATTCAGATTGACAATAAGCAATGAAGTTTATTGACGTCCAGGGGGACAGTCTCAACTACAGCTGTCTTGGTACCTTGTCACAACGGAGAAAAAATCAAAGATATTATAGTTTGAAATGACCTGTACGCGAATTCGTTCGCGTTGTAACTGTCTCAATCGAGAATCGAATTGATGAACTGAAATTTCAGCATCCGCCAGTAGCATGTCTTGCTCGTACAAATGTCTGCAAAATAGTAATAATTGTAAACGAATTTTGTGAAGAAGAAGAAGACACAGTTCAAAGTGTAACAAATTGGGATCACGATAATTCATCTAAAACTATTGCTAGTGTATTTGACAACTACTTCTTGATCTCTGTGATTGTGTTCTTATAAACGCAAAGCTATTGAGTGTGAATGGAATTAGGTATATATTTGGTACCTCTCGATGCGCCGCTCCCGTATTTCAATTTCTATAGCAGAATATTCAAATTCTGGTCTTGGTTTCAATAATTCCCATGATGCAGTCAGAGGTTTTGACTCTGCAATATTACAATTGATAATTATATTTATTGGGGATTCTAGGGATATCCTAGAGAGCACAATTTCAAGGAGTAATAAAATTCAAAATATAACAACGAATGCATAGCCTTTAACATCGATTCAAGACGAGAGCGAAAAGTTCTAATCAGACCAGCGTAATATAGCTATAGTTGATCAGAAAGGACAAATTTCATATCTTCATATCTTATGTCGATAGTTTATTAATATTGTGCTTACTACGAGGAAAATGTAAGCCGTTGTGTATTTAAAAAATGCCTTACCCGTAATAGGTATAAATCTGTTGACTCGCGGTTGTCGAACTCTAGGTTGGGGATATAAGGTGGATTTTCTAGTATCTTCGCTTTGAGGTTTCGATTTCTTTGGTGCTCGCCCTGGAGCCTGTGTTACCACTTCAGGTTTTACCTAGAAACATCAGGTTATTAATGATCAATAATCTTTTAAATTCTATGTTTTCTATAATTCCTATAAAAAGTTGTGGACCAAAAATTCCATAAGTCTATATGTATAAAGCAAAACTCACATCTTGTAAACAATTACATAAACTACAACAATATGTTCCAGATGTTAGATAAAATAACCAACCTGATTTAGGTCTACCTTCAATATGTTTGTTTTTTATGGTGCACTGTGTTTTTTTATGTTGTATAATCGTAATGTTGTGAATGTTGTGGTGAATTGTTTAAGTTTTGAATTGTGTTTCTGTTTTTGGCCCAACAACATGTGTTTAGATAATTAAGTATGTTTCTCAAGTAAGTGATTTTGTAAACCTTTTTTAAGAAATAAAGATCTTTAAACCTATAATACGTAGTACTATTTATTATTCTGTGCCCATAACCAACCTCTAGATTTTTCTCAGGGAACTCTAGGTCATCTTCAATATGAGGTATGGGTGGCGGAGGTTTCACCATTTTGGCTGGTATTTCCAGACGGATCTCTGATAGTCGTTCACCAATTTTCTTCATCTGATCTACTAGACGCACTTTGTGATTGCGTAACTCTAGTACTTTGGCATTGAATGTTCTTTTATTATCATAAATCTGTAATATAAAATCGTCTCTATGAACTGGTGTTACCTGGCGTTGGTCACCTAACGGTTACTGACAAATGAAAAAATATTAGAATTTTAATAACCATTAAATTAACGATTAATAAAAACCGTATTTTTATCGATAATTTTATCATACACGTACCAAAACCAAGGATTTGGACGTAGAAAAAGCTGTTAGCCAACAATTCCTAAATTTTAAGTCTCCCTTAAAATTTAGGAATTGTTGGTGAAAACGGGCAAGTCTTTAGAGTTTGGTACCTCTTTCCTTGCAAGGCAGACCCTCAGCTGAGTATTGTGGCCAGGGGGTGCGACATAATCAGGCTGAGTCTTCAAGAGTCTATTGCCGATAGACGCTTCTGCTTCTTTCAGTGCTTCCGCTGCTCCGGGAGGCAAGGCGTGAGGGTCCGGTTTTCGAGATAAGTGTTCTTGCCACTTAAAAATAAATAGGAATTCTTATAGTTATAATAACATCATGCATGTCTGCATGGTCGAACAACGATTCTCACTGATTAGACTAACAAGTGCTAAATGTACTTGTAGCTTGACTCAACTTACGACACATTGCTACGGCTATGAGTGAAAAATGCAACAATTACTTGTAGAGATACATGTATTGTAATTGTAAGAGCGTTTTTCCACTACTCCGGCATCCGATTTTTATCGGTCCGGTAATTGCCGGTCCGATGTAGAAATTCATACTTTAGTATACGCGCTTCTCCACTACTCCGGCATCCGGTTTTATGTCTAAAGTATGAATTTTTACATCGGGCCGGCAATTACCGGACCGATAAAAATCGGATGCCGGAGTAGTGGAAAAACGCCCTAACTATGAAGATATAATAACTCATGTAGCAGCTACGCACGGCTACGAACAACAAGCGCTACACGCAGTCGTAGATCTACATAGCGTAGCTCGATTTAACTTACGTAGCAAGGCATATAACACGTCATCGCCATCGTCTACGCGCGGTAGACACAGCTACGGACTACAACAAATGCTAATGCGTGTATTCGTAGAGTTTCAGTTTGTATTTGTGTACCTTGTCAGTCTAGTTTTTAACAAAATGCGGTAGTACTTTTCGGTCCGCGCGGGAAATTCAATTTTTTTTTACAAATTGCTTCTCAATAATTGATAGAATTTTCGTTAAAATTGATTTGGCGACAACAAATACAATATCTATTGAATAAATTATAAATATTATCTCCACTATTATGAATGTCCACGATGCATCTTTTTTCTTTCATAATGAGAAGAGCCAATATTTATAATTTATGTGATGATTATTCGGTAGATATATTGTATTTGTTGTCGCCAAACCAAATTTCACGAAGATGCAATTTGTAAAAACCCCTATAAAATTTCAATTATTATTATAATATATTATTATAATTATCATTATTTGAAACCTTAAATTACTTACTTCAATGAATTGAACGTGATGACGATTCAATCTCAGATGATAATTTCGCAAGGCTTTTTTCAATGGATGTGGTGGACGAGGAGGCATTCCTAGCAAGAACGACGCGATCCTCGGTGGACCCCATGATGATTTTCTGGCAGCTGCTCGTCGGGTCGTCGACTCGGCTCGTCTAAATTAAATTGGAACTATTAAAATAACATTCTTATATAATGTCAACAATATTATTTTTTATTATTTTGACGACCTCCGTGGCGTAATGGTTACCATGCCAGACCGCCACCCAGGAGGTCCCGGGATCGATGCCCGGTCGGGTCATGATGAAAAACGATCTTTTTCTGATTGGCCTCGGGTCTTGGATGTTTATCTATATATGTATTTGTTATAAAATATAATATCGTTGAGTTAGTATCCCCATAACACAAGTTTCGAACTTACTTTGTGGCTAGCTCAATCTGTATGAATTGTCCCTATATATTTATTTATTAATGTGATCAGCCCAGAACTTCTGATAGGAAATAATACACAATGTTAGCTGTTTTTTTTGTGAACAAGAGCGTTATAAGTTAAAATAAAACCTAGTATATAGTTTTGACATTATAAAGCAATGATCTAGTATCAATAATTTTATAAAGTCGCAGTTTGAACAATTATATTAGACTAACACTTACCCAATATCTGCTTCTGATATTTCCAGTAGATTTATATTCCTAATGTAAGCATGTAATTGTAAATAAATCTACATAATCTTTAAGTATTATTTTAAATCAAAACTCAAAGAGAAACTAAAGCTATAAAGGCTTGTAGAAGATTTATGTTTTATACTTGACCATCCCACTTTTGGTCAATATTTGGTTTATTTCATTCAGATACTCCCATATGACATACCTGCCACGAAGTGCAGCTTCTGCCATCTTCTGGTACACTTCTTCAAGCTGATCGAAAAATGCTTTCGATAAGTTTTTCTGTCGTAAAGGTCTTATCATCACCTCTGGATCTCTGTGCGTTTTAAATTAGATCATTATCTCATTCGAAAATATTTTTATTAATAAAGTAAAACAAAACATGTGAAATGAAATCGTTTATTTCAGAAATTAGACCTTCACATGCACTTTTTCTTGTCATTTACAACTTGCTTATATAAAGAAAATAAACTACCTACGTTATACATAATATGTACTTATTATAATTTTTACAGTTTCACAGATTCCTGATTCAGTTATGCAGATAAATTAACAGCTTTAGCTTTAAATTAAAAGTTATCTGACAGATAGATTAACTAGAACTATCAAGTCTGTGAAATCGGTCAAAAAAAACCTGTGAAATAGTTATCATAAACTTACGAAGGTGGTGCCGGGGATACTGGTTTGTTAGCATTATGATGTGCAAATGGGTATGCTCAAGATTCGTATGTCGTTGCAAAAATTCACTCTGTGTAACGTCTAGAAACTCTAAGCTAATATTAATAAAATTACGTTAACTTTACCTGATGGCTCTCAAAGTAAATGGAAACACATCCAATTGTATTATGTTTCTTGAATACATCTTATGTAACGCAAGGTCAGAGGCCTCAAGTTGGTGTGCCAGTTTCCTGATAGTTAGAGCTTTGGCCTCATCCAGTTCATTTTCTAGTACTTGCAATGGCCTTGGATCTATGGTCACATCTATTTGCTGAGAGCATGGCAAGATTCGGTTCCTTAAATAATAGTAAAAATTCAAAATTTGATTGTTTTATTTTGAAACTCAAACAATTTATTGTCTAAATGCTTTTCCCGCTTTAAAAAGAAATAGGAGAGGAATGAATTTATTTGTAAAAAAAGGGTTATAAAAATTACTTTTTTATTAAATGATTTTGTTTTGCCTTTGATCGGATCTATAGAGTTTAATTATCGTTTCTTCATTACGGACTATTATGACGGGCAGAATATATTTTTAGAAAATTTTAAATCACTTTTAGAGTTAGTACTCACGCCTTGATTATTTTGTTGTATTCAACTGTGATTTCAGCTAACTGATCGCGTACACGTTTCTTATGTGCATTGGCGATTGCCATCATTTTGTCATATTCTTCCTTTTGTTTGAGTTGTTCGTGAGACATTAACTCACCTTCCACAGTACTATGTTCTTTAGCTCTTTCAACTTTCTGTAATACATATAATTTCAATTTACCTATCGCATTCACTGCCGGTAAAAACCCTAAACCTTCGTCAGGTGTCGCACTTTTCTGTGTGCCGCAAACGCACAGGTGCGCGTAACCAACTATTACCCAGTGCCTCATACTATTTTAACGTTGATTTGTTTCTTATGGTACCAATTATTCTAATTTAATAATCCATGGTACCAATGTACCATGGATTGACAATTCAATATCTTCAGATAAAGGGAGTAACATATTAAACATAAGTGGAGCATAGTAGAATTAAAAGAACTCACATGTGCGTTGACGGCACGGGCGAAGCTCACAAAATATATGAACTCACAGACGCGTTCAATCAAGGCACTGGGTGAAAGTAACGAAAACGCAGCATTTTCAAGATATTATAACAGCCGACCGCTCCGGCTTCGCACGGGTTCTTACTAAGAATTTCGTTTAAAAAAAAATAGTCTATGGTACTCAGGGATAATGTAACTTCCTTCCCAACGGTGAAAGAGTTTTTGAAATCGGTCCAGTAGTTTTGATTTTATTCGTTACAAACAAAAATACTTTCCTCGTTATAATGTTAGTATATACAGGAGACATAATAATTTAAACATTTCTTTTAAACTTACGGGTAATTCTGGTGGTTTTGGGACGTCGGGTTCTGGCAAAATAGGTTCAGGGAAATTTATATTGTAAGAAAATATGTTCCCATCAGTTCCACAAGTGTATAAATGTCTGAAATGATATTGCTTTTATAAAAAGACAAGGCGAAACTTTAGCGATACATATTTTATCATATTTATAGGTTTTGTGACCTATAAGTTACAAACTGCTGGATAACCAAACGTCGTTTTTCCATACTTGTAATTTTTTTGGTAATAATATAAGGCGTACTTGATGTGTTTTTTTGTGAAATCTATATTGTACGAGTTTGTATTATGAGACATTATTTTGGTACTACTTAAACACTTAGTTAGTAGTTAGCTAGAGCTAGTATAAGTGACGGTAAGTGATTTAAATAGAAACATGATTGGTTTACAAAAAAATATAAGCCCAAAAAACGTAGTATATACAGTCGCCAACACTGCTGAGTCGCGCAGACGTAAAACGAAATTCGAAATATGACAATTTATGCAAATGACAATCGATTTTCGATTGTTTTAACTGCTAGTCCAAATTTTGGTGCGTACTATTTATGCGGGCGCTACATCAAGCTTCAAATATTTAAACATTTGAATGAAGCTATGTGTGGTACAGGACTTTAAATCTTTGTTCAAACAAGTGCGCAAAGAAGTACACTTTGCCAAGCGGTGTCGGTTTTTTAGCGTACATCAAAGCGTTCAAAGTCGACAATGTTCAAATGTTTGCGCAGCCTGCCACACTTGCGCAAAGTTTATTCGCGCGAGTGTTGTTGAGCGGACGGTTGTGAGATACTATATTATGTACGTACAAGGACTGAAATAGGTTAGGTGATAAATGACCTTTTTACTTCCATCACGCCTTCTTTTTGGCCGTTTTGATAGATTCATATTTTTCTGCATAGTAATATGTTTTGACAGACAAGATAGTTTGAAAGGAAATTAGACTTACTTCCCATCCGAGCTAAACTCCAAACATGTTATAGCGCCAGTGTAACGATCGTGCATTGGCAAATAATAGTTGTCGAAAAAGTCGATTCTTGGAGTTGGTTGAGCCTGTACAAAAAAAAATCTAGATAAAACTAATTTAATTTCTTCTTTATTTGAGTTTCTATATTAAGCTCATTTAAATTTTTACTTAAAAATGATTGCGAAGTTTGCATTCGACTGGACTATTCCTTATTGTACTCAAAAAATGATGATTCAATTCCTATTTCCACATCACTATTTATGCTTGGAAATATTGTATAGTGTGGCTATCGCTTTGTTTACTTTACTGTAGATTGTAATATCATTGCGTAGTATAAAAGTAGGTACTAGTACGGTGTCCCGCACCGGTTTTGCTCGGATTTTAGTTAGAGTCCCCAATAAAAAAAAAATATCATGTAACTCGGGGATAGTGTAGCATATCCCATCCCAACGGTAAAATATTTTTACAAATCGGTCCAGTAGTTTCGGAGCATATTCAATGCAAACAACCAAATCTTTCCTTTTTATAATTTTTAGTATAGATAAATAAGCAAACATTAATAACCTCTTCTTTGGCCAGCCGTCTACCCTTTAATTTCTTCAGTAGTTTTTGTGTAGCCAACATCCAAGTTGCATAATGATGCTCCTCAGAATCCTCGTCATCAGTGGGCATTCGCAATACTCGTATATATCCGGTGTTGGTACCGATGACCAGATATTGTCCATCACATCTAGTCACACAAGAAAATTAATCAATTTTAAGGACAGTAAATTCTGCCCATTTCGGTCATTTCTATTTTAAACATTACATCATTCCTTTCCTACCTAGCGATTGTTATATAGTTTTTATATTATAGGAACATCAGCAGCACCAGGAAAGCCACCGCCAATGAGTTGCCCGCAATAAGGAAAAAGAACAGAAAGAAAAGAAATAGGAAAAAACTTGGACTTATGGATTTTCACGGTCTTTACACCGAACGAAATGTAAGTTGCTCACATATTATGTGAGAGGGTTGAATATCTCCAGTCAAGTTACTCTACCACTTCAAAATTTTGCTATTTAAAACACGGATCGAGTGTGGCTGTCGTAATATAGATACGCGCCGGTCTCGTAGCCGACCAGTACTTGACCTATCTGTGTGTTCCATCCACACATTAAGACGCTACCGGTTCGTAAAATACCTATGAAGAGGTCTAGAAAAAACAATTTTTTTAATGAAGTTCTTCAAAATAACGAATCAAAAAAATAATATGTATTCTTGAGTACTTTGTCTAGTTAAATCATAGTTAAATCATATCTTCAATACACAATTAGAATTACTTCACTCGATAAAAAATTTTATTTAAAATTCCACTTTTTTAAAACAAATAACTTATTTTAAACTTACTTCTAACACGTTTTAAGATTTGAAACTTAATTATCCTTTTAGTTATTAATTGAACTAGTCAATTCATGCAAAATAACTTTAGAAAGATTACATGGCATTTTTATATCATATTTTATACACGAAAATACGAAGTCAAAGCGTGAGTTCGCGTTACTCAGTCCGGTCGCAGACCTTATCGACGTCGGACGTGTGTCAAATTTTCCGCCATCACCGCCGCGCTCGCAATTCGATTACGTAGAATAATTGTTGGTGAAAATGGGTAACAAATGCAATAAAAAAAGGAAAAACAGTGTGGAACCATTTCTTGTTGGACCAACTAATAAGCACAAAATAAGTATTCCTGTTGGCACAACTACTTTTTTTGCTGTTTCGTAATGGTTTTCGGATGGTTTTCAGATGGTTTTTGGATGGTTTTCGAATGGTTTTCAGATGGTTTTTGGATGGTTTTCGAATGGTTTTCAGATGGTTTTTGGATGGTTTTCGGATAGTTTTCAGATGTTTTTGGATGGTTTTCGAATGATTTTTAGATAGTTTTCAGATTGTTTTTGGATGGTTTTGGGATGGTCTTCAGATGATTTTTGGATGGTTTTCGAATGGTTTTCAGATGGTTTTTGGATGGTTTTCGAATGGTTTTCAGATGGTTTTTGGATGGTTTTCGGATAGTTTTCAGATGTTTTTGGATGGTTTTCGAATGATTTTTAGATAGTTTTCAGATTGTTTTTGGATGGTTTTGGGATGGTCTTCAGATGATTTTTGGATGGTTTTGGGATGGTTTTTGAATGGCTTTCAGATGGTTTTCTGATGTTTTTCCAATGGTTTTCGGATGGTATCAAGATGTTTTTGGGATTGTTTCGGGATGGTTTATGGTATGAATGAGAAAATCTTTTAGGATGAATTAGGAATTCTTTTAACATTATTTTCTAATGTTTTTAGAATGAATTAGATATTCTTTTAGGATTATTTTCGAATGTTTTTGGTTTATAGGTTCGATTTATAGGTATAGCTTTACAATTGTTTTTGGATAGTATTTACAGTTTTGGGGTAGTTTTCTATTATCCGATGGTTTCTTTAAGGGTTTGAACTACATAATGTATATTTTAGGCGAAATAACATTTTAGGGAAGTGGCGAATTAAACGATATACTATATCTACAAAGACGACTTACGTTTGCAACGTTTTAAAAATAGTACTTATACTAAAATATTCTTTGATATCACTGTATACTTGTAATAAGAGATGAGTATAATGACGACTGCGGATATTGTGTATGTCAAACGGATTTATTATTTGACAGACAAGAAGTTGTTATTTTACTAAGCTCATCATGTCTTTGAAATTATTTATAACTAGCTGTACCCGCGGCTTCGCCCGCGTAGATACTGCCTTTCCCGTGGGAATTCTATAAATTGCCGTCTTTATTCTTGTCAGCATCACAAAGGGAACCCATAAACAAAATTCCAGCTTTCTAGGTTGAGCGCCATACATATTTTTTGGGTAACTTGAACCGTTTATGCAGCGCACGCAACGGAAGCCCTAATAATTTTCCTCGTTTTTGCAATATTTCTCACTGATGCTTCGCTTCTATTGGTCGCAGCGTAATGTTATTAGTCTAAAGCCTTCCTCGATAAATGGACTATCCAACACAAATAATTTTTCAATTCGAACCAGTAGTTCCTGAGATTAGCGTGTTCAAATAAACAAACAAACAAATTCTTCAGCTTTATATATTAGTTTTGATTTTTAAACAGCGTTTTGATTTTTAAAGTAATAGATTTAAAGTGCTATAATTTTCGCGTGATATGATGAAAACGTAACCATAGCGGCGCGATGTATCTTTTGAATAGCGCCATCTAGCATAGAATAGAAAGAACTTGAATTAATTTCGGCAAGCGCGTAAATTTTTTCCTATAACTTCTAAAGTATCTATTTAAATTATATGGTGTAAAGATTATAATAATGTACATGAAATGCTTAAGGTAACTAACGTAGTTAACAGGATAAGGATTAATACTGTATACGTCAAAATCGGTTTCCAATTTCCGCATTATTACTCGAAATCGATTTTTATTTTATAGTAAGTTATCCGTAAACGATAAATGTATGCTATCGCTGTCTTTTTTGGAGACCTAAATAAGACGAATGTCCTATAATTTTTGTATTGTTATATCTCAAAGGGTTTAGACAGCGTTTTCGTCGACAGCTCCCAAGCGGGTCGATTTTTTCCGACACTCCCAACAATAATCTTTATATTTCAGCCAATTTACACAAAATATTGACAAATTTTATACATAAACCTTCCTCATGAACCAGGCTATCCGTTGGTAAAAACCGCAAGAAAATCCGTTAGGTAGTTTTTGAGTTTATCGCGAACAGACAGACAGACAGACGCACGGGAGGACTTTGTTTTGTAATATGTAAGGATAAAGGTGGGAAGATTGTACTATGTGACGACTATATCAGTGCCATTTCGTTCGAAAGCATTCCGAACTCACTCCAAAACTATCCAAAACTCACCCCAAAACTTTTCCAAACTCACCCCAGAAGCATTCCAAACTCACCCCAAAACTATTCCAAACTCACCCCAAAACCATTCCGAACTCACCCCAAAACCATTCCGAACTCACCCCAAAACCATTCCTAGCTCACCCCAAAACCATTCCTGAGTCACCCCATAACATGCCTCTTATACAGTGTTGCACACGAATGTACTTCCTTAATGATTGGTGGTACTAAAGGGAACTATTTAATGACAATTATCTGGTTGTGCCATAGTTGTGCCAATAGGAATACTTTTAGTTGTGCCAACATTTGTTGTGCGTAGCAGTGGGTCCAACAGGAAATAATGATTTTTCAATCATTATTTCCTGTTAGACCTAAATAAGTAACCATAACTAAAATCATAAGTAAACAATCGCATTATTTAGTTACAATTTTCAGATAGTTTCATACTAAAAACATTCGAAAATAATCCCAAAACCATCTTGAGACCATCACAAAACCATTGAAAAACCATCCGAAAACTATTGAAATACCATCCCAAAGACATCAGAAAACCATCACAAAACCATCCAAAACCCATCTGAAAACCATCCAAAAATAATCTGAAAATTATCTGAAAATCATCCCAAAACCATCTGAAAACCATGTCTATTTCATTTTTCATATTTGGTTCCTAATAAAAGTTGTTCATAATCTTCATTTTATATTCATTCATATTTATTAAAAAATAATTGTAGGCAATTATTATTTTATTACAAATTAGAAAACTTAAAGTTTCGGTACTGCATATTTTTACACTATGTGCGCAATGATAAGAAAAGACGCTCGGTTGTCGCAACGTGACGCGAGGCGCGGCCCGGGGCGGCGGAGTCGACTTCGCGCTTGGGTCGCTGGACCTATGGCGCCTTAAGCTGGCGCTATACTTACATAAATTTCAATGCAGTAATATCATCACACCAGGCCCCCGGGACTGGTCCATATTTATATATCTTGTTTGATCCCGGTCTCACTAAGAGAAGTGACCCAGTACCACGTTGAACAACCCAGATACCATCTTCGCAATAACTAGCCCATGTAATTGTAGTTCCAAGCATACTTTCGCTTTCCACTAGAATACAATAGAAATTGTTGATATTTTGGAGCTCAATGATGTCAACAGGATGAGCATGTTACGCAACGATGTATTTGGACGCGTTTAAAAATAAAAGAGCACATTTTTTTTATACCACTAAGGTGGCAAACATGCCTACAGCCCGCGTGATAGTAAGCGGTCACCGTAGCCTATCTATGGACGCTTGCAATACCGGGAGTATCACTCGCGCGTTGCCGACCCTTAAATGGTCCATCCAAGCTGTTAGCGATAGCTAAGTCACAGATCGTTAAGTAACTTGATGGACCTTCGCCAACCTGTGGTTGAGCAGAATGGCGTAGTATGCTCTAAACTTTCTTAGATTGAATGTGGACCCATATTTCTAACTATAATTAGTATGAGTTGCTGATGACGTGTAAATGAATTTCAACTGTATATACATACTTAGTTCAATTTCGCCAAGCCACCCCCCTCCTCCTTCTTCGTCGTCGTCGTCCTTTTCTTTTTCTGCCTCTTCCTTAGCTTTTAAAGCCTCTTCGTCAATACTTGCTAGTTCTTCTTCAGTTGGGAATGGACGGTTGCGCATGCTGTAAAGTATTTTAATTACGTAAGTGTTACGTATCCGTTCGAAGGACCACTTCATCAAACCACGCATTTATGGGCCAATCGATGTGAAATAGTCAATTATCCAGTTTACTTTAGACTAATAATTGTTAAATCAAAAACAGGTTTCGACTTTTGAACCAAAATTTTAGTCAGTCGTAAGTTATTTGCGTTTGTAAATTATTTCATTGTGTTGTATAAAGAGGTTTAACTATGTGAGCAAAGACATTTAAATGCATGTTTACAATTTGAAAGTCTGTTAAAAAAATACAATATACGTACAAGTGTTTTTTAACAAGAGTCTCTGTGTACGAGACAAAATCCAATTTGAACGTAGTAATATCAGTATATTTACGAACATCCACATCAGGGAGGACTGCTTCCATAACAAAACCAACTTGTCCACAAAGTAATAAGACTCGCTCCTGAAAAAATATGATACAAATAATACTGGAATGTGTGGACCCATAACAAGGAATAGCATAATTTAATCACCTCCGTAGTGAAATTTCACGATGAATCAGGGAAGCTAAGTAGAAACCAGCTTTATTTTATAGAAGTTGTCTTTGAGGGTGACGGATCGTAAAACACATTCTACAGCCTGCTCAGCAACAGGTACCTCTTGTTACAGTCATATTAGATTTATGTAGCATAATCCAATTATACATAGCATAAACAATATACCTACTTGAAGTAGAAAGATGAATTCTGGGTATTTCCACACATCACACATGTAAAATTTGCTTGAGTAGAGATTAAGCACTCTCCTACTACACCTGCCTAAGTTTTATAAGTAAACTTATAATAATTACCTCTTCAGGTTTCCACGTCATAAAAGCAATATTATTTGGAGTCTCGATAAATCCCAATCTTTCCAAGCTAAACGGTGTTCCTGCCACCAATTTGTACATAAAAATGGTAGTGTCTTCGCCGCAAGTCACCAATAGTGTTTTAAGCTCGTTCATTGTTATTTGTGTAAGCGATTTTGAGTGTGGCTTTAATAGCTGGGAACATAAAAATACTACTGAAGTACTTAGGGTATTTTTTTAAAAGTATCAATTATTGTATTACAAATTTAACTACGATCTGCTTTGCCTGTACCCTCGCCCCGTAATGTTTTTCTGGCTTAAAACGTATTTGTTTTGTAATGTATGTAAGTGACTATTCAACTCTAAAATAATGTATCAATTTAAATCTGAAAATAGTGTGTTCAAAGAAACAAACTCAGATCTAAATATTAGTATAATTTTGTCAAGTTACTCATTTTCAAACAGAACAGCCTTCGTATAATTTCTACAATCCAAATGGAACTAGATTTTTCTTGTTATTTTTATAGGTATTAGTTTATTGATGAAGTTTTTTTCAAGCTGAACAAGCAATTGAGTATCTTCATATTCGATACCATGAACAAATGGTACATTGGAAATGCCCCTTTTCTTTCTTAATTATTTTAATAATAAATGTAAAATAACAAGGTAGTAATTTTATACCGATATTAGATCCATAACATCAGCGTTAACTGAGTCTTCACTATGAATAGTAAGAGCTGAATGCACTCTTATATCCAATGTACTAGCTTGGCTTTGTAGTCGCTCTGGGTGTAATAATAGAGTACGTAGGATTCCGTCGGAAAAACCAACCATAATTATACGAGATGTCTCGTCTACCTGTAAAAATATTTCCAGATTTTCGTTATGGTAGAGCTATGGTAGAAGGTAAACAATGTGTATCTTAGAATCGATTCACTATCGTATCATATCATCAAGTAGACCGGAGCTGTAGATGTCGATGTAGTCAAATTCTGGAAGCGATAGACCGATAGAGCGAGATTGAGAGGAAGAGAGATATGTATCAGTCAAGATTGTTGTCGATAGATTTATAGTAATAGCAGTGAGGCCCACACCAGCTAACCCTCAATTGACACCAATTTGTGGGCAACAGATAGACCGGTGTTACGCGAACGACACACGATGTTCATTCGACAAATCTGTGAATACCCAGAGGCTTACTTACGTCTGTAGGAGGATACATCATGCAGGTTATTGGAGTTGGAAAAACATAACGAGCTAACAACATATGTGTCTCTGTATTATAAGCATGTAAAGCGCCATCTTGCCCTGCGGTGATCAAGATGGGATGGGTGCGAAGAGCTATCATAGACACCACGCTCCCTGCGTGATAAGTCATGATTTTACGATGGTTGCACTCTATTTTGTCAATTTCAAGTTCCACGGTCCAGACTCCTCCGTTACCATCCTAAAATAAGACGAGACCTTTGGTTTTGAGAGTTCGTGAACAAAATATTCTGCAGTTATTAGCAACCTGATACTTACTTGTGCATACCAAAACATGTCTTTTTGGTGTTTGAGACACATTATTTGACAATTGGGCACCTATAATTAAAAATTCATAAATTCAATTATTCTCTAAAGTAAAAAAAAGGCAAACGGTTTCAGATCTCATAGAAATCAACATCAGCGGGACAACCATGAAACGAAATTTAGAAACCAGTTTTGAACCTTATACTAGTTAGACTAGTAATGTCTTTTTTGACAGGACTACGTGTTTCGTTGTGTCAGATGGACACTTTCATGGTTGCCCCGCAGATATTAAAGTTCATACACAAGTCTCGGCAACTGGATTGAGTTCCACATATTGATCATCTTCCGGCGGATCGGCTTGTTCCACCGTGTCCCAGTACCACGCTCGTATGCATCCATCACGAGCTATTGTCGTCACTTCATCGCCGGCAGGACTTAGCATAAATTGGATCTATGACATATTAGAAAATTTTATTAAAGGTGTAGCATGGCTGTTGGGTATTATAGATAATAGCAACAATCTTGCAGCTGTTAAATTATATAAAAAAGTCTTACAACAGGTGCTTTATGACAAGTTTTTCTGCCGCGTTGAGTCACTTCTAACTTGACAAGTCCGGCTTCCCAAACCAAAACGTTACCCCACTCACATCCTGTTAATACCTGGAAAACACCCAAGAATTGCATAAAGAAATTACCTATACATAGATTTGTAAGAGGTGATTATTTCACCTCTTACGCATAAAACATACAGAAACTGCGCGGCGTACGGTTTAGGCGACCAAGCGGCGTAAGGCATGCCTGTGTCGTGTCTGCGCCACGTCGCTTCAGTATAATTTACATCGCGTCGCTTTCATACATTTTGTATGGATACGTTTTGAAGAGACATCGTGCCTGCGCCGCGTCTTCGCCGCGCCTTCACCATGCGTTGTTTCTGTATAATTTAGGCCTTATAAATCTATGTAGGTATAATTTCTTAAAATAAATTAAATGTAACCTTTTCATCGGGCATTGGATAAACGCCAAGAACGTCACAGATTTCAGTTTTGCCAAATCGACCCAACTCGCCTTTCAATTTCAAACCCGTAAAAGTTTCGGCCATTTTCCAAAACTTTATATGTGCAGCTCCTGTGAATTTGAAAGATTTTTTTTAGAAAGTGTACATAATCAATGAAAAAAAAGCATTCTACAACAAACGCAAGTTATGCTAATTATGCATAAACTGAAAAACTAATAAGATCGATTTCAAAAATTCTTTCACCGTTGGGAAGTTAGCTACGCTATCATCTGTTTTATTTTCAAAAATCCCTACTAATACACTTGCGAAGCCGGGGCGGAGCGCTAGTGTAAGATGGCGTGTGCATTGATGTGACGAAGAAGAGTTCTACAAAAATCTAACCTGCTGTAGTGAGTTGTCCTGGACAATACGGCGAAAACATAACAGCGTTAACGTCGAAGGTAAAAGCGCTGGTACGCAGCAAGATCCTATGTTTTTTCCAGGTCCATATTGTAATATTGTAGTCTGGCTCCTTGCCGACTGACGCTAGGAGTTCACCATCTGGGCTGTATACATATTTTAATATTACATAATGCACCTATCTGATTACTTACCTTTTGAATTAGAATCCATATCAAATTAATGTAAAATAAAACATGAAGAAGTATTTTTATGGAATTTTCGCCAAAGCTGTAAATATTTTTCGATAACACATCCAAGCATAAGAGCTAATTATTCTTATTCTGACCATATATAAGTACTATAACATAAGACGACCGGTGATTTTTGTTTCAGTAGAGCCTTATGAGAGCCAAGTTAAATTGGGATTGCTTACCATGAGGCGGTTATCCTATGTGAAATAAAGAAGGGTCCTGAAAACCAAATATCTTCTAAACTACTAAAATTTAGACTTAGATTTTTGTTTATATATGTATTAATTCATCATTTAATCGAAATTTTGGAACGAGCCAAAACACGATTGTGACACATTTTCTCGATAGAAAAAAAAAACCGAAGTAACCTCTGTATTTTTTTCAGAACTCTTGTAACTTCTAAACGGTAAATAATAGAAATTTTAAACTTCATATAAAGAAAGACATTAATTTTTTCTAGATATTGTAAAGACAAATATTAAAAAACTCAATTAATGAATTTTAAATAAGCCTAAATGTGTTTTGGCACTTACGGTGTTAAAAATTCGCCGTTTCACGGTGTCCCATCTCTGTCTCTCGAAGCAGGGATTGATATATGCGTCGCACGGGCGGGGCGGGCTCAGTCGGCCGCAATTATTTTACGACGTAGGCCCTTAAGCAGTGGCGTTGCGAGACGAGTGCTCCTCGTAAACCCATACGTGCCCATACATTGGACCACTATTTCAACAATGTTACAAAACTATTCCCTACAATTTTGGCAGGCTTGGTTCGGGTGGCTAGCAATTGCACGTTATCCTGAGGGCCGCGGGTACGAATCCTGCGCAAGGCAAACATTTGAGTGTATGGACATGTCTGTTTGCCTTGGTCTGTGGTGTTTTATATGTACATTAAGTATTTATTTACAAAAAAAAGGATTTATGTATATACAAGTCTCGAACTTACTTTGAGGCTAGCTCAATCTGTGTGATTTGTGCGTATATATTTATTATTTATCAGCAATCTAGTACCCCATAATACCTGCAAGCTTAGTTGCTTAGTTTAGAACTAGATAGCGTTGTGTGAAAAAAAAAATCTATCAAGGAAACCAACCTAAAGTCGAGAATGGAATACGCATTGGTTGTACCGTCTCTCAGTGCAGCATCAATATCCATTTGTGGCCATGTGTAAATCAATATTAGAGGATCACGATAACCCTCTTTCCCTTCTGCGATTGCGATGCGATAATTTGGATCCTTCCTGTATGACTGTAAAGCAATTTGCAGATTTAAAAAAGAAATGTTTCAGTAGGTGCCTGCCATCAGAGTGGTTGAGTACCGCCTAGTAACCACTGGGCGGCGCTTTATCTGTCTCATACAAAATTCTAACGCGTTGTGTAGAATTAGAATAGAAACTTGTACTAGTGTGTATAGAAGCATCAGGTATGCAGAGCCTAGATCTTCAAAGTAGTTCAAAGGCACATTCTGTAGTCGACACGACATGTACAACAGATCATCAATATTTATCATTATGGTAGCTAGCTACTTATTTGTATTATGTTTTTCTTTCCGAATAAAATATTTTTATAGGGTCGGCAACGCGCTAGTGATACTCCCCCGGTGTTGCAAGCGTCCATAGGCTACAGTAACCGCTCACCATCAGGCAGGCCGTAAGCTTGTTTGCCACCTTAGTGGTATAAAAGCGTATAACTTCATGTGTAGGTACATGTGTACCTACATGTATTGTGATAAGTTTTGATCGAATTCCTACATAAAAAATATTGTCATACCGTAAGATTTCCCACTGAACCTCCAGTAGTCGTTCTTCGAAACCATGTTTGTTTAGTAGTCACGTCCAAAAATGTTATGATGCTACCAGACGCCCAGCAAACTACGGTATCATCGCATGCGCATAAATTGAAGTATTTTTGACAGTCATACCCATACGAATACCTATACTTTCATTAAGGATTTTATAATCGTAATAAGTTTAAAATAACGGTCCCATTTCGAGTAGAACTTAATTTAAGCACAGATTACTAAATAAATAAGTTGGCATCCAAATAGGAACTGTTATGACACTGCAGCTAAAATTTGTTGGTAAAGTATTGAAAATTTGTATTTAGTAAATAAATAAAATATATTAGAGTAATAAATTAGGAAAAAAAAAATGTTTTTTGCCAGCCTGGTGGCTCAGATAATAGTAGGACCTCCGGTGCGGAAGGTCGCGGATGAACATTTATTTAGTGTTTTGTATTGTGTCTATCGCCACGAGAGATGAAACCTGACGTATCACGTGATTTGACTTGGCCAGTAGACGATTTCTATACCATTGAAAATAGTTACAATCTGATAATGCTGGGTTAGGTTAGGTTTGATTTGTTTGTCGGTTCTCGGTTTCTGCTTTTGCTTGGTTTTTTTTAAAGTTCCATTTATATGGGCCCCCTTTATGACACCCCGATCGAAATCGTCTACTGCGCAAGTCAAATCAATCAATATAGGTCTCATCTCTCGTGGCGTGGATTATACCAAATACTATAGAAGACTAAATACGCACAGCTCTTGACGTTTCTCATACAATGACTTGGCAACCTCCGTTCACCTCATGCCGCTAGGGGCGCTATAACATTTTGCATACAAAACGCACAAAAGTTTTGAAATCGTTCACCTCATGCCGCCCTCATGCCGTAGGGGCGATAATGTCGCCGTCTTGCCCGAATTCTTCCGAAGCTGTGCGTATTAACTCGGTAGAGTTTCTATAGTATTTGATTATACCCATTAAAAAAACCGTTGCCTTGCCTTGCCTGGTAAGTATCCGTACGTTCATAAAACTCGCTGTCGCTTTGACCGTATACATTTAAAATGTACCTATGTTATTAAAATATAAATGGTTCGATTTTGATTACTCTAGTAAAATTAAAAGGATACTCGAATTCGAACAAATCAAGAGGTATAGTAGAATCCAAAGTATTGACGGCTCCAGATAAGAAGTCATCAGGATCGTACTCTGTAAGAATCGTCACCTGTTCCTCCTCCTCTTCAATCTCTGGTTCCGGTTCTGGGACTATTTCTTCTTCCTCTAAAAGCGCGCCAAAATTTTTTATTTGTAACTTTTTTTATTGTAAATTTCTCTACCTATTTAAATTTGTTGCAGGTACCTTATATGGGTATTTTAAGGTCGGATAAGTTTAGTATTTCTATGATCGAGCACTTTGGGTAAATAAAATCTTTACGCGTGTTTATGTGGACTCGCACCATTAAAATACCTATAAATCCGTGACTCTTACTAATAATCCCTATAACAACTACAGACTATTAGTACTGGGTCATCGAAATAATATTACTACGTAGTAATATTATTTCGATGTACTGGGTTTAGTTTTTAATTGATCATAAATATGACTGTAGGTGTCTACGTTACGTATCTACAGTACACACCTTCTTCGATATCATCAGGATCATCAGCCATTATTATCAAATTTAAATTTTACAAAATAATTATAACAATAATGTACGCTTAATTGTATTTTTTATTACTAGTACCAAAAGATACTTTCGTTAAGTAATATTGTTTGTTCGTTGTCATAGAAATTTGTAACATTTTGTTTGTTTCCTAGTTACAATACGACAGTTCAAAAGTATTTTTTATTTTTCATTGATTTTCAGAAAATACGCTCTTTTCACCAGGATTCCGACCAATTCTGATACGTTCAGAACTCCGCGTGGCTCGAAGGAATCCAGTTTACTCTGGAGTCTGGATGTTCGATCCACGTTCGATCATCTGTTCATTGTGTCTGTAGGTATCTTCTTTGTCTACGTAATTCTAAAGATAAAAATTTACATAACCTATTTAGGTCAGATTATTCATCACTTAAATAAAATTGTTGTCAAGAATTGCAGAATGTGAAATAATATGAATGAAAATATCGCGATCATAATGCCTTTGTGCACGAATGTACAGCGAGCATTACAGGGACAAGGCCCGTCGTATGGCAACACTGTACAAACTATGTCACTGTCAAGTGTCAACTGTCACTGTCAGCTGAACTTTTAGACAAAACTGTCTCACTCAAATCAAAAGTTTTTGTTTGTTGTTTTGGACTATGAACTTTACTTTTGCGTTGCTTGTTTCATAAAAATAGATTAAATAAAAAATTATATCAAAATCATGTCTCAGCGGCAATCTGTATTAAATTTATATAAAACGGTATGTTTTCAGTGAAAGTGAACTCGTTAGGTACCTACCTGAACATAAATTACATCTTAATTTCACAAACCACTTCATAGCACTTAATTTTTGTTATGTAATGAATTATATATATATTATCGACTACAGGAAGTCCACTGCTGGACAACCAGTCCCACATCTTTCATCTCATAATGCAGTTGATTGAATACCGCAACCAAGATTTCTTAAATATTTTTTGTATTTCAGCTGCTTTATATGGGTCGTGATTGGCCACAAGGATACGACCTTTTTAGAAAAAGACTGCACAAAGTATTCTCTAAAAATAGTAACGAAAGTGACCCTGAGAAGATTAAGATTATGATAAAACACGGAGAGTTTGTTGTAAGAGAAATTGAAGCACTTTACAAATTAAAGAAATATAGAACAATGAAGAGGAGATACTATGATGAATAAACAGATATACTTAATTACTTTTTATAAAATATAGGCAAAACGATAATATTTTATCTTTAACTGCTTCCACAAAGTCCTGATAAGTTTCAGATAGCTTAGTTTTAGTTAAATTGCTGAAAAATCATACAAAGTTTCCCGGTAAAATTGGAATGGCTGGAACAAATTTATGGTCCTCAGCCTTGCATGCAAAGAGTGCACAACAAGAGTTATGGAAAAACTCTACCTGTAGGGTAAAGGTCTACTGAACATTTTATCTGGAACTTATCAGGAGATTGTGAAATTATTGTTTAAAGTTCAATTTATAATGGCAACTTTTTACCCATTACAAAGTGATAATTCAAAATATTTAGAATTAAATATTAGGAATATTTTGTCTATAGTCTCACAATAATTATATTATTTTTATCATGATATATAAAAATCAAATAGATATGATAAATAACAATTTATAAGATAACCTTGTTTGTAATCAACTGTCTCGCAAAATAAAATTGAAAACAAATTTTCATTATCTGCTGTAAATAATAGATAGCAACAATGTATTTTGTTGTGTTAATATATACAAAATATTAAATAAATAATTAAATAGGAGGATGTGATGTTGGAACCAGTATAAATAGACTAAAATAATAATGAAAAAATGGATGTTATATCTAGTGTGTAATACTGAAAGTCAGTTATATAATTTAATATGTAGAAGAAACATTGAAATAATATACTTAAGAAGTGTCACCTATCCCTAACAGCTTATTCTTCAAATTAACTGACTGGTTTTTGACAGTTCTTGTATGGATCTGACATTTCTTACTTGACAAAAATAGCCTATTCTGGACTTTTTTTAAAAGGGCGAGAAACTGTCTCCCGGTGCTGCTTACATACAAGAAGTTTACTAAAAATCTGATAAGTAGTTTATTTGAAGGCCATTTGGTAGTGATGAAATCAGCCCATACTATAATGTTTTTAAATACTGATTTTAAACAACTATTCATTTAAGTACCTAAGTACATATTTTTGTAAATTATTTTAAAGCATAAGTATCTATTCGCGATAATTGGGGCTGTGATGATCAATGTTATCTGACTAGCAATTTTACTATATTGGCAAAATTTCGCAATATATTTTGTAAAATGCCTGACTCTAAAGTTATGTCTGGGACAAACTGAGATTTTATTGCGGCGTGTACAAAGGAATTGGCTGAGCCCCCCCCCCCCCCCTCTGTCTGTATGATTAAAGATTTCTAAATATTGCGTGAAGGGATTTACTTGAAAATTTATTTTATCAATAGTATTCATTCATATTGTACTATGTAATTTCAAATTTTCGAGTAAATCCCTTCATGGAATATTTAGAAATCTTTAATCAAATATACAGGGAGGGTCAATCAATTCCTTTGTTGTCTGTACACATAGAAATTGAGAGTTAGATAACTGGCAAAAAATGTGAGAAAACGAACTGAGGTGCAAATTTTTTAGCTATAAATTTATCTTTTTTAATCATTGCCTTTTTCTATTCCTTTGTTGTCTGTACACATAGAAATTGAGAGTTAGATAACTGGCAAAAAATGTGAGAAAACGAACTGAGGTGCAAATTTTTAGCTATAAATTTATCTTCTTTAATCATTGCCTTTTTCTCTTCGTTGCTATGTTATAAAATTACCTAATGTAAATAAATTAGTTATTCTTAAATTAGTGTTTATTTTCTCCAAGATGTGTAAGGATGGGCCATTTGAAATAAAATCACGTTATCTATGTAATTATGTATTATAGACATTCTTCATTGTTTACATAATTTATTACTATTAATATAATTCTAATTAAATTATAATAATATGGAACAAAATATTTTCTATTTTTATCTAAAATAAACTTTAACATAAGTTATTATTTTGACAATGATTTTTATTCAAGTGGCAAGTGATATGATAATTAGTTTACTTTATCAATTCAGAAATATATATGTACATAATTAGATCTACAATAACAATAATTTTAACTAAAAAATATTATGGAGAGATGTGCAAGACATAAGTGATGGAGATACATATACACCCTGCATTAAATAGTGTTTTCATAAAGACGTTACTTTGGAAAGAATTAAATTTTAACTGATAATTTTTATTTCATACAATTCGTAACAAATAGCTGTGAATACAATAGCCCAACACACGAACTTCAACAAGTATCTAATACAATATTATTTATTGTATGTGAACGCATATTTTTTAAGTACATAATTACGATTTATCTCAGTCTATCAAGACTGTTAGATGTCATTAAAGGCAGGCCCGGTCCACATATTCGCATCGTACGTATCGTGCGATCCGTATGATGCGGATCAGTGGCCGCACTTGTATGGCTTTCTATACAAAGAATACTATGATCCGTTTGATCCGATTCGTCCGATACGTACGATGCGGATATGTGGACGTCTGCCTTTAACGTCCCTTTTAGTACCTTTGCCTTACGTATCATTTTCTTTTGTCAATGTAACTGTGGTAAGTAGCCTAAGCTCCTGGAATTAGTATTTTGGATTGTGTGGTTTTAGCTTCTGCGCTGTAGGTGTCTCTAGGCGCAAATTTAAACCTTTCAAGAGCATAAACTTTTTTAATTTTTAATAATTTAACACATACTAGTATTCATATTTATTAATGAAAAAATGCCAATAACACGGGACAACACGCATAATATTGAGGTTCGGCACTTTTGGCCTATGTCCAGCAGTGGACTTTTGACTTATGACGTTGTGGCTGAGATGATGAGACACTTTTATTGGTACATTATTACGATAAATGTGCGCTTGTGCCAGTTTTGTTTTAGTAGGCAATGCAGTATCCGTCATTTTTTCAATAATTGAATTTATTTCAGTAATTAGACATTACCGACGTTTGGTTTAAAATTTTTATTGCTCACTTTAAGATGTTTGAAATCCTTTGTAAGAAATAATTTCTGCTTCAGTCCATAATAATGCTGGATGGTATAGATAGATAGATATCAAATATGCTACGAACTTTTCCTGAGTTAAGCCAAGACTTTTTGAAATGTATTTTCACTTAAGTAAATAAATTATAATTTTGTGGTTTTCACAACCGGTTTATCAGGTTTATGATAATTTCGAGTTAACCTGTCAGATAAATTGTCATTCTTTGTCTTCTTATGTATCTGAAATATAAGCTATCTGGACCTTATCAGGACAACGTGAAACCGGCCCAAGTCAATAATAAGGTTGTTGAGTAATGAGGCGATATATTCGTGTGCTTTGCCCTGTCAAACCAAGTTTCTAACTAATGTGTGTGCATGATTTCAAGTTATCGATATTATTATGATTACCTAATGTTAGACACTCATGTCCTGTGACGGACACTACAGCTAACAGCAGTTCTCTTAACAAAAGCGGTTAAAATCTAGTATCAATCTCATGAGCTATCTTGCCCATACAAAATATTGAACGAGCAAAATGGCGATTAATATCGAGACTAGATTTTAACCGCTTTTATTCCGAGAATAGAAGCGCCTGATATTTACACTTTCATACAATAAATATGAAACCAATATACGCAGATGTAAACACTAATTACCTATTTATGTCCAATATTCAATCAATCAATCATATCAACCCACCATCATCCCACTGCAGGGACACGGGTCTCCCTTCAATCGAAGGTGATTAGAGCGTACTCTACCACGCTGCTCCAATGCGGATTGGCAGAGGCCGGTATTTCAAGCCGCCGGAAGGCCACCAACTTTATCTTAACGACTCTCATCTATCGACAACAACCGGGACCGACGGCTTAACGTGCCCTCCGAAGCACAGAGAAGCTCGAGATCACGAGACCCATCCAAACGCTGGTTAGGGTCGACGTCGCTTAACTTGCGTGTTCATATTAGAGTGCGACACACAGCGACGCCATCGAGCTCCTCCAATATTGATACTTGACATTCATTATATTGATTGTAGAAAGTGAAAATAGATGGTCAGTGTCAGATACAGCACAGAATAGTGTCGACATTAGCGCGGGTCTATTCTCGTGATAAAAACAGTTAAAATCTTATCTGAATCTCAAATATCAGCTATCTCGCTCGCTTTGTATTTTGTATGAGCAAGATAGCGCTTAAAATTGATACTACACTGGGCGTCAAAAATAAGTAGTACAGTTTTAAAATTGCAATTACTCTTAAACGTAGTTAGAGTTTTGAAATAAAAATCAATCTATAAAAGACTATATTATGTACGAAGTTTTTATTAAATGAAATGAAATTGTCTTTTAACTTTTTTTATTTCAAAGGTCTAGCTTCTGTAGTTTAGGAGATATTGCAATTTTAAAACTGTACTACTTATTTTTGACGCCCAGTGTAGTTGAAATTGATACTCGAGTGGGACCACGGATTAAAAGGAGGATTTTAACTGTGTTTGTTACGAGAATAGGCCCTCTGGTTGTCTGTTGTCTAATGACACAACCGTTCCTCAAATAAGGTGATTGAGTGTTTGTTTTTATTACTAATACACTAGCGAATAATCACGGCATTCGTCTTAAGATTATACAAAATGTTATTAAATAGCTTTTTGGAATGTCTATATTGTCAATTCTACTGAGGCCTGCCCGCTTGAGTTTGTGCCGGCCTGAGATCATTAATAGGTGAGACGTTTCAACAGATTCATAAATCAGTTGTACAAACACAAAAAAGTAATAAAAAATAAATTAAAATCGCGTGCGAAAGTTTTAGAACAATGGTCTATCTAACAACTTGTACTTTGATTAATTTCGATGTTTCAATATCCAAGTTATTATAAACAAAATTGTTTATTATTATTAGCGTAAAGAAAGAAGTTTTTTTACAGTCCGGTCTTGGTGCTTCACGCCTGCGTTACTTTTCGGTGACGCACCTGAGATTCTCACGTGAGAATGATCCATTGCATAGGTTAAGTAAGGCAAAAATAGGGTAAACATAATATCAAATTATAAGATTTTAAATTATTAACCAGCCGAATATGAATCTGTTGTAAATATTAATAATAATTAGTCTATATTTATATTAACACAATATAATTTATTGTTAAACACAGTACTTTAACCAGAAGGCTATTACTACTTGTTTCGTGTTGGTGCACTTCTAATGTACTTGAAGCCCGCCTCCGTACTCCTATACATAAATACATTACGTGACCGTGAAGTTTAACATGTGATTACATTATGTACACAATAACACATAGTTTGAGATCAACAACAGTCAAGCTTTTACTAATCATGTAATATAAGGTAGTTATAGTTGTTTCATAGGTATATAAATTACTTAGATGTTTTTTTTGTACCTAATTGTAAATGAATAAAAATAAAATTTAAAATAATATAAATCGCCAATCTAATAGCGATGTAACACACCAGGGGCACATAAACAATTCAAACTATTTAACAATATTTTTTTAATATACTATGTGTATACTTTATTTTGTTAATCTTATTGTTTTACTAGTTTCGATGATACCATATTCTGGTGTCTGGTCTTAAACACAAACACTTGTATTAAAATCTAATTAAGTAAATACTTACACTTAAAAATGTATTGAAAGAAATAAACGAACACTAATTTTACTTTAAATAATGTAACGTAATGTCATGTCTTAAAACAATAAGCATTAGGTACCTATATGATAGGCCTATACTGGTTCCTCGCAAGAAGAGAATGTCATAATCACGGTAAAAACAGTAAATATGTTCAAGACAATTAAATACATACTCTAAATACGATTATATAACTACATAGATACTTTCTCTTCTATAGAGGAACATTTTTTTTCATAATAAAAGGGTATCAATATTTTAACACTTACATGATAGTAAAATAGAATGTAATAAATTTAACAGGATTTAACTTATTTACATAGCACATGTAATTAGGTTTTTAGTTATAGGAAATAATATTATTATTATATAAGGTGAAATTTTATTATTAGAATATGTTATTGAGTGATTTTTATCGCTAGTAAAGTATTTTTTCTAATAAAAAATGTTTGAATAAGCAACTACACAGTTTACTTATTTGATAATTATGTAGTTGTTCCAATACTTTGTGTTAGATTACATTCTTAACGCTTATGCAAATCAACTCATAGAATATTTAATTTTAAAATTTGACCTTATATAAACATATCAAGCGAAATATATAAATATACGCGTTGACTACATTAACACTTCAATGAAACTTTATAACAAAGCCCATTTATGAACAATAATTAGGTAGATTTTTAACGCAAAATTAATATTAAAGTCAGATTTATTATATTTTGGAAGTTGCAAAGGAAATCTACCTACACATAGTAACTTACATTCCTCACAATACAATCTAACAATTTGCAAACGAATTTCTTCTATTAAGTAGGCATACTTTGATACGTCTAGTATTATTTAGATAGCCGTAGTCAAACAAGTTATAAGGGTTCAGTAAAAAATATTACGTCTGTTAACTAAACCAATTGAATATTTTTCATTAATTAGAGATTGAAATTGAAATTATATTTTAACAAATGTTACATAACTGTGGATATCGAAATAGAGCTAAAAGCTAAAAGCTGTTTCATTAACATAACGAGTTGTATAGAAGCGAATAATTAACGTAAACTGAAATCCCATTTCTTTCTTCCCACCCGTTCTTTCACCGGCTCGTGTTCTGAAACTGATAAAATCTATTAAGTAAGAGTACACACATCTACATTCAAGTTTTTGGTTCAAAGGTTGTGCTTAAGGCAGGCATTATTGAAAGAAGTTACTTGACGGATGATATTTGTCACCATTCTCTGCTTAAATAAAATAGGTATGGGATATGAAAAAGCTTTTCGAAGTTTGACAAGAAATTGAAAAGAACGACTGGATTCCTTATACCATAAGTAATTACAATTTGAAGTCACCAAATTGAAATGAAGTAGTGTCCTTTAGAAACATCATAACGCTTGGTCAGCACAATCAGTCAGTTTGAATAGAATAGAGAGCATACCTTCCGTTATATATTTAATCCTTCTTCTCTCCATCATCGGGGTCTTTGAGGGTGTGCCACTGAGCGATGGGGCGCCGCGGGCTGGCCAGCATGTCCGACCAGTGACGAAGCTCGGTCCCTGAAGCGTTGTAGCCAAGTACAACCTTGCCGATCGGTTCCGATGTCCCGATGCGATCGTAGTCCACCACCGTTACCACTAGATTTACTTTCTGGAGTGTTCATAATAAAGATTAGTAGAACAAACGAATTAGGTATTATTAAATTATTGGCATTAATATCTGATCAAAAGGTGCGATGTAGACAACCCAGAGATTGTCTCCATCGGATCTAATGACCTTTTAAGTCATGCTGCCGATGAGTTAGCGTTGCACATTAATACACATTCTATGCAACGTCCATATCCATGCATGCTGCTTGACAGAGTACATAAACAGCAACATTCGGATACTTACAAATTGCAGGGGGCAAAGCATTGTTATGGTTCAAGTTGGGGTGGACGAAGATACTAAGAAGAAAGTTGCAGAAGAAGAACGAGGGACTGGATTCCTTAAACCATAAGTAATTACAATTTGAAGTCACCAAATTGTAATGCAGTTACGAGGGGAGATTTATTAGACACCACTTAGAAGGGAATTATTGAAACTAATATATAGTTTAATGCTGATAAACTTATTTCGAGTTTCAATAAAAATGAAAACCTCCAACTGAGACGCTGGGTTACAGTGGAGGTCAACAGTTTAGATGAAAACTCTTTATAAGATATGCTTTGAACTATATAAAGGACGAAAGGAAAAGAGGCTAATAGGTTAAGGTTTAAAGTAAAAAGACGAAAAAAGAAAACAGCAGACATGATACACATTTAAGAGCTACATTAAACTAGCTAGCAGCTACAACACGACAACATAATAAACAATACTCAAAGTTATATCCAACAAAACAAAGGAATTAGGTACTGTCGGGATAAGGTATGCGTTGATAAATGTGTAAGTATATCCCAAACAAACTGTAAAATGTGTTCTAATACCAAAGTTACACACAAATGACGTTAGCAATGTTGTTAGTGTGTAATTAATTGATCGTTAAAACAAAAAAACACGTTTTCAAAAGTCATTGTTGTTAAAAGTAAAATATGTTCAAATTATATTCATAGTAAGCTATAACTTAATGATTCGTTTATGTTGGGAGTAGGAATCGGCATGGATGCAAGTGGTGTATATATTCACAACAGATACACAACATCAAATTGCACATAGTAGAGACAATTCCGAATGATAAAACAGTAATTTTAAATATTTGTTTAGGAATTTTGATAAATAGTTATAATTCGGATTGATGGCCCAGCTATGTGCTACGACATCGAATTTTTCAACAATCTCGGCTCGCACCTGTATTTGTTCGAATGGTACTTCAAAAGTAAATGACTCGTTGTAATAGGGATTCAGTGTGCATTTCTTGATGCTAGTTTTCTTCTTCTTCAGACGTTTGCCGTTTTGCATAAGTGCTATCTTTACGTACGGATCTGTTGAGGCGCAGCAACGCAACCGGATATGAAAAAAGAGTTAAATAATCACATTAATGAAACAGAAAACTTTTACGATGTTAGATGACAATGATTTTTAACATTGTTTATAAGACAGACAACAACGATATAACACTTAGTTATAATAATTATGTAGCTTATGCTAAAATAAAATTGGACACAAAAATTACGAATGAAATTAAAGTGATGAACGTGTAACATATTATATTCAAGATGAATCCATATTAATAAAACAATATAGTAGTTAGATTAATGCTCCCATCCACGATTTTTTCTTGTTCAAGTTGCATTTAGACTTAAAAAAAACTCTTGTCTACCTACACCACTAATGACATAAATTAAGTATCTTTGGAAAATTATCATTGTACTTCAAAGAAATAGTGGCCTAAGGACTGGTTACACTACGTTCTGAAAGTACCATTTAAATTTCTACTATCTTGATTACTGACAGACTATCTGGACCTTATCAGGACATTGTGAATTTGATTTTAAGTCATAAAATATTATATTACTAATCTGGACTCATCTTAATAATTAGCAAAACAAATACACAACATGCTATTGTTGAAGCTTGGTATAAAATAAGAGTTAGTACTTAATTAAGATAATATTTGAAATTTTGTGATTAAGTACTTATAATAAATAGTTTGTGAATTGTATTACGAAATTTTAGTACTAGCTATGTGTTTTGTACTTGAATATTCTAGCTGATATTAGCATTTTAATAAATTGGACAAATGAGTTTGTTGAACATGCACTAAGTGGGTTAAGTGTTCGTAAGGGACACATACTCCTATATGATTGAAAATATATAATTAAATATTTTACCCTAAATTTCCTGTGAAATTAGACATTATAGTGTTATCAGTGTTTTGTTAGCTTTCAATAACAATAGTAAAGTGCAAATGCTACCTGATAAACCGCCGACGTCCATTTTCTTCAAGTTCTTTGCTTCCAAAATGACCACGGTGAGTTTTCCGGCCGTCGGTACATATCGCAATGAGAAACATATGTCTCCCAACTTGTTGTCCTGCAACGCATATAAATATTAAGTTACTTACTGCATATTTATTATATTTGTTTACACATTATTAAATAATATTATTTTAGTATAAACTAGTTATAATATTTATTTAGTTATAAATCGTAGCATTGTTTTATGTTCGACAATTATTTCGTATTATATTTCAATTGTGTAAGATAGGTTTTCTCTGTCCTACTGTACTTATAATGTAATATAAAATTAGGGTGTGAGTAGTTTGGAAGATACAGAGGATATAGTAGTGTTAGGATAATTGTTGCGTTCATAGAACGGGTACGAAAAGCGTCTTATAAAAAATATAAATAATAAATTTTATGGGCCATAAATAACGCGGCTTAGGGCGGATCAGGGCAGTCAAATCTCGTTACACCAAAATAAAAAATAAATTAACATAACAAATAGCTCCGTGTAGTCACCTAAAAGCGTTTTGGTTTCGGTTCTATCGGAATAGCGTTTCAATGGCATATAGGAACACAGGCTTTGTTTTATAGGTTGACGCCAATTGAAACGTTATCCCGACGTGCGCAGGTCGCATAGCCCAACAGTTGAGATGTAGCCTCAAACAGAATTTTGCATCTAGACATACGCACATCTGACCAACACGTTCATTGCGTTACATATAACGTTTTAGCACATTGATGTATTTCATCTAAAACATTTAAATAAACACGATACATATGTATATCTTTTTATAAAACAAAATGCTAACAAGACGAACAAAAATAAAATAACGTTCATTGTAATTAATAAAAAGCAGTCATTATTCGCTGTAAATATTAATTATGGAGGGAAACAGTGTTTATTCATTACGATCTGTTGCCGAAATGAAGCCAATATTGTATTTTTTTTGTAACACCCAGCTCAGATCATCAATATGTAGCTTGCTTGCCTCGTTGGACCCTAGACTAACAAAACCTGTACAACTAGAAATCCTAAGTGTACTGCAACAGCGTTAGTTACCTTGCTGTCTGCCGTAGTTTACCCATTTTAGGAACAGATCGCAATCATAGCTAAACTAACACATAAGTACACATACATATACGTAATATGCATACATACAAATATAATCCATTAAAAAATACAAAGTAGATACTAGGAAATTTTACAAACGGAAAATATGTAATGTACTTAATTTTTTTTAATGGATTCTTTCGTATTTTTAAACTATAACATCCAAAAATATATTATACGCACTAAACATTGAGATTTCAGTTAAATACTAAACATAATTGTGTAGTTGTTAGCGCTAGGTGAATATTTATGTGGATTATTACCAAAGTTAAACGATGTTCTTGAAAAATATTCTAAAATGTAGCATTTTTAAACTACAAAACGTGGTAAATCTGTCTTTTTTTATAGATACAGAACCATTCTCACATAATAACTTTTAGTTGTTGGAGGCTCCATGTTATAGCAATTGTAGAGTTTTTCTGTCTTAAAGCAAGTAAAATGTGTAAAATATTTCTGAAGAACACAGTTTATATTAAAATTAATGAGAATATTACAACGTGCATTGTGGGTCAGATATCTATTACAACAAAATACTTAATTCAGGAATTATGTTGAAAAGTTTTTTTTTCTTAAAATACTTGATCAAATGCTCCACAATGCAATTGCAATGGTGATTATGTTATTAGACATTTAAGTACCTATGTCCATGTTAGTATTTTCATGACGTTAAATATTCCCCCTCATAGTCCTTTCTTCATAATAAATCCATGATTTTATTAATATTCTTCTAAACTATAACTACAAGCAAAATATTCGTCTTTTACGATCTTTACCTTTCACCAGCGTTGAAAAGAAATTATATTATGAACGCAAAATTAAAAATTAATTGAATGTAGACCTTGAAGTAGATGTATTACATCTACTGCTAATACGCGTTCAGAAGCTGGAGCTGGTGCAATGTTCATAGAAAAAAGGTCTTCTTCCATAGGTTGCCCTGTAACATACTTTCATTTTGCTAATTAAACCCTTCTGATGCAAGATTTCCACTTGCACTCATGTTTCATTGTATGATTTAATGAAAGTATTTAAATGAACTAGTGCAATCACAAAAAGTATTATGTAATTTGCAATTTCTGTGTATATTTTATAGCTCGTGTTATTTTTTTGGAATGAAAGCATTTTAGTGCGTTTGATAAATGAATGATACTTGTGATACATTTATACGTGTAACCAATTAGAATCATCTTTAAACCCTGAATTGTCATTTCAGGCGAGCGAAATTTTATATATTTTTAAAACACGTTCCTAACGCTCGTATCATTGATTTTTATGATACGAATGAAGTATTTCGACGAGTACACTCGGCTGGTATTACACCGAGTAGATATCATGTAGTGTTATTCTTTATTAGAATCGTTGAGTTCGTTGTTACACGCGATTTGGTGTTTAAGGAACCCGTGAGTATATAAATATTTCTTAAAATTTTCGTCTATGAATTTAACACTCGCTAACAGTAATGGTACTAAACGATTCTTATAGAGAATAGCAAGCCTGTTTGGTCGGCACGCACTGGCCAGTCGTGGTCGCGTCAAACGGCAGCTCAGGGACGGACGAGCACAACAACGCACGAGCATGCAACATTCCCCAGCCGCAGTTTAAAATAAAACCAAAGTGACGGATGGATCAAATAAAAACTATATAATAAAAATAATATGGTATGATAGGTGATAATAGGTAAAAGGTGAACTATTCCTGAATGTGGATATCACTGTTTATTTTTCCTATCGAAAACCTATTTTTTGACCACCTGTTATAATGTATTAAATTTTATAAAATGTTGAATTACTTGTGTATTTCAAAAGTCCCATTGTAACATAGTGTTAAATTTAAAATCCTGATGTGTCTCGAAACAATACTTACGTGAATGATCATTTCGTTTTTGAAGCGGCATGCAAGATTGTTCAGGACACAATCAAACACAGCCAAGCAGAGCAGAGAAAATATGGAGAAAAAGAGAAAAACCAAGTAAATACATTTTTGCTGTCGAAATTAAGTTTATCAGAAAAATAAATGACAATCCATATTGAGGGGCCTTGACTTCAGAATAATTCTGTTTTAATGTAAAACGATAACCAGCGGATACGATACGGTATGAATATCGACGGAGTGTCAGTGATATGGGCGTCAAGGTACCTCGATTACAAAAAGTGCAGTAAAATTTTTAAAATGTTTGTCAGCCTTTCAACAAAATTTAGTTGTATAAAATATTGTAAATTGTAAATCGTTATTAGCAGATTGATGAAGATGTTGAAGAAGGTATTTATTGAAAGGTTGATGTGAAGATATAAAAAGTATGCTATTCTGCCAAAACACAAAAGTATTCAAAGTTATTTTTTGTGTAGTTAAATACAATGTGTACAGTGTGTTTTGCCAGTTTAGCCTAAGCTAAGAAAAAGGAAGTCATTTTCTCAATCGAATATGTTATGTTATCATTATGAAGTATATCTGTCGACATAAATAGGTATCATATATCTATATTTATGTGCATTTATGAGAGTTATGATGTACCTAGTTAATTATATGTGTAATCGGGAAGGCTGTTGATGTGACCTGGGTGTAACTGTTAACTGATTTGTTAACTTTACCAATCGTAATTTTTTTTGCAACATTTAAAAAATAGAGAGTAGGTACTATTAAACTCGATGTTTATGGCCCAACTTACAAAATAATAAATTTACGCAAAAATATGATGCATTGCAAAAATCTATCTTTCCCGTAATAAACGTACCCTGTAACTTTTAAATTATTAAAAAGCATAAAATAAAAGAAGACATTTGTACTTATAATAATGTCCCCATAGCTTCAATTCAATACTGAAAACAAGAATAAAAGTGAAGCACTAACTATTGATCATTACCATAATAATGTGGAGTTTGTCAAATGCTGAAAAGTAAAGCTTTATTTATTTAAATACCAAGCAAAGATAATCAAAATTGTTTTTGTACTTATGAACTTTGACTCGACCACGCCTCCGTAAGCATAATCGAATATGAGTAAAACTATGCTAAAAGGTAAAAAATCATTGTACGCAAGTGATGTTCACTCGTGTACAAAATCTTCAGTGGCTTTAAGGGTTGTTTATACTTAGGCCATTTTGTATGTGTGATTGTTCGCACCTGCCCCCCTTCACCCTCGACGCTCTGCAGCTCACGCCACTCCTCGATAGTTTGTGCCAAGTCTACCTGACACAGCGGCACCTTAACTTCACCAATCTGGTCGTGCTTCGAAAACCGGTCAAAATCGAAGATTGCGAAAACGAGCGTTTTGTTCATTGCGTCAGCGTATGGCACGTTCTGAACAAAAAATGTAGCGATGTAATATCACCGTTCTAGATAAATAATTAATGAACAATATAAAATCATGCGCTTACCTTGAAGCAGAATATTTCATTGAATACTGGATTTAACGTTTTCCTATGGACTTTGGTCTCGAACTTCTTTTTCTTGTCGGGAAGCAAGTAAACCTTGACGTAGGGGTCGGAAGTGCCCCCCATGTCTAGCGCAGGCAGCTCCTCCGCTTGGATCACAGTAACCGACAGGCTGTTACTGTTGAAATCGTATTCCAGCTGGAAGGAAAACGGTGAAAATTGTGTAAAAATTTCAGGCTGATTTAACAATAGGTGATGAAACATAAGTACCATCTATCAGGAATACAAAAAACAAACAGTTACTACAAACTCAGCAAGAGAATTCCCAGAAAATCTGATATAGAGAGCGCTTTTAAAATTTGCCAGCTTTTAACAACATTATCTTCGATGTCAGTTTACCTTATACTGGAGTTTTCCTAGTTTCTGCTCTTCCTTCTTTAATTCGCCGTCGTCAGGCTCCTCTGCATTCTCCGTGAGTTCCTCCATGTCCGGCTGAACCTACATGCATATCCCGCGGCAAATTTCACATGAATAAACAATATCTTATATGTACAGTTGATAATATAGCAATACCTACATAATCCTTGTTGCAATTAAATTAGTTAGATTAGAAAACATCTATACAACTTCATCATTATTAAAAGGTGAATGAAAAGACTGAAATGAAATGACACGTTACCTTTTCCTTGTATGCTGAGCCTAGGAGTTGGACGGATTTGAGGTCGACTCCTTTCATTCCCTTCTTGCCGTCCTTGGAGCGCCGTTTGCGGAAACATCTCCTGATGCAGCAGAAGCATACTCCAAGGACGACTACTGCCACTCCTGTTGGGATTTAGGCTTGTTTGATATTTGGAGAAGTCATCAGAAACTTCATCAAGAAAATTTGATCAAGTTCATTATCTATACTAATATTATAAAGAGGAAAGATTTGTTTGTTTGTTTGAAATGAATAGGCTCCGAAACTACTGGACCGATTTCAAAAATATTTTCTCAAGTAGAAAGCTCAGGAGTGACATAGGCTATAGTTTTTCCCGAAATTCAATGTAGTTCCCACGGAAACGGGTCCGGAACTTCACGCGGACGAAGTCGCGGGCAAAAAAGCTAGTAAAAAATAAATTTAAATAGTGGGATCAGAATTAGGTTTGGCCTGTTCTGCATGCGAGGTTAGGTCCCTGTAATTCTCACGTTAAAATAACGTAAACGTAATAACTAGTCACTACAAATTGTTTTTACTGTTTAATTAAGAAACTAAACTAAATTTTGGGGGAGGCCTATGTCCAGCAGTGGACTTCTGTTGGTTGAAATGATGATGATGAAGAAACCAAACCTGGGAATACAGAACGCAGATGCATAAATCGGATATGCTTGTGTAATGAGAAAGCTGGATACGAGCTAATTGAAAGAGAGAAAGTGTGTGAATTTTGAAAATTTTTGGCATTCTGGAGCAAGTAACATTTGGATTTTGGATAAATCAAAAAATATTTTCTTTTACTACCTATTAAAAGGTATGTAGGTATCAGAAATCATTAACACCATTCAAAACGGACATAGACAGAAAGGGGACACAAATATAGACTAATAAATAAACAAAAGGTTACAAAACTCACCGACAAGGATGGCAACTAGCTGCCATGTCTCCATGTTCATCTTGCGAGCCATGTCAGCCGTCACCTCCATGATGGTCTCCTGCGAAGGTGCCACCGTCGACGACTGGTATGGCTCCGCTGTCACATGACATTATTGTTTTAGAAATACCAATTATACAGATTTTATCGTGAATTTTCGTACTCCCAATGGATGACTGCTAGAGAATGAACTGGTCAGTAAAGTTATATACTTAAATAAATAAATTTTCAAAAAGATTAATGTCCCTAAAAAAAATTACAGTGTTTTGTTATAAAAAAGTTTTCATTTTATTGTTATTTTACTATTTGACCGAAAGCTGCTGACACTTCTTGAAATATTTATGTAAAATGTAAAAATCTCAAAAACCCATTTTGAAAAAGCAAATCAAAAATTTTTTGGAAATAGTATCAATTATTATCGAGGTGACTAAAGCGGAGTGTCTGTTTTCTGCCTGAGATTTTTTTCATAATTAAAGTAAAATATTACCAATGTTTTCGGTGGTGGAGCTCCCTTCCTCCACCAGGGCGCTCTCCACCGCCTCCCGCCGCCATCGCAACAGCGCCCCCAGTAGCGGCGACATGGCTAAAACAAATGAAATAGTTCTTCTTTTCGTGTCAAATAAAATGTTCAGCCTGTAAGATGGCATTATCCGTGGACTTCCACAAATCTGTTAAGGCACAGTCAGTAGGCTGCCCTACCCGGGCAACATAGGAGATGACGCATTGTCTGCGGAGCACCAAATCAAATCAAATCAAATCAAATTGCGACCGTTAGCGGTTGAGGGACCTCCATACTGTTCAAGGGAGGCTGTGGTCTGGGAGGAGGTGCTCAGATGGTTCCGAGCAGTGTTGGGGGACAGGATGCCTTTCACTCCAAAATCGCTGTTTAGCCTTTGCAGCATCCTCGTTGTTGGGCAAAGGTTTGGAAGTCGCCATGAAACTTTTGCGGCTTTTAAGCATGGGCACAAATCGTTAAAAATCCTGCATTTAGTTGGTAGAAAAAAGATAAATACTTCTCTTGAATACGTAAAAATACACTTAGGTATGTAAATATTATTTTGATGTTTTTTTTAAAGGTTTTAATTAATTTTTTAATGTTAGTATAATTCTAATAACATAATTCCGTTGTTTTAATAAATTAATCATTATTTTGTGACCATAATAAAAACTAGTACCTAACCTACGTAAGTAGTTATATGTGTTATTGAATAAACAGTGGTTTAATAAACTAAGAAAATCTGGACATAATTCTCAATTAAAAGATACAACTTTAAATTCATCTAAAAACAACATTTTATGGCTAACTATAATAGTCTATCTCTCTATTAGAACGGTCTCTCCTGAAGGTATAGAAGAGGAGCAAATTATTAGAGCAAAATTAGTTGTGTAATAAAAAAAACTTCGCAAAATTTTTTCATACCAACATAAACAACCCAACTTTGGATTAAATTGTTTACACAGTACTGAAATATAAAATGACGAGATTGTAAATTTTAAAAATATATTAAGGAGTTTATGATACAAAAAATATTACTTTTGTAATTAGTTTATATTCAAAATCGTACTATGTATACTTATTTACATACATTAACTCTTTATTTAGTCTCAGCTACACAGATAGATCTATTATCCGAGTTATAATCAATAGATTAAGTATAAGAACTTCATATATTTCTACATAAGAGTTATAACGTTAATATTGAAAACGTAATATACATGCATCCTATATACTCTACCTATTATATACATATCCACTAGTTTATAGATATCCACCTAATTTGATATGAAATATCAGCAAAAAGGTTAACCAATTTAGAATGTAATTATGTCCCAAGAACAAACATTAAGAGTTAACAGTTTCTTTGATCGTATAGAGTAACTCATAAAGCGTAATGGCTGAAAATTGAAATGAGTGGAAGATTGAAAAACAGCATAGCACCACTGACCTGATTCCTTCCCTTAAACGTTAACGCTTGATGTTAACTATCAGTTCCTATTTTAGCAGTCACTTTGCACAGTCTTGGTACATTTCTGTCGATTAATATTGTATTCAGTAGGAGTCACGGCTCTGTTAAAGCTAGGATGGTGAGGTTGCGCGCGCAGCCGATCGATTTCGCTGCGCGATGTGAGACCTCTGCGATCCAGCTCGTGGCGAAGTCAGAACGTACGTCACTCGTTGCGTACATTGAAGAGTTGGCTTGTATATCAGTCGGAAATATGATCGACAAATTCGTCTAAGCACTTAGGAATCAATGTTTATTATCGTGTAGATTTATAACACCAGTTTTATTAGAAGTAATAAATACAAAATATAATACTAAATATGGTAAATAAGATGAAAATGATTTTCCAAAAAAATATTTTACATATATATTTTTTTACTTTTTATTGTTATTTGAAATTGTGTGCTTATCTGGGGAATGTAATCTACATTATAATCAAAGTAACAGCCAAAACCAAATTGTCAGTAACATTTGTGAGTCTCGGAGCTGTATTAATTAGACAAGGGTCTTAGTCTGAGACTGAAATACACCCACAGGCTAGACATCCGTCTGAAGTAGTACATGTTTGTTAAAGCTTAAACATTGTCAGAAGGTACAATACCTTCATTGTGGCATTTTTAGTAAGTACTTACATAGAATAAAAGAAAGTGCTTTCCCTCGTCTATCTTTCTGTTTATCCGCTATCTCCTCCTAAGCCACGCAAAATGATAATGCACTGACAGTTTTTATTATCAAAACATATAAAATAACTTTAAGTAGCTCCTGTTCTATCTCTATGTTAATCCTCTTAATCCGACTATGTTTAGTCTTTTTGTAGACTATGTTTAGTAAAAGAAGGCTATTTTGTTAAATAGCCTTCTTTTTTTTAGTAAGCTCATATACGCGCAGAAAACTGTCATGAAATGAACTAGGTCGGCCGTCAAATCACTAGCCTATCACAGAATATCGGGATGAAGCAGCATAGTGTTTCTTTTGATGAGACAGAGAGATCCTCAAGTCCATTTCCTTCCCTATCCTTTCCATCTTCATTTCCTACTTTCTCTCTCTCTCTCTTACCAAATTAAACAACTTTGACTTTTATCATCTGGTGACGAGCATGCTCGTTAACAAACGAGCACGCTCGTCATCACCGTCGCCTTTGCCATAAAAAAAAACAATTGAACAAATAAAAATTATGACAGGTTTGCGTGGGTAAAATGTTGTAGGTTATAAAGGTTAGTACCTATGTCTAATGATAATTGTGGACAAGTTAACGGCCTACAAGTTTTAAGTCCTACGTTTAGGTGGGACATGTTATACATTATTCCTCAGGGTGTACACACCGTTACATTATGTAACTATTTATTTACGGCCTGAAATATAAAATTTCACTATATTTTCACGGATTTGCGTAGAATTCACACTTTCTGAACAAAGATTTAAGATAGAATAAAATATTTAAAGTGTGGTGTGTCGTGTTGTGACCTTGTGACTACTTGTGACAGAAAGATATCGTTTTTATAGATTTGGTATAGAATAGAGACAAGTTAAGGCTAGATTTACACATTATCAGTGCGTTGTGGCGCATGATGACGTAGAGCATAGAGGTTCTGTTAGAATCTCTGTGACGTAGAGCTTTGTGATGTCATGAGAATAAATGTTTAAAAACAGATATCCTTCCTGATGCGACGTGATGACTCCTTAACTATACATATTCACTTCACCAATGCGTTTACTGCCGTGGAATGGAACAATATTAATCTATGGAATGGAATAGGGAGAAAGAGAAGAAAAAGAAATTTGGACTTCCGGATTTCTCACTGAATGAAACGCATGCTTTACGCTGATATTATGTGAGAGGGTCCAGAACCAATCAATTCTTTTAGCTATTTTAATCATTTAGCTGTTATTATTTAGCACGATTAACCAGCAAGTTTGGGTTAGGCTGATTGGAACTTATTTGTTAGTGGGCTCTTACAAATTAGTATAGCGTAAAAGAATTGGAAATGGAAAGATTTTTTACACGCGCCTAAAATGGAATTATAAATATAACGGGACATTGATTTGGGTTTCATTGACATTTCTAGACAGTGGGTACTTTGGTAAACAGTAATTTTATTTCTGACAAATTTATTCAATATGACTGTTATACGATTGATTGGGAACAGCTTATGAATGGGATGGAGGAGAGGTCCAACAGTGAGACCTGGATATCCACTAAAAATGCTATACTTAGCCTTATTATGTACCGACATCTGCAGAGAAATCTCATGTAATTCTCAATGTATTAATCAGGATGTTCATTTTTTTACGTCTACTATTCGATGAAATTTAGTAACAAAAAGGTGATTTCTAATTTGATAATCTTTTTATATAATTCCTAATATTTTTTACATAACATATTTGAAATACTATAAAAACATATTTCGTCTTTTTTGTCGTATTGACTTTGACCGGACAATAAGCTTATGATATTAGAAGTAATATAGATTTAACTTCGTCATACACTGGCAGCTATACTTGCCGCGACTTATCGCTTTTTCTCGGTCACGAAGGGAGATAACGTAGATCCTACCTATACGGAAATGTATTGAGATGGATGTTTATTACACTTACACTCAAAAACGGTTGGACAGATTTGCATGCAGTTTATGATACATATTATTAAAAAAAAATTTTTTTTAAAATATATAGGGATAATTCATACAGATTGAGCTAGCCCCAAAGTAAGTTCGAAACTTGTGTTATGGGATACTAACTCAACGATATTATATTTCATAACAAATAGATATATAGATAAACATCCAAGACCCGAGGCCAATCAGAAAAAGTTCGTTTTTCATCATGACCCGACCGGGGATCGAACCCGGGACCTCCTGGGTGGCGGTCTGGCGTGGTAACCATTACGCCACGGAGGTCGTCAATTATTATAATGGCAGTTTTTATTTATTTATTTTATTCTTTATTGCACATAAATTAAAATAATAATAATACAGTAATAGATTTATTCCCTATAATATCATTCCGTGAAGATAGAGATTTCGCGGATAAAACCGCAAGCATCATCTAGTCCATACTAATATTATAAATGTGATAGTGTGTTTGTTTATTTATCCTCTCTTCACGTCGAAAGTAATGAACGAATTGATATGATTTTTTTACTGGGGATAATTTTAAGGTCTGGAGAGTGACAAGGCTTTTTTTCCCACGGGATAAAGAGGGATGGGAAAAAATATTGATATTTTCCCTTGACCACGCGGGCGGAGCCGCGGGTAACAGCTAGTTATTTATATTTTCACATCGCTCTGTATAGATGTACTAGCTGACCCGTGCCCACTTCGTTGGGCATAATGTTAAAAGCCTTTTTTGTTTTTGTTTTTATATAACCTATGACACTCAGCAATAATGTGGCTTTCTATTGGTAAAAGAATTTTTAAAATCGGTTCAGTAGATCCCGAGATTACCCCTTACAATTTAACAAATACACAAACTTTACCTCTTTATAATATTAGTATAGATTGCGAAGTATGGTGCTTTAATAAATACAATCATGTTTACAGTATCGCTGCGGTGTTTGACGAGTTTTACACTTTATTAATTTCCATTGTAATGGAAAGGACGCAATTGCGTGGGCGAAGTCCTGGGTGCCAATTGTTCTATAGATATCCCTTTTTATATACAATACTAGCGCCCCGTCCCCGCTTCTCACGGGTTTTTGGAGGTTCCCTATTTTTTTTGTTCCTAATTTTAATGTCACCCGCGGATAGTGTTGCCATAGAATAAATAATAATCCGAGAAGTAGTAGCTTCCCAACGGTGATGGAATTTTTCTAAAACTAGTTTTTTGAGTTTATTCGTTACAAACAAAAATACGTATCTTTCCTGTTTATAATATTAGTAGGTATAGATATTATTTGTCAAATTTAACTTTTTTTTATGGCAACTGATACTATTGCATTCGTAGCACACAAAGTATTATTTAAAACTTCTGTTGTTCTTTTTTTTCTGCTATACACTTGGTATATTCTAGCGTGAATATACTTATATGTAAGAAAAGGAAAATTATCGGCAGACTGTTGGAACCGATCCAAATAATATGAATTCGTGCTGTGAGGTGACCTTGGGTGACGAAGAGGGTAGTCGTAGCCAGCCTTAAAACACCTCTCCTATTACACCCTTAACTATATTTATACGAAACTGAATCCAATATCAAGTAACTGCGACATCAACACCCACGCAAAATACGACAAGATACATTATTGCAACTTGGTTAAATTCTATAATTAATAACAGGAAATAAGTTCGTCGCCATTTTAAAATGTTAACTGATAACAATAAATAAAATTTTGTTAATGAATAAAAAAGATTTTGATTTGATTTTCTATTTTGATATTATTTTATAAGAGGGGATAAAATATAGCTATTATTAGCCAGTAGCCGCTCAACCACCGGGCCTGTCAATGAAATGACTTTCGTTGCTGCAGACTCTACCGTCGCCAATTACGAGACATGGCGTCTGCAGCAACGAAAATAATTTCATAAACCTATAAATAAAATGCTTTGTTCTGAGGGACTGACTGAGAATCATTGCACAGCCCAAACCGCTAATCGTAGAGACCTCAAAGTTGGAGTGTGTATTCTTTTTAAGACGTTGGCATCCGATAAGAAAGGATTTTTAGAAATTCCCATGGGAAAGCGGAATACACACAATTGAAGTTGCGTGGGTTTCTCTAGTAAACCTATAAAGAAACTACATAGTAAGTAAGTACTGGTGCTAATTCTGTTGTACATTTAACTAGACTAAACTAATTTTGACAGGAATATGTGTATGTGTATGTTTATAGCCGTATATATAAGTTCTTAGGTAACCAGATATTTCCCTTCAATTTTTGTCCCGCCAACAATGTTTCTGCATTACCCGATGGTTGACTGGTAGAGAATGTCTTTAGGCATTAAGTCCGCCAATTGTACTCTCAATCGTGCAATAAAGAATAAATAAATAAATAAATAAATAAATAATAAAGGTGTTATTGTCTTTCCTTGGTTTACAATTAGAGACAAGGATAGCAACACGTCTAGTCCTGTCAAAATTAGTTTAGTTAAATGTACAACAGAATTAGCACCATTCTTGCAGTCTGCTCCTGCGGTAACTAAAAGTTATTTTGCTGCAAAAAAACTATATCAATAATAATATATCTCGTGTGTATGTAAACAAACACGGGAAGCCAATATAATTCAAACTATTCATTCCATATTTCGTGGACTGATAATAATATTTGCGTTATGATAACGTTGGGTTGTCATTGAAATTATATTAAAGTATGAATAATAAAAATATTTTTGTAGATGTGAAGGGCTATGTTCTATATTCTCATATTTATTTATTAATTCTCAATTTGGGTGTCAGATATTTTCTACGTCAGCATTAGTCTGCATAAAAACTTTCAAATGGTAAATATTTGTTAACAGAAGTCGCACATGTAGAGACATACTTAAGAAGTGGGTCGGACTAGGTTCGAACGTGGGTCGAGCGCGGGTCGAAAACGCCATATTTGAACGAATTGGTCGCGTTTCGTGCGTCGACAGCTTTTGGTAAACAACATTTTTCATAGAATTCGTCGCGTTTCGTGCGTTGACTACGTACTGTCAACGCACGAAACGCGATGCGACCAATTCATTTGAACATATAGCCGAACTGCTTAGCGTTTCATATACCTATTAGCGGTCATATGAACCAAACGGACTCGCACCCTTATAACTTAAATTAAAACCTGCTTTTCTTATGGGTACTAGACAGCGGACACTTTGCAAATAATATACCTACTTCTGATAAGACATCAGATCTTATATTTTAACATAAATATTTTTTTCAATAGAATATGATGATGATGAAATGAGTAAATACCTAAAAAGAAGTAATAACATTAATTAAAATAAAGTCACTAATGGACTTTTGACTCCGTCTGTATTATTTAATTAAACCTTTTAAATTAATTCTCATGGGACCGCTCTAGACTACGTGGGCAATGTGGAATTAATTATTTATTTCATCCAAAGGTAAAGCAAACAGCTGTATTGTTAAGTATCTTGAATATATTTAAAAAATAAACAAACTCAACTATGTTGTAAAGTATTTGTTTGTACTAATATTATCAAGAAGTACCTAATGTATGTGAATTCAGACTTAGGAGGGCATAGAAATACAATAATTAAAATTAATTAATTAATTAAAAATATAGCGGTTTCCAGGGGATATCAACTGATGTTATGTATGGCGAGCGAAGACGCGGGTATAGATTATATTACTGTAAAAGAATGATATGAATGATATGAGAACGTCAAGGATTTATTTTGAAAATATTATAACATCATTTTGTCTGGGTATACATACATTATGGACCCCTTACTACTGGCCGCGTAGGCGTTTGTAGTATATGCGCAGTCCAGTCGCTGAGACAATGTAGCGCAGATGCAATCACTCTCAGACACTACGCCATTATGAGTAGACGCCAAATGGTATATATAGAAGGTCTGTAACTGCGTTAAGCCACATCTAAATGCTTAGTTACTACGTAAGTTAAGCCGGTGGATGTTCCATACAAAATCCAAACATCCAAACACACACAGCGGGCCCGAATCCGGAAAACTGAATTGATTTTATTTGAGAATAACAAGGAACAAGGGGTGATCCAAAAGAAACCCAGGCTCCGGCGCCAAAATTTTATATACCAGATTTTAGAAGATATTTATAAATACTATTCTAAACTATTTCTCTATCGGGTGGCTAAAACTTTTTTTTTGCTCATAATGTAGGCGTTCGTATTAAAATCTTCGGGTCTACTATGAAAGTGTCCATCCCAAACAACGAAACACGTATGCCTGTCAAAAAAGACATTACTAGTTAGAATTAGGTTCGAAACGTCAGTCCGTACCGTATTTTCGGGATTTCCTTTCATAGTTGCCCGGTTGCTACTAAGGGAATTGTATCACCTCCTATCTTTCAATGATATTAAAGAAATGCAATTTCAGGCCAGAAGCGTTGTTGTAGCATTTGTGCTACACGGAGCGTCTACGCAGAGTGCTGTGGCGCCTGCGCTGCCCATAATAATATTATGTTTGACTAGAGAAACCCGCGCAACTTCGTTTGCGTTTATCCCGCTTTCCCGCGGGAATTTCAAAAAATCCTTTCTTATCGGTTGTCTATTTACATAGGTACTTCTCATTACAATCTTTGGAGTGGGCGTTTATGAAAAATAGGCTAGCCCGACCGGTGAAGTGCCACCCTTTTACATTACAGAATATTGACGTGTAGCAGCAATACGTTTCGTTCGAAGAGTGAAATATCCGATATTCTTGTTTGCCACCTTTGTGGTATAAAAAAATCTAACTCCGTCCTTATACTATTTCTCGCTATATCCTGTTTCCTGTTATAGGTCGGCAACGGGTCAGGGAGCCTAGAATCTATGTGCTCCATAGTCGACAGTAATCACCTAATATCAAATGATCCATATTCCTGAGCTTGTTTTCCAACCACTTCCGTAAAAAAAATGTATATGTATATCGGTATCAACCTCAGCCTACAACCATCCGTCAACAACACTAAGAAATATTAGAGCGGTGAAGTGCCACCCTTTTACATTACAGAATATTGACGTGTAGCAGCAATACGTTTCGTTCGAAGAGTGAAATATCCGATATTCTTGTTTGCCACCTTTGTGGTATAAAAAAATCTAACTCCGTCCTTATACTATTTCTCGCTATATCCTGTTTCCTGTTATAGGTCGGCAACGGGTCAGGGAGCCTAGAATCTATGTGCTCCATAGTCGACAGTAATCACCTAATATCAAATGATCCATATTCCTGAGCTTGTTTTCCAACCACTTCCGTAAAAAAAATGTATATGTATATCGGTATTTTATAACCTACAACCTCAGCCTACAACCATCCGTCAACAACACTAAGAAATATTAGAGCGAGTCGACGTTATGAGATTTTCTATATGTGAGAAAGAGACAATATCAATATGCCATTTAACCATTGACCAATTTAACCTGAACTCTGTCAAATATTATAAAATTTAATATCTAATTACCTGAGTTAATTACTTAGGTACTGTTTATTATCGATGAATATGATTCAGTCCGCTTTAGAATTTTAGCTGTTTTTCCGAGATCACAAACAGAATAAATAGTACTTACGACGACATTATGAAATCATTTTGTTTGAATATTCACAATTTACAAAAATATTACATGACAGATGACACCCTTCACTTCACGGATGTGTCAAAATGAAATGTAATTGAAATCAAAAGCACTAAGGAGTATGAGTATTGATATCAACTCGAAGAAAATTACCCACAAAATACATTTTTTTCAAGAATTTCAATAAAATAAGAATCACGTCTTCCATCAATTCTCTTGAACAATTTTTATGCCAAATTTGAAGTAGATTGGACCAAGGAATCAAGTTGTCCCATAGTAACTTTACCCCCCTTTTTTACCCCCTTAGAGTTCGAATTTCGAAAAATCCTTTCTTATCGGACGCCTACGTCTTATAATAGTTCCACCTGCCAAATTTCAGATTTTTACGATGAGCGGTTTAGGCTGTGCGTTGATTCTCAGTCAGTCAGTCAGTCAGTCAGTCAGTCAGTCAGTCAGTCAGGACAAAGCATTTTATATATATAGATAGCTAGTTTACGATACGACGACAGTGTAAATGAATCCTAAATATTTCAGATAACAGTTATTGTGGTACGAGGTGTACACAATGTTAAATACCATAATAAATAAATCTTATTATCAGTCTTATTTAATGTTTGTTGTGAAAATCGTATTTGATAGTTGGTAATGTAATCAAAACATTTTTATTTATGAAAATAAGGTGTTTTGTGTAATCACGGTGTGCATTGTCAAGGAAATGCTGACGTCAGATTAATTATAATAATAGTTTAATTTAAAATTTTAACAAAACAACAAGAAATTGTGATAATCAAATAATATAATGGGTATTGTTCATAAACGCGTGAGTAATTTTATTTCTATTAAATATAGAGGAAAGTGGTAAGAAGTCCTTTGTTTTTCTATCTATGGATTTGTTTATTATTGTTAATTATCATTACATAGTATAAAATGAAGTCGCTTGAGCTGTCTGTCTGTCTGTCTCTATGTATGCTTAGATCTTAAAAACTACGTAACGGATTTTGATGCGGTAGAGTGATTCATAAGGAAGGTTTATTGAAGAGCCTGAATCCCATAACACAGAGAAACCTAAAGCCAGTACAACAATAATTTGTAACAAACTTACTAAATAAAATATTTTTCATTTTTCATTATATCTATACTAATATTATAAAGAGGAAAAATTTGATTGTTTGTTTGTTTGTTTGCAATGAATAGGCTCCGAAACTACTGGACCGATTTCAAAAATTTTTTCACCAGTAGAAAGCTACATTATCAGGGAGTGACATAGGCTATAGCTTTTCCCGAAATTCAATGTGGTTCCCACGGGAACGGGTCCGGAACTTCACGCGGACGAAGTCGCGGACAAAAAAGCTAGTGTATAATATTATCCTAAACTCCCACGAGAAAGCGGGAGAGACGCAAACAAAGTTAGTAATATAAATGATGGAAGGTTTGCACTTTGGAAGGTAAAGAAAGGAAATAATAATTTGTCAGTTCAATCATCGTAACAAAATGACAATCAACATCCGATTAGTCACATTGCTTTTTAATAAATTTTATAGAAACGTCATGACAAACATGACCCCATAATATGACTCAAAGGCACACAGATTGTTGACACATAGGAACCTATAGGGCTACTATTTAAATTCTAATCCCCTAACTTCTTATTTCCCTAAATTCTAATTCGATTAAGAAACGAAGACCAACAAGGGCTTAACGAAAAGTTACTCCCTGTCATCGAGGAAATTCAAATGAAGTGCGAAAGTGACAAAACTTAGATAAAAATTAGCTGATCTTCGTTTGTAACAAATGTTAATATATTTTGTAATTCTCTTGGCAGAGCGGTCGTCTTCTTCTTTTCGTGTTAGTGACTCAAACAAAGTGAAATAAAATTCCTACACCCAACTGGCAAAATGTTCAGCCAGTAAGTTGGCATTATCCGTGGCCTTCCACAAATCTGTTAAGGCACAGTCTGTAGGACAACGCGGGCAACATAGGAGATGATCCATCGTCTGCGGAGCACCAGTGTTGCACAAGTCACAGGTAATGTCGGATGATTCTCTGATTCTCCTAAATGAAGCCCCATTTTCCATATTTAGCGATTTGACGGATAACAATTACAGTCTTATTTACAAAGATAAACTAGATATTTTGTCACTTTCGCACTTGAATAAATCTCCTCAAGAACGACAGTTACAAAGCTGAATTTGGTAGTACTCTTTAGTTTTTATTTCGTGAAAATGGTGCTGATATTTTTACAGGCGAATTCACGGACGAGAGCTGTCATAGCTGAGAGTGCCCAAACCAGTGATTTGTTATTTACTATAGATTCGTAATGTTTGACACATACCCGCTGCCACGTCGACTGAGGCCACAGTCTTAGTTGAATTTCTTCCGACTTAGTCGTAGTTTGACGTTCAGTGAATGCGTATCTCACAATAATATCACAAAAATGGTTAAATGCACTGTTAAAACATGTATGTCGTGATCCCAAACTAATAACAAAGCAAGTGGTATCACTTTTCACAAATAAGAATGCTTAATTATGTTAAAATTATACCAAAATAGTATTAAAATCGAAATTAATATATTACGCATTGTTTTTTCCAACAGTGTTGCCAGTAAAAACGATTTTAAGTTTCCCAAATGTTGGGAGTTTAGTCAATGACGAACTCATACGCCTTTATGTATCATTAGTAACACAGTAGAAGCACAGAGTAATCTGTGGTAGAAGTAAACCTACAACCAGGCTCAAACTAGAATTAATTATTTACTTAGAATTGATTGATACTAAAATCAATCGCTAGTGCTACGCACGTCAAGACAAGAAAAAACAAATCATTTTCCTCTTTTTGATATGGCTTTTAACTGACATTTGACATAATGATATTATTACTATGACAGTGAAGTAACAATTTCATCTTTTTCATTGTGGTAACGGTGTTTAATTTAAATTGTTTCTGCAATTATCAAATGTTCGATTGAGTACAATAGTTTTTTTGTTTTATGTTGTATTTTATTCAAATTATTTAAATTTATTATTTTATTTTATTTAAATTTCATTTTCATTTCTTAACAATAAAAAAAATCTACTGAAGACTTGGCTGTATGGGCATAGTTCCCTTTGCCTACCCAGAATGGGTGAAGAAAACAAAAAAAAATCTCTGCTAAAAGTTAGTAGTAGCACAAAATAGATAATAGTAGTAGGTCTGCATCGGTTAGATTCATCAATGACAAAAAAATGGAAACTTCTCCATTCCGCCATGATTCATTCTTGAAATATAATATGTATGTACCAATATTTACGCATCTATATATTTATTTCTTCCTATCTTTAATTCTTCTGTCACCTAAGAAACAATAATATGGTATAAAAACTTTTTTTTATTTTAAAAAAAGACTCATATAACATTCATTCAATGGGAAAATTATTCATGAGCTGGCAACTCTGACCATTTTTCTGGGAGTAATGCTTTTGTCTCATTTTGACATAATTAGTTTGACTCTAGAAAAAAAGAGACAAACATATTTTACTTTGGCATATGCTCGGAATATGTATCGGTTTCAAAGCTACGTCTTTAACACTCTGAAGTGGTTGCGGCTTTTTACGAATGCTTTGTATGGCGTTACTTCTCTTGTCTTAGAAGAATATATAAAACCTCATTGGCCCAAACCATAAATCATTACTAGGATAACATTTGAGTGTAACATATTTAAATTGGTAAGGTCAACGATACATTGAAAGGCTGCAATGCTATATTGAGGTAGAATATGTACCTTGCTTGGAGCAATGTCCTTGCACAGCCTGCTGGTTGAAGGTTTGATTGAATGGATATAAATAAATCGATAACTTTGTTGTTATTTACACATTGTAACATAAAATTTATGTTTTTGTAACTTGGGAGAGTTTTATGCGCTATAATTTTGTAGAATGACAAAACGAATACGATAACTATACAAGAATTACATATTGAGAGCGTTATTATATACCTAGAGGTATAGAGTACGTAGCCGTTTATGTATCGAGGTATGAGTACTATTTCCCAGCCTATGAAAACTGTTTTCCAGAACATTTTATGACGATAATTTGTGTTTATTACACATAGGTAGTAAGGTAATACGAGTTTAATTATTACAGGTCAAACTAAGCATTATATTGGCGAAACACATGCGTAGGAATTTAACGATAAATGGTGGACCGCAGGTTTATGTGGGCGATGGGCCTCATCTTATGTCATTACTTCCATTTTCCGACGTATTCACTACACTTGTGGGAACTTCCTATCTTCATTTTTCTTTCAACAGCATTAGGTCCCAATGGTAATGTAACTGTTAGATTATTGAAATAAAAATGGTTATGCTTGCAGTTAAATGGGTCTAATTAATTAAATAGTACGTTCACTAATCGATGTTACAGAGCGAGCAGAGAGCCGTAGACAAGAAAAACATAATAGGCGCGAATTTGCACAGATTATAAAATATAATTTGTTCATACGCCACAGATTAAATAATGTTAACAGTAACAATAGACTGTGGTGCTCGGAAATCGATTGCTATCTCTCTAGGTCTAGGCTAATATGCCTTATATTTCAAATTGCTATCTCTCACGTAATTACTAATGGATACGTTTCAATATTTCTTTCTCGATCTAATCTCTCTCTCTCTGGTCGGTCCTTCATGTCTGATGATGGTGGTCATGGTGGGATCTCATTCGAGCATGGATAAACTGTCTCCATCGACCTCTATCGTTGGCAATTTTAGCGATTTGGTAGTAACTTGCTGGTTTTTGATCATCCTTCAGTTGATCTGTCCATCTAATTGGATCTAATATCTTTCTGATTAAATTCGTTGTGAGTTACTAGACAGCTATGTTACTCCTCTGGGACGCCAATACGCTTCACAGCTTATTGTCAATCTGTGGTCGCCGCTGTATTCTGGTTTTACAGGAGACACAACGGTGGGAATGTGTGGTTTGTCCCGACTTCATTTCAAGACAATATATATGTCCCACAAACTAAAAAGTGCGCTTAACTAACGTTTTTCCAGTTCAATGATCTGTGCTAAGATGAAGGCGATAGAACGTAGGCGGCGTCTTAAGCCGTGATGAGTTTTCATAAAACGCTAAACGGGTTCATTGTCCTACGAATATAATAATTAGACTGCTGTACCCGTAGATATTTCTAATTTAGTACAATATCATCTTTAGTAAGTATCTCACGTATTCATGCAATCGAATAATATTTACACGTTCCGTTTCAGCGTGCATGAAAAATAATAAATAATCTACAATTAATGTATTTTTTGGTCCTTTCCCACATTTTGTACCACCTAAAATCTGACCATGATATATTTTGTTTATAGAAAATAGAAATCAAACTTAAAAATACGAAAGAGGTCTACGAGGTTACAAAATCTACATTAATTCCAAGTTATATCTCTCCAAGAGCAGTAGCTGATAAATGTGTTTAAATTCGTAGTATAACAGTATTTGTGAAATCGATAAATCCCTATTGACTTTAAGGTAACACTGGTTTAAGCATTCTCAAATACAACCTTTCATAAACGCACTATTTAAATTTTCAATTCTTTTTATATGGCAATTATGTATAATGATATAAAAACATTTAAGTATGACAAAACAGACATTAAGCGTACCTATTACAATAGATACGTTATAAATGTACAAATTGGATTGCGGTTGCGTAACAGAGAAAAGTAACCAGGAGTTAGGGAGGTAAGGGAGAAAATGTCATATTTTTTAAATTTTGAAATCATATTGAAATTAAACTTTACTTACCGGAATATTTAATGAAGGATTAAGTAAAGAGAGTACTGTGATGAAGTCCCATCACGCGGGAATACCGGTCGCGTAATTTCGACTACGCGGCCACTACGATGCGGACTACGCCTGCCACTAAACGTGTCAGCTCAGCTACACGCTACAGGGGCGCTGTAGTCGGCTCCTACATCCGCTACGACGCTACAGCGCTGCACGTTCAATAAAAGCGCTGAAAGGTTCATATCTACAAGTAAATGTCAAATGTCTGCCTCAATTTAAGTGTAAAAGTTGTTGACATAATAAAAGGTTATTTAATTATATCAAACATTCACGTTTTTCTTTTTCTATTTACATTAATTATAATGTAATTTATCAACTACTTATCAGTGCAGGTGTGTTTTGGTTATCACATAAACATTATTATCATAGTATTGTAACTAGTGGAGGAAACGTAATTTAGTAATTCCGTTTCCATAATATTACTTATAATAAATAGATTCTGTAAAAAAATACCTGATTGTAAAAACAAAAAATCTTATTATACAGACATATAGATGCGAATTTTATGCTTTGTATTGACACATGACCTTTTATTAATTACCTACCTTTGTTTAGTAGTAGACGCCATAGTTTTTAATTTCAATAATTTATTACCGTCCATACAGTTTCTCAAACATAGTTTAACCTTTAACATCTAGTACAGGTTGAAAGTATTAAATTATTTCAATTTTTATTAGCCATTATTCTCTGGAATTACCCTTAACCTTTAATATTTTAATATTTTTTTATAAGAGGCAAGCGCTTCAGCCGCTGACTACAAAAGAACTGTCCGCGTGTTGCCAAACATCATTGATTGGTGAACAGTTTTTACATACAACTCTGGTTAGACCTAAAAAAATCTACTGTAAACTGTTATTGATCGTTATTGTAAACATCCTGTATAAAAAATTGTGTTATAATTATCTGTACAATTTCTATAATAATGTTTCAGTTGTCGACTGTTCCTCATTCATGACATAATGTGCATCTCTTATGCAGCGCCTACGAAATTTCGTAAAAAAGTTTATGAGAATTTTTGAGTTATTTCAAAACATAACGTTTAATGTGTTTGTAACTTTTCTAATATAACCCACCAACGATTATTACATATATTTTTGCGAAGTTTCGTACACTTTTATACCCCTTTTTGTTCCCTGTTCCGTCAGGTAATAAATTCGTAATTCCTGTAAGAACTTTCTCTGAAAGTGACGACTTATCATCAGATGACTTAATGGTTGGTTTTTTTGTTCGTTATTGTATAAATAAGGTAACAGATAACTTAGTAACATAAAGGCAGACCGCGTCGCTCATTCCCTGCTTATTTCAATAAAATAAAACGTGACGTCTAGCGGAACAGTACATACCTAGAAAGCAATGAAACCTAGTAAGCTGTAAACCACAAAGCACAGCCTCCTGGAAAATGTAAACCTTCATACGGCACAAACCCCACCGACAAACTTCGTGTTTCAACCAACTGCCACCAGATGTCGTGCACCGGCGCAAGTTTATAAAAGTTAAGTTCATTTTAGGCTTGTTTCGCAATATTGAGGTTCTTTTATATTCCAGATGGTTGGATATATTCCAGATATACATTTTGTCACTATTTCCATGTGTGGGACAACCTGGGCCCATAACCTGATGAACTTTAAAAGAAATATAGCACTTTATGCTAATTATCTTTATTAATTAATTTTAATAAGTTTTACAATGGCTGTCAGTCACCAGAGAGAAGGAAAGAGGAAGCCACATCGCAAGTGTGATCATAAAAACTTTTTTTTTGTTTTGCTCTTGGAAGGCTTAGATATTTAATTCCAACAGTTGGATGTCTAGATAAATTATTTCATTTTTTAAATATATTATTTTTAGACTATTTGATTGACAGATATAAGCTAACCCTGGAGCCCGCTACTACGAAACGTAAATCCGATACTTCGGCCGAAGTATCTGAAGAATTTTAACTATGAAATACAAGGTTTTTCATGGTTATTTTAGTAATTTCTTGAATTGTATGCATTAAATACCTTGTATTTTATGGTTGTTTTAGTAGTTCGTTGAATTATAACCATGATATGCCTTGTATTCCACGTTTAAAATTCTTCCGATACTTCGGCCGATGTATCGGATTTACGTTTTGTAGTCGCCTGATCACTGCGAAATCGGTCCTTCTTAGCTTTTAACCTTTAAGAACTCTTTTTTTCATAATACTCAATTACGTTAAAAGGGGCTAGACGCATTTATTTATATCAATTTGCATAAATTTTATAACTTGAACTATAGCTATGAATACTTGACAAGAAAAAGATAGCTAACCTGGATTAAACCATTTTTTAAAATCACGTATTTTACACAACCAGCGAAACAGCTTTAGCTTATAATCATTTATTTTGTAAATTCATCTATTTTGAGAAGAAACTGCAAGAGGTGATCTAAAAAAATCCAGGCTCCGGCGTGTGTTTCCGATTTTAGAGAATATTTTTAAATACTAATAAACTATCATTAGATATCTCTATATCGGGTGGCTAACGTTTTTTTTTGCATACAAAGGATTGTAGACGTTCAAATTAAAAATTTCGGGGCTAAAACGACATTACTAGTTGGAATAAGGTTCAAAAGTGGTTAGAATTCGACGAAACGTCAGTCTGTATTTACGGAATTTTCCTTCTTGGTTACCCCTCTTATTGTGAGGTTTTTAAAAGGGATATAGATCACCTCTTTTAATATTTATTTTTGTTATCAATTACCGTTCCAATATATCTAGTAAGTATAGTGTGTATTTACTTGATTTTACAAATAATTGAATTTCATTTAGAAATCTATGCCAATATTTAAGCGGTAAATCTACTAGCGTATTGTGAAAATTTGAAACTGCTTTACCATAAAGCTCGGCTTCACTGAGTCGGTAAATCCAATTTATATCGGCAAAGAAATTAATCTTGATGTTATAGACAGAGTCGATTTAAATCTTGAACTAAATCATTACGTTTTAAAGTATATACTCATAAATTGTATGTTTTAAATATTTTAATAATATATGGTGGGATTGGCTTACTGTTCAATTGATATTGATATAAGACAATTTAAATGACAAGTGCCCGTGTGCCATATAAATAATTTCTCGCTATAATAGATTACCTTTGTTAATGTTCTGTAGTTTCACCATGTTAATCTGTCCGTCTGTATTGTTCGCTAATTTGTTGTTAGAATCAGGTGCATTTTCTAATCAATCAATCATTTATTGCTTACTTAATGTAGGTATACAGGTGTCATCTTAAATCTATTCAGTTCGGTTCAACGTTAGTTTAAAAAAAATCGGGAAAAACTAAATCGAAACATGCGGCTCTATTATCGTAACAAAAATCGTTCAAATGTCGTGTCAATCTGAAATTCTGTCTCACTCATACACAATGGGAATTGAGCGGGATAGCGAATGACATTGACGCCAGATTTAAACGTTTTTTGTTACGAGAATTGAGCCGCTGATATCATTTGACAGGCTATGTAGTTTAATAATAATAATAATAAGAAATATATATATAAGTACAATTCATACTTATTGAGCTAGCCCCAAAGTAAGTTCGAAACTTGTGTTAAGGGATACTAACTCAACGATATTATATTTTATAACAAATACATACATAGATAAACATCCAAGATCCGAGGCCAATCAAAAAAAGTTCATTTTTCATCATGACCCGACCGGGGATCGATCCCGGGACCTCCTGGTTGGGAGAATATAAAGTTTTTAAAAATATTAATCCAGATTTTTTGCTTAAGAGTCCCGAACCCAAATGCTGATCAACTTGGTTGGATATGCGGAGCATTACAAGTACCTAACCCTTTATATACTTATTCTATTCGTTTGTCACCGAACTCCTCCTAAACGGTGTCGCCGATTGTAATGATTTTTTTATGTGAGTTTAAGTCCCTGGACGACATAGATTCAAAACCCGGCTCGGGACTGCCAGACCGGTCATTCTAATAAAAATTATTCAAGTGTTTATCCAAAAAAAAAATTCTTAATGCATTATGAATGAACGTTTACGTTTGTTACACATTCTATATGAAAATAACTAAAGAAAAAAAGATAATTACTCAGTGTGAGAAACTTCTCACAAAAAACAATAGAACCATTTAGAAGATTTAGTTTTGATTTAATAAAATTTTATTGTTTTTTAAATTTCTTGTTATATTTATTTCCTACAATAAATTTACTCATTTACCCAAAAAAAAACAACATAGAACATAAAAATATTACGCAAGATTTATACATGAAACAACAATCGCGAATACGACACCAGAAACATGAGAATAGGACCTATTCCCGTATTTGTTAGCAAAATGGAAGCGATTTGTTTCTCCTTTGTGATTCCGTTTATTGATAGTTTCATTTACCGAAGACAAGGCGATTCGGAGAGCATTATTTTGCTTATAGTACGCAATCGTGTGGGACGGGAGAATAATTACGGGAACAAAAGCTTTATTACATTACATGGGCGTACACTACAAATATCTAGTTCGATGGAGATTTATGTCGGTTAGAAATCTATTATGCGGTTCTGACAACCATAGCAAGCCATATTTCAAACTACATTTCGAATGTTAAAGCCAGGGTTTTTGAGCTCTTTTCTTTGCAAAAACGTTAGCTGGATTATGGTGTTTTGTCATATTTTTTTATTTCTTAAAATAATTCCTAAGATAAAGCCTTCAAACCCTTTTTGTCCTGATCCATCCTAAGTTTAAGTTACGCCTTGATTGTTTACATTTTATTTAAGTACTTAGACATAAATCTAGTCTTTAGTCTAGACGGCTCTGCAATCAATAGAGCTGAAATTAATCAAGCTGTCAGGTTTGAGTACTTTCAATAACGTCGCAGTGAATCGTAGTTCAGGGCATTTGAACTATCAGTTTGAGTTTTCATTCACCTATGACCTATCTATGCTACAATATAAATTCACATATTTTATCCTCCATGTTTAAACTACCATTCTTGATAAATTATATGTAATGTGAAAATAACAAAACAGAACATAACATAAACTAGTCGAGCCGAGCCCAGTAAGAGTATAAGTTCTATCTCGGATAGAATTATTAATATTAAAACATTCCAGGAAAAATTATGCAATGCCATCTAGTTCTAAACTAAGTAAAACTTGTGCTATAGGTATTAATTAAATGTAACTCGTAATTATAGTGCATTTCTTAAACCTATTTCTTAACAAAGCCTTCTTTACGAACAATATTATGTAACTATAATATTATTGTATTATAATATAAAATTTTATCATAATACAACACAATTTATTTAAACCAATTTTCAATGAAAATCCTTTCTTTTCTGTCCATTAAATTAATGTACCTTTAGAATAAAGTTCTTCGAAGTTTACTCTGCAGATACTTACATTGTATAGGAAAGTTCTTTCAAAAGTTTCCTGCTGCTTTACAACTATCATGTCTGTTATGTTTTGTAAGACGACATTGTTAGAAATATTATTTTCTTGAAAGTAAAAGAAACTAAATATCCTACATGGATCGTGACAAAAACAAACTAAGTACCTATCTCCTATTAGCAAGCATAAAGGTCATAAACTCAATTGAGCCACTAGCCAACCGGCTAGTACCTACCGCTTCATCTCGAGCGGTTAGTATTCTTTGTATGGAATACTATGGGTTGGGTATACGCTCATTACATCAACGAGATAACCACATACGAAATACTCGGTGGTCACTCATAGCTTGCACGCTTGCCGCGCGTTGACCACATGAATGGAATGGGTGGGTTGGTGTTCCATCCTGCGTTGCCAGCGAGTGGTACCCGCTTGGGGCGGTAGCCCACGACGACTTTTTGTAGCGTTGCAGTAGCGATATAGTCGCGAGTTCACATCGATATAGCCAGCCTATCTAATTCAAACGCGAGAAAAACGCGCGTCCGTAGCGATGCAGAAGCGCGTATTGAAAACGCGCGACTGCATCGCTACAAAAAGTCGTAGTGGGCTACCGCCTACCGCCCTTAGACCTGACCATCCCTGACTGAACTACAATAAGTATATATTGTGCTATGACGACCTCTGTGGCGTAATTAATCGTTATCATGCCGAACCGTCACCCTGGAGGTCCCGGGTTCGAATCCCGGTCGTGTCATGATGAAAACCGAACTTTTTCTGATTGACCTGGGTCTTAAATGTTATCTATATATGTATTTGTTATAAAAGATAGTATCGTTGAGTTAGTCTCGAACTTACTAGATCAATTTGTGTGATTTGTCCCTATAAGTATATTTATTTATTGTTTTTGTCACCTGTATACCCTGTATTAACACATCCCGGATATCATCAGCTTGGGATCGGGCATAATAACATTTTGCGATTAAAATTGCGGTTATCTATCTATCTATATTGAATCAGTCTTGATTCAAAAGATAAAATACCTATTGATATTTACTTAAAATTATATGTTATTTTCTGAGAAGCCGCTATGTAATTAGCAGTACGAATATCTGTTGCCAGCTCTTGATGGATTACCTAAGGAACGTCGAGCCTAATTTTTCACAGTCCCAGCCATTCATTTTATGATTTTGTTTGAAACCATTTCAGAAGCTAATTAGGTACTTCTAAAATAGTTTGTGTTTAACTCATTTCTAAATAATTGATATCTTATATGTAAATGTCATTTATTAATTATTTTTTGTTATTTGTAAACCATTTGATCTAATATATTTGTTATAAAAATTTACATATTGTTTAAAAGTACCTTAGTTGTTTACGAAATATACATATTACTACTTGTTGTGGCAATAATATTAATAAATTTATATATTGCGAAGAAGAAATCCCATTTGCTAAACACTACGTTACAAAAACTATGTTCGTAATTAAACACAATATAGGGAAAACACATTATGTTAACTTGCGGTCTCTACACTACGTCGAGTCTCTCCCTCCTAGTTGTTGAGTTAAAAATAAATAAATTTAAGATTGTTTTCTTGTTATTAAAATGTTTCAAATTAATCAAATGTCTCTATATATTGTGTCAAATTAAACCTGAGACTACCTTTATACCTTGTACTGTAATAAAGGGGAATAACTTTCACAAATTGAGAGATCGCTACGGTTTCACCGCGACCATTGTTTTAATGCTCCTTTGACAGTTAAAATGTGATTAAAATAATTAAACTTAACAATAAGAATGTAAATGTAACGTTGAATTTGGTCTTAATTATGAGTTGCCCAAGTTTATACAGGCTGTAAAATACAAGTGAAGTGTTTTATAGCATTTAATATACTCATACGAACAAAATTTTACTATGTAATCAACACTGAGAACAGAAAAAAGACAACTGGTTAATTATAAAATTAAATACGCTCGTTTATTGCAGTGGATTTTTTTGTGTGTTTTCAGTTGGTCGTATAGTTGTTACGAGTACATTGGCCTATTAACGTTAGGCTACACTTGCATGCTACACCCTGTATTAAACCAACACAATTTAAATACACAAATGCGTCTGAAATGAGAACGAAGACTAATTGTGATCCCACTTCCAGTTAGGGATCAAGGCTCATTTTGTTTCTTAAACTTGCTTCCATTTAAACGTTGGATTAAACTCTCGTAGAGTAAATTAACAATTGCTAAGTACCCTTAGGATTTTACATAAAACTAAGTAATTAATTAAAACGGTAATTGTATAAGTAACAAAGAAAATCTTAAGAAGTTTAATACGTTGTTGTTTATTAAAAACAATTCTATGTTCACGGTTGAATAAATATACGTTTATTTTAATGTTTAACACGAGATGCTCTTTTCAGCCCTCATTTATGAGATTTTCAAGACAGAATATCCTGTTTATACCTATTTTTCAGCCCTATTTGCCTTAACACAGTCGAAACCAATGGACTGCTAGCATCACAGAGGTTTTATATTACCTCTATAATAAATAATAGTAAATTCTTTATTTTTAACAAATTATACATACAGTAACTTAAAAAAATCTCTCTATTAATTATTCTTTCAAAAATATTTTTTAGAACGTACATAGATAGAATACTTTATTTGTATTCAATAAATACACAATCAGGAAAAAATTACATTAAAGAAAATCTTACAGATTAGTGTTTCCATAAGGCGGCCTTATTGTATAGTTACCATAGATTATTTTTGTAAAGCCGCGGGCGTACAAGTAATAGTAATAAACATGATATGATATATCTATTTCCAAATCTAATTACATTAGGTTATTACCGCACAATTATATCGTAATACAGAATCTAATTAGATGTAATGTGTCTAATTAACTGATCGAACAGATTTAATTGAACGATTCTGGAACAGCGGTAGAGCCTAGTCAAAGTACAGTTGTTAATAGTGCCTCGTGCATAGGCTTTTTATTTTCCCTTTATATTATACGCTTTGTTTCCGAAATAGTGGGAGTATATAGAGGACTATATAGAGTACCTAGCTTATTTAATAATAATATAATATATACAATACTAGCTTTTCCTCGCGACTTCGCTCGCGTTAATTTCATGACATAGATCTCGTTTGACAACAAAAAACCCATAGCGCGACTTGTGGCGCCATCTGTTGGCCGATACAGCGCCCTCTATAGTAAAAAAAATATTTTCCCATTGTAACGACATACTTTCACGGGATAAACAGCCTATGTTAAGCTCTGTACCCCTAACAATATGTATGCAAATTTTCATAATGATCGGCTGCTTAGTCAAGCCGTAAAGGAATAACAAACAAACAAACAAACTCACTTTCTCATTTATAATATTAGTAAGGAAGTAAGGATAAAGATGACAAGAGAACTTGCCTGTAAAAGCCTATTCTTTGAATAAAGATTTTCATCTAGATTTCGTAGGAAATAAATACATTTCAACTGAAAAGGTGAAAAAAAAAGTAATACTTTATTTTGTAGATACAATAGTTTTTCATGGAAAACAATAAGATTTGAATGTTTGTCCTACAGAAATCCAACCTGCACCATTTGACACCGGAGATACGATCGACTAACTAAGCTATCATGGATTAACATTTTATAAGGGCTTAGTGTCCCCAGATTACAGCACGAAATGTTGTAAAAACGTTTATGCGTTATCCCGCTGAATGTAACTGAAGTGATTACAGAAATGACTCGTAAAGCACGGTTCGGAATTAAACGTTTTAGTGGGGAATCGTAACGAATTGCATTGTGCCGCGGAATGTATGCAATCAGGTTCACTTTAATGGCCGCCGCGAATAGGTGGCGAAGTGGCGGCAATTATTTTGCCACTGTAATATCTAATTTGAACTTACAATAATTATGTGGCTTAGCTGAGTAAACGTCTCTAACAGTCAGGCTGCGACGTCAGCGCTATCAGCGGAACAGTTTCTCTTAAAAACATATCTCTTGTCTGGTACCCATAACATAAGCAAAATGTAAGTCTATAGTTAACTTTGGGTTAAAATACATAATTAAATAACATGAAATTCAATAAAATTAATTAAAACTAAACTAACAATAAAAATTAAAAACTAAACTAACAATAAAAACTAAGACTAAGCATTAAAAAGACATGGTCCCTGTGGCAGGGTGCCCAAAATGCTAGCAGCGTTACCTCGCTGAACGGCGATAGATATCAGTTGAGCGAAGTTACTGCCAGCCTTTGGGTCACCAGTGGTTTGTCGCAGCCTTTTTGCGATGTCCCTAAAAAAGGACAACGCACTGGTACCCCACGGGCCTAATGTTTCTACACCAAAAGCCACAAATTGGGTAAATATGGCATTATTTATATAAAGCGTACACGTACACAGCACCGTTCGACGGCGCGGTCGAGCGGTATAAGTAGTATGTAGTAGTAGACATCAACGGATTTAATAGAAGCCAATGCGACATGAGATCCGCTTCATCGCCTACCGCGGCGGTGCGCGGCGCCGTGTGTAAATCGCCTTACTGCTTATAAATAACAAACAAATCTATTTTCAATAGAAATGTTTTGACTCGTTGGCTGTGCGCTAACCGAGTTACGGAACTTGAAGGAGGCGAGCGTCATGAAGAAAATCTAAGTGAATTTGTCAAACGCGACTGTATAATAAGCTTCCACTAAAGTTACTTAGCGACTTATGAGACAAGAATTAATGTTTAAGTCACTTGTCACTCCAGGCGGAGCCAGGAGATGCAGCTCGTCAAGATAAATTGTCTTCAATTTGTCATGACTATGCCTCCTTGGTAGATTTTTTCGGAGTAGCTTAACGCGAACAAAATGTCAATTTATGAGAGAAGTGGCGAGACGTTATTTTGGAGTGGTAGAACATTTTGTGAAATGGGTTAGATCCGGGAAGTAGGTACCACCTTTTCACAAAATATCGGCGAGGCCCAGCAGTGTTTTGTTCGATGAATAAGTGATCCGGATGCCTAACTCCTCCATTTTCATTTTCTCCTTATTTTCACCTCTGAACAGGAAGGTTTGAGGACGACAAGGACTCAAGTACTCTCCTAGTGTCTCTGTGTTCCATGGGCAGAGCGGTAATCACTTACTATCAGGTGACCTGCATGGTCCTTTGCTTCCTTATATAACGAAAAGTATGATCGGTTGAAATAATTATCTAATTCTACTGATGATAAAAAAAATACATTTGTGTTACGCAAAGTAGTTAACACTGTCCATTCATCATCAGTTTACTACTATTTTTCAACAGAGTCAGCCTCTCTTTTTATCGCGTATTTTGTCATTATATATTCTGTGGCATAAATGATAACTTTCCAACCTTTAGAGAAACAAAACCTCTCGGGTTTACGACACCGCTGTTGCATACTACTGTCTATAGAGATTTCTTGTTTGTGAGTGTTTCTGATAGTTTCCATTCCGATATTTGACGACGTTGTGCTTGCAACTTGTCGAAGTTAATAAAGTTTAATGCAGTGAATTTAAAACGAAATAACCAAACTGGCTCAATGCAATTCGATTCCATTTTGAGTTTCATTGATATAAAATCAATAAAATCATAATTGTATTAAAAAGTTCCATTGAAATTCGAGAAATTTTCTATAATTTGAACGTGTTTCTGTTATTATAAGTAAATTATTAGTTTACGTTAAAAAAAATGAAAGTAGTAAATTTTATTGCTCCAGTTAAAGTCCACTTTGCTTGCACAGACATAGTGGGAATTTCAACTATGTACAAAAGAAAATCAAGTAAAATATAATAGAAAATTCATTAAAACAGCTGATATAAATATATCTTGTGACATTCATGATATCTCTTTTCATAATTTCGTACTCCACATTTACGATAAGTAGCAAAGCAACATGAAAGCTGTTCAATTTAGTCGTGATCTCTATCGCTCACAATTTGCGGGGACCGTTGACTGAAATGGAAGCATGCCGGAATCGCTCCGCGTGATATTCGACAAGCGGGACCGGCGACATCGATTTCACGACGCCGACGAAAGTGCCCATCGACGTAAGTACCTACACAGTATTTATTATCTATACCAAGTCTACTCAACAAAGTCAGACCTATTTCGACTGCCACGGGAGGTGTTACTGTCGTATAGAGTATGGAAGAAACAATATAACTTTTAGGACTATTTTAGGCCACAATCTTTACTGTACAACGTTGCCTTTTTTTATAGATCCAACGTAGAAATAATGACAAAAAGCTTCTACTTCTACTTGTAAGTAAATACCAAGAAGCTAAAAAGACAAAGTCTTTATGCTTTGATTGTGCGTTGTGCACGTATTTCTGTCAACAATTTCAAAATGTCCGAACGAGCGAGCTCCGTGAAATGAATATGCGGTTACAATTATCATAATAAAAAAATGCTCTTTCTCGCTTATTAATGAAGATAGTCATTTGTCACTTGGCTTGGCCATGAAGGAAGATAATCGATCTGGTATGATAGAGCGTTTGATTGTAAGGTTGACTAATTGGATAAATCACTGAGTCAAGAGAATGGTGGCTGGCCTACGTAAGCTACAAACCCATGACAGAAGAGGTAAAGCTGAACGAAAGACCAATTTTTGATCATTACAGCATGAGACAAACAGACAGTTTCTGAAAAGCATTATCATTTGAATTCCACAAGAAGTCTCAAGCTATCTCTTTTTTTCTTCTTTAGTTTGACAGTGACAGTTATAATTTAATGTGCCATTAACTTTAAAAATGCATTTCAGAAACTAGCTGCTGCTCAAATTAATCCTGATAAAATCTAAGTGGTTATTAATTACTTAACATCAGGCTCCACAAACTCGCCATTACTTTACCCGTATCTTTAATAAAAAGTTCAATGTATATGTTTTAACGGTCACATTGTCCAGCCAAAAAGGAGATATTATCATTATTTTTGTGGGTCGGAGATTAACACCGGGAAACGTAATATCAAGTAGGTACGTACTGCATAAACGCTTGGTAGATTTCATAACGTAAGTAGCTCGCTTGAATTTAAAATCCGTTCTGTGGTGAATATTTACGTTCCCAAGAATCCTCTTAGCAGGATTTTCAATTCTATTCTAGGCTGAATTTATATAATTTTTAGTATTTGCGAAGAGTACGGAACTTAATTATTACCTTGAAGTCGCTTCCCTGGCTGTTCGCTTACATCTTCTAAACTACTTGATGGATTAGATAGAGTGATTCAAGAGGAAGGGTTTTTATAACATATAATGCATTATAAAGATTTTTTCAAATTGCCGAGCGAAGCTTGATATGCGCGGGTTTCGCTAGTTTATTAGTAAACGAAAATCAGCCAGGATGTAAATAAAAATTGGTTTGTCTGTCATTCTATTAAATATATATAGGGACAAATCACACAGATTGAGCTAGCCCCAAAGTAAGTTCGAGGCTGTGATAAGGGATACTAACTCAACGATACTATATTTTATCACAAATACCTATATAGGTACTTAGAATTAGATAAATATTCAAGATCCAGGCCAATCAGAAAAAGTTCATTTTTCATCATGACCCGACCGGGATTCGTACTCGGAACCTCCTGGGTGGCGGTCCGGCATGGTAACCATTACGCCACGGAGGTCTTCAGTATTTAAGTTACATTAGTTAGTTAAACCTTGCCAATCTTAAACCTTTTTCATTTATTTAACTATTATCATGAGATCAAAACGTTTAATTAGATTATGTTTCTTGATAACGTATCATAACAGATCGCCATGAAATTTTGTATGCATGCATGTCTCCGAACTATTCAATAAATCTCAGTGGAAAATAATTGGACGTTGGCAAAGCGGCATTGACAGCAATTTTTAAATAATAAAATGGAAAAACGTTGTCGTGCATTTTTTAAATTGCTATATTATTGTTTTACCGAAAAGTTATACAAAATTATTTGAAACCAACAAAACTATTCGATTTAAGTATAGGTAAACCTACTTGTTATATCTTCGCACGAGTTTTATAATGATCAATATTTATTTTGAAAACTAATATAGGCTATGTTACCCGGGGATAATGTACCTTCCCACCCAACGGTGCAGCGGTGAAAGAATTTTTGAAGTCCAGTAGTTTTTATGTTTATTCAACTTTATATGTAACAAACAAATATACAAATCTTTCCTCTTTATAATATTAGTACTGAAATGAAATGAAATGAAATAGTTTATTTCAGAAATTAGACCTTCACAGGCACTTTTTCTTGTCATTTACAATTTGTATATATGTATAAAGAAAATAAACTACGTTATATACTACCACCATTTCGGACACAAGCAAAATGGCCACCGGTAAAAGAAATGGCGAAAGAAACCCGGTTACGGCCTTTTTTGTCATTTAAACTTACTTATAGACAAGTTTAGTTTTGCGAAATCCCGTTTTCGGACTGATATCCGGGGTAAAAACTACGTTATTTGTTTATCCAGGTACCTCTATAACTACCTCCACTGAAAATCAGCGCTGTGACTCCGTCGCGGCACTATGCTGAGTGGAGACCATATTTCTACTCCAACAACTGTATAGACTAAGTAATATATATTTAACCTAAGTGTATTGTACCTAAAGTGAAATGTACACCGTAAATTGTTAAAATGCTGTTGGATTGAAATAAAAAATAATTCTATTCTATTCTATTCTATTCTACCTCTGTACCAAGAAGTTTAATATCTTGATAGATATGGTTCTTGGTTGGCCATTTTTGAGCGACGGCTGACTGCGGATCAACTCTTCGCAACTGCCTGTCTAGCCCCGTAGAATTAAACAAAAAAGATGCCAAATTTGGGAGTTTAATATTTAATTGTCCCGGGGTATTCTGTGTCAACATTTTAAGGTTGAAAAAAAAAGTACTTACATAATATTGGTACAGTATATAATTTCGCAGAAAACTCTGTTTGTGATCACTCGCCCGTGACAAAGGCTTTATGAAGCAAGCTGCTAGCACTTGTGTATTGTTCAGAGTGCTAAGAAGAAGCTGGCAAGAAACTTAGCACTTGCTCTTTTAAAATGGTATTACTAAGATACAAATTACAATGACAGAAAATATAAAATTAACACAAAATATCTGTTATTTCTGATGACTGACTGATGAAATATTATGCAACTTCTTGCTAATTTAACTATTTATTTAGGGCTCTTATTACTCATTGCTAATTCCATTCGTCAAATAAACTCAAATTTATCGACAGATCAAATACTTAATCTGACCACAAAATACAAAATTAATACTAAACTCCACATTCCCGCATTCATCCCGCATTCACCTATACAACTCACTATACCCCGCATTCAACCTCACATTTACCCCGCATTCCGCATTCTCATCTCATCTGTTAAATATCTAGTGGGTTTTTGAAGTTTTCGAATTTCTATCTATCTGACGTCAAGGCCATCTGGAACCTACGAGTGTATTTAGGTAGATTTTGTTATTTACAAATTTCTACCGCGTCTTATTTCTTGACCCGTATAATATTATACGTAATATACATCGATTTTTCTACATTCACTCAAAAAACTGCTTTGGTATACAGGTAGTTATTATTCGGGATTAACTCATAGAGAAGTTGTTATCCCGGATAAAGTGAACGACGGGATTTCGCGGGTAAACGGGGGTCCACTATTACTTACTGATTATACTGTCTTTTATAAAAATGATAATGACATTTAAAAATAAATTCAGTTTTTTTATACCACTAAGTTGACAAACAAGCACCGCCTGGTGGTAAGCGTAACCTCGGCTGTAGCAAGCGTCCATAAGGACGCTTGCTACAGCCGAGACCGAGAGTATCACTCGCGAGTTGCCGAACCTGTAAAAATCTTTTAATGCCTCTTTTGAAGAACCCCATATTGTCACTACATATCAATGTTAAAAACCAATTTACTTTAACTAACATCGAAATTTTAAACACAATTAAAACTTTTAAGCTTTTGTCCATGCAAATGTTTTAGACCATTACATCCCATATTCTGACAGTCGGGGCGAGAGGGTAGGGAAGGTTCACTTTTTACCCCGGGATTTTGACACAAATAATATGACATTAATAAGCCTTACCTCTCTTTTTCAGCTAGCTGTCACGTATTTGGGTCAGCTATTTATGTATAGCTATTACGTAACCCTGTTTTAATATCATAATACCCGAATTAAAAGGTACTTATTTCATATATTTGAAGTATTTTTTTGAGAATTTAACTTCACCAACCAACCCTAGCGTACGTATCTATCTCATACAAAGTTAGTCTTAGGGGATACTTACGTTACGTCTGGTTGGTGAAAACGAGCAATAGTGTCATTTTATCATACTTTATTTATTATAAATGCGGAAATTTGTATGAATGCATGGACAGACATGTTTTTTACCTTTTCACGCTAAAATGGCTTGTTAAATTTGCTTGAAAGGTACAAGGTTTTATCTGGCCAGACGTACGTCTAATTTACAATTTCTTATAACTTCCTCACATCGCGATGTAATATCCATAATGGCAAATAGTTACAAAAAAATATAATAAACATTATTATACTGTTAATTAATGAAATGCCCTGTAAACAGCTGTGTCAATTTGTATCATTCGGCGTTATCAAAGAGTCCTGATTAAGCAAAATTAATTAACAGATTATCTTGATCAAAGACCTCCAGTTGTTAGAAGTACTTGTTTAATTATGAGCATAATTAATTATTAATTTTAACTTGTTTTAAATTATATCACATCACGGTAATAATATCTATCAAATTAATATTTTATAATATGAAACTTTTTACAAAAAAACCGGGCCAGTGCATGTCGGGTCACGCACGCATAGTGTAGGGTATTTAATTTGCTACGTTTTGCTTTAGATATCGCGGAAGAAAACCAATCATTACCTTTAATATCAATGAAAAATACATTGACATTACAGTTTCTTTTTATAAAATAAAAAAAACTAGGTACTACAATCTAACACATTTATTATTTATCATTTTTTTTATCTAACTTATTTTGTTGAATGTGCTTCCCTCGAGTCAATCCAATTTATAATGCTCTACGATTCTAAAAATATACTACAAAGTGCTTAAAGTATCTGAATATTTCACGCTTCAAACTCTGTGCTTCAAGTATGCATCAGCAACCCTTTATATACGATTGTTATTTCTTGCGTTCAATTATAAAGATTTATATTTTCACATAGGTAAATCGAAATGTTCACGAGAAATTTTTCCTTTCTACCAGCCTTTATTTGCATTGGAGCGAAAATATTTAATCAGGCGTATAATCTTAGCGTTCCCTACGTTTTTGTGGTATGAATGTACGTGAACGGTTGCATGCGGGGTTCATGTGTACTCATTACATTATGTATATTATACAGTTTTCAAAATGTATTTAAATAATATATTATGGTGATCTGTCTCAGGCTTTTTCGGAAGCCTACTTCAGGACCCAGTCTCTCACAAAGTATTGGTTTTCTTACTTTGTAAGGTTATTCTGTCTATTTTAAAAATAAATAAACATTTTTTTAAATTATTTTATTACACTTAAGTATTAGGTATATTAGCGAAAGCTGAGAAGTTACCTCTGGCTATCCAGTGGGAGTTTCGAAAAATTTCACCTTATCTCTTATTGCATTGTAGTAACTTTTACAACGTCTATTTAGAAATAATCGCATATAAATAAGTTTTTATATCTTTTATAGTAATGTAGGTACACCATTTGTAAGTAAGGGTGACAGATATGTGTCAAAGTAGGTCAAAAAATTGGTCTACCCACCCTAAGGTTGAAATTAATTTGCACGCCATGTCATGTCAAATTAACTTTTGTGTGCGACATAAAGAGTAAACAGTCAGTTGCTCGGATCTTTGGAGTGACATGGTGCTAAAGTATTAATCTACTGCTGTTGTTAGTTTTATTACGATATTTTATTAAATTTTTTCTTATATCTAATTTAGTTGAACGGCTTACCAACTATAAAATATTACGGAATCAAAAATATTTCCACTACATAAAAAAAAAATCTGCCCATAACGTCAAAATTATGTTTTTGTTAATTCATAATTTTAAGTGAAATAGTTGTACAATTTAAGAAAACTTAAGTCACGTTGGTAGTATAAAATTTTCATTCGATTGAAGAAGAACTAGCATATAAAGTTATAAAATGTTCGACTTACAAGATAGGACTATATTCTATGTTAGTATAATATGCTTTTGAAAAATATTTGATTTACGATTAATTTAAGTGTTTTAAATTATTATTGTCTTTAACTACAGAAAACATTCAGATTGTATGGCCAAATGCATACAAGTTAGGACTTTACTACATTTACATAATAACTAAATTGTATGCAGTTACATTAGTTTGCATACTACCTGCTACATAAGTACCTTCTTTTACCCATTTGCCCACAAACTAGGTCTGAGGTTTGCATAACTTGTGTTCTTATTTAATTAAAGCGAATATTTATGTATGAAAATGTGACTGTTTGTGTTTTAAAATAAGATATTTTCATATGAATTATATTAATTATCACAGTTTATACGTGACGTATATCAAAAATCAATTTCAAAATATTCACCCGCCTCTATAATAGTCGAAAGGCTAATTTTCGAAACAACTGTTGTTCGTTAGTAGGACAGTGATGCCTTACTTGTGTCATTATTTTCCCAAAATTATCTTTCATGTGTTCATTCGATAGACTCATAGATTTTGGATGTATATTGTGGATAATTCAACATGACGAACACCTAGTCCCCTTAGAGAACTTATATAAGATTTAAATTTATTTTTTATAATCATAAGAGACCAGCCCATCTACACCTCATTCGAATTAAGTTACGTAATTGTAACTTAAATACTGAAGACCTCCCTACGGAGGTGGTAACCATTACGCTACCGTAATGGTTACCACGCCGCCAGACCGCCACCCAGGAGGTCCCGGGTTTGATCCCCGGTCGGGTCATGATGAAAAACGAACTTTTTCTGATTGGCCTCGGGTCTTGGATGTTTATCTATATATGTATTTGTTATAAAATATAATATCGTTGAGTTTAGTATCCCATAACACAAGTTTCGAACTTACTTTGGGGCTAGCTCAATCTGTATGAATTGTCCCTTTATATTTATTTATGCGTGTACTCGCTTATAATATCAATTTTCTTTGGCGACACGAATCGCGAGCTCTTTGTAAACTCAAGAGGAGCCAATATATTATTTGGAATCAATCGTCCCATCGATTTTGCTCCACGGTTGTTAGAGAGCGGGACTTTCCCGATTTTCCGCGCCATTAGTGATGTGACAAACGGTGGTTTGTACTCGCGATGTCGTTTTCTTACATTACGAGATTTCAGAGATCGAACAATCTTATTCGCTCTTTTAACTTGCATCTCGGGTCTCACTTATCTTCAAAGTCAGACAACTTCAGACGGTTGTTTATTGAGATTTTATTCGATTAAATATATTATTAAATTAAATATATATCGAGTAATGCGATTCTAGTTCAATTTGTACATAACTTATGAAACGTAGTTTATGTGTGAACATTTTTCAATGATTTAATTTACAACTGACATTTTGATTTCGTTGTAAATTAATTGTTGAAATAAACATTCATAACGAAGATGGGATAATTAATTAAATTAATATTAATACGTTGGTTTCATTGTGATTAATGTTGTCATTAATATGAGTAGGTACTATAATTTATGTTATATTCAATACCTAAGAATATTAAAACTCATCACGAACCAAATAGACGATAATGGGATAATTTGTGATAATTTAAACCAGTTTTATTATTCTTTCTATGATAAATAAGACGTGTAATACATAAATAATAAAAAGATATAGATTCCATTCACAAAATCTCATAGGTACCGATTTTTAGAAGCAAAGAATAGTGTGGATTGCGCGGACACAGCCACACGAAAGTTTTCTATATAATTCGACGATGGATACACACGATAGCCGTAGAAGACTCGAGGGAGCCGCAAAGGGCCGGAAGGACGTGCTACGCCGGCTTGGGCCCGGACCTCCACCCTCATCCGGGGAATTATTTTAATGCGTCTGTAAAAGCTTATACGGTGTGCGCTCGCCAATTACATTAAGAGCCTTTGATGCATCGCGTTTTTATTGCAGCGATGTCGCTCTGTCTGTCGCAAACGTTTTTGTAACATAAGTTTAACGCAACCTTTTTGTATAATTTGATTTGCAGATAACAGGTTCAAACAAAATCCCATTTACTTTTCAAAATGAAATAAGGCTTATATATTGCAAAATTGCTAGAATATGTTTTAACGGACAACCTACGTAAATATTTTTGTTTTTACTGACATTTTTTTGTATTTGCGACAGGGCCTTATTGCTAACATCAATCTTATCAAAGCAGGGTCAACAAGACATTAAAGCAATAGAACTATTGAAAATGAAAAACTGTGCAAGTATAAGATATGATACATTTCTAAATCAGTACGGTGTAGGTACACGTGCGTTAATATTTTCGAAATATCATAAAAGGTAATCTGAAATACGATACAGATATACCGTAAGCTCTCGCCAACTTTGCTTCTTCGATCTTAATGTATCATAATTATTCAGTAACAGTCTTCACACCACATCTCCGAATAACGGCTGAATGAATAACTAATCAACTATCAAATGACAAACAGGTTTAAGATTAATCTGTTTCCTAGTATTATACCATACTGCTAACTCATTAAAATTGGAGAGATTCGCTACCTAATCCTTGGGCGGTGAGCGGTAAGAACAAAAAGTTGAATGACGCTACCAGACGCCGCACTCGCCGACAACACCAGCGAGAGATTCGCGACGATAATATCGCCACCTAATTCTATACTATTGTCTTACTTAAAACGTGTCTCCACACGGCGATTTCATCGCGGCGATTTTCATTCGAGCTCGTTGCGATGCTCTCGCCCGTGGTGGGTCATAGCATGATATCAATCCATTGGTTCAATTCGACGTAAAAAATCGAACAAATAAACATACCTAATTAAATTACCACAAATGCTTTTGGATTTAAACATTCAGTTAACCGCTAAAATGTATGAGATTGCGGCGTGTTTGCCATTGTAGTCCTGTCATTTTACGAGCTAGTGAGTGAACAACTATTGTTAATTTACATTAGCGGTACTCATTATTTGTAATGTTTATGTCCAAAAGAGAAAATTGAAATTAAATGTACAACTGTACCAATGGTTTTATGTCCAACCATTTTGTAATGATCCTCATTTCCTTACAACATAATAAAAGATTATTATCTAGACTCCGCTCCAAGACTAAAATTGAAGAAGTATTTGGCAGTGAATTTAGCCCTGCAGCCGTGAAGTAAGCTGGAAAAGCATGCAGAGGTCTGCCGACTGTTTGATAAGCAACGAGTCAAAAAATCTAAGTGCAAGAATGCAATACATATAAGGTAGTGCTGACTTGCTGACCCAGAAGAAGATGAAGCTGAGCTTGATGACTACTTAAGGGATTGGAAAGGTATCGCTTTTAGACATACAAGGGAGCCATTTTTCCTAAGGTGGGACATTACAAGCTTATTAAAATAAAAATAAATAATTTTATAGAGTTACTTAAAAACCTCGCAAGGCTATGGGAGACTGTATTATCTTCTTCTATCTATCTATCTATACTTATAATAAATCTGTAGAGAGGTCAATTCTGTACATGAAATATATTTCCAAAATAACTATCAGGGGGTGATTAGTGATCGATACTGATGCCAAAAATGCAATCAGTAAAATTTTATTCTGTCTTTCTGTCGGTCTGTCTGTCTGTATGTTCGTTATAGAAACAAAAACTACTCGACGGATTTTAACGAAACTTAGTACAATTATTCTTCATACTCCTGGGCAGGTTATAGTATACTTTTCATCACGCTACGATCAATAAGAGCAGAGCAGTGAATGGAAATGTTGGGAAAACGGGAGAAGTTACTCCATTTTTTAATCTTCCGTCGCATGTGCAGCCGTAATGGTTAAAGCTACACAGAAATCATGTATGACGGAAATGTTTTCCTTAAAATTATTTAAAAAATATCTCATGACAGCATATGTCTATCATTTATGGTTGACTCACAATAACAAGTTTGCCTGAAAAGCTCTTATTTGTGGTGTGATATACAATCGGTGCATTTAACTATAAACATGCGAGTGAGAACTGGAGATAACCCGGATGATCGTCAATTTTCTGATTATTAAAGATTGGTGAAGGTACGTATCCAAAACTACACCAAGGAAAACTTATTCTGACGCCTGAGTTATGTTGTATTATCGTCGGTTTACGGTGACGTAACAAATATATTAAAAAGGGACAATTCTTGGCTATGCGAAACATCCATTTTAACTCCTCGCAATGACCAGGCATCCGAGATTAATAACAAAATACTGTCGAATATACAGGGGGAAAGCAAAAATTAAAGTTCATTAAATAGAATGGTCGATGAACAAGAAGCCAATAATCACCCGATAGAATTTTTTAATTCTTTAAATATGCCCGGACTTCCTTCTCATGAAATTTGTTTAAAAATTGGCATTCCGATTATTCTGCTCCGAAAAAGACCACCACAACTTTGCAATGGAACTCGGCTAAAAGTAACCCAGTTGCAACAAAATATAATCGAGGCTCAAATTTTAACAGGTTGCGGTGCAGGAGAAACCGTCTTTATTCATAGAATTCACTTATATTATTTTCCATTCCAATTTAAAACAACGCAATTCCCAGTACCGGTGTGTTATGCAATGACAATTAATAAGGCTCAAGGGCAGACTTTTCGTGTTCCTGGAGTAGATCTCGATGTCAGTTGTTTCTCGCATGGTCAGTTGTACGTCGCTCTTTCCCAGGTTAGCAGTTCTAGAAATCTTTATGTTCACATGCCGGACGGGTCAATTTTCAACATAGTTTACCCGGAAGCTTTGCGCTGAAGTATTTTCGTTCTATAGGTACTTAAGCCTCATGTGAACGTGATCTAAACAATATTACCAATACATGACGAAGTCGTAGGCACAGCTATTAACAATAATATTGTGCGGTTCCATATTGCGATATTTTTCACCGAGTATTGTGGATTGATATTATATTTCCCTACTAAAATACGAAAGTTAATCTGACTGTTACATCAAAACTACTGAATCGTGAGGAAGGACATAGGCTACTTTTTTTTAACGAAAAACGACGGAAACGCGGACGAAGTCGCGGGCAACAGCTAGTGTAAAATATAGTAATTAAAGTGCGCGTAATGTGTAAAAAAGATAAAAGTAACTCATGCTGAAATAATAATACCACGTTTTTAAAGCAAGTACATTCGCCAATAATTACGAGACTAATATTGCCGATGAAACATCATAATGAACCCGAAATGGGATTACTGTGTTTTACAAACATGTTAGAACGCGGATCGTGAAAAGGTAAACAAAATCGAACAGAATTTTATCAGTGACATTTCCATTGAATTAAAACGACCCGTTTGTTTTCTCATTTTGCGTCAAATGAAATAAGCGCTGAGCGACGTTTGAAACATAAACCGCATTCTTCAGTAGCTGGGAGCTCTATTACCGAACGGCGCCTTCGACAGAAAGAAGAGTCAACTTAATAGAGCCAATGCAAACAAAGTGGGCACAGTTAGTGTTAATAAAACGCTTCAGCATCCTTTATATTTCAATAAAAGCAATCTCGTCAGTAAAAAGCACCGCACTGGCGCGTGAGGACGAGACTAGTTCAAAATAAAGCCGTCGCCTCAGCCGTATTTCATCTGACTAAGAAAAAGTTTCACGTACAAGTAACACGACGTCACTTCTAAACGGCTGCCTACTGTACTAGCTGAGCAATAAATAAAAAAGGCGATTTAGGAAATCCCGACATGACTCCCCGGATTTATACAGAGTGTTCCGACGCAAACTTTTCCTTGAGGTCATCAAAATTCTCCCCTCGTCCGGACGATTGAATGTTATGGGCCGCGAGACGCTCTCTACTTCTGAGTTATGGGTTGTTACCCCCTGACATGCTTACTGGCTACTGATTTAATTCAATGATCCTTGTTGTAAGCCTTAGATGTGTAATTTCTATATCGTAACGTTGCGGTCTCACGCTACACGCCGAGAGCCCGCCAAATACACGCCACTCTGTCAATTACGAGTGTTCTCATAATTCTCGTTTATGTGCACAAAGAGAAATGTTCTGGCTAGGCACTGAACTGAAGGTCGCCACAAATAGCAAGTTATTGTTGTAGGTATATGTCATTATGGGAGGATTTTGAGAATTGGTGTTGAGTAACTCTTATTTTACTGACAATACAGAAATAATAACTCAAAGAGATGGTTTACTATTGAGAACTTTTAAAAATAAAGAATAAGAGAAACAGATCAATAACTACATAGACATACACAACACACGACATAGACTACAATCCACAGGCATACACATGAGAGGCTATGGTGTTTAATTTTCTATGGATTACTAAGTGTAGTATTTGATTTTTAGGGTATTTAAGTCTACAGCTGTATCTTCTCTACAGCGTATACATATAAATAAGGATTTGTCATCTCTCTCATGTAGTTATGCTACATTAACTAAAGTTTGTGGTTACAATAATAAGGCACATAGTTAGGAAATTCATATGGCAACGTAAACGATGGAATTAAACAAATAAATAGATAGTAAAATAATTTATTATATAGCTATTCTGCATTCCGTAGAGAAATAACGTAATAAATCGTGAAGTTTTATGCAAGTTCATATCGCGTGATTTGGTTTGCTAACCAGCTTTCGCACGGAGAACATGAGAAACTGTCCCCTCTATGTATATAGCTCTCATTACAGTCGACGGTGATAACGCCGATTTATACAGCCGTCGAGGTAATAGTTTGTGATAGTGTCACGGATAGTGAGTGCTGGCCTGAATTATTTAATTAGAGCTTTATAGTTAGTTAAAATTACAATAGTTTTAACATTTAAATAATAAATTAAACGCTCCACTTAATATTTAACCAAAAGTTCTCTATAAATGTAAAATTACCCTTAGGAACTATTTGTTAGGACTTAATTACACTGAGACAAAATTAATTATAAAATGACTAACATAAAAAATAAATACACATAACACAACACTTATTTACATATTATCATAATTATCTTTATTTCATATATAAGGTCCTAATTTATTAATGAACTTCCTTTTAACACATGACTATATCTATTGGTTACATATGATCGTTTAAGCAAGGAAATAATGGTCTAGTATTCAGTGAATATGGATGGCTTTATGTAGTAAGAAACATTTTTCTAACTATTTACAATACAATATTTTTTTTAAACTGAATACTAGACCATTATTTCCTTGCTTAAACGATCATATGTAACCTATAGTCATGTGTTAAAAGGAAGTTCACTAATAAATTAGGACCTTATATACATAGTTTGCAAAATTCCGGGCGGGCTCACTGGAGTCCTAAAATACAGGCTGTCCTAGTTAAGGCTCTACTCCTCCCAAATGTTCTATATTTCTATTTGTTTTTGTAATTATCCTAGTATAAGTTTATATACCACAATGTTTAGAATAGTTAACATGTAACATTCTGGTGGAAAAAATATATATTTATGTATTGTGAGTTGTACAAAGCATTAGGGATTTCCAGTTTCCAAAACAAACTAGAAAATAAAATAAAGAACTGTGGCACATGATGACCCATTTCAGGAGGCTAATCGCCCTAAATACATATCACTGAAACGGTCTGGCTGTCTCACTTATTGTACGAAACACAGCAACATTATCATCGCTATTTTATTTACGAGCCACTAATAGTTCGTGTAGTAGCTAGGCTCTGCCACTCAATCATTTACATGTCATTCCAATGATATTGTCCTCCCACACGAGGTCTTCAATTTTCAATTGAAACTAAACCGCTGTAAATAATTCACGATTGTACGTTGACAATACTGAAATCTGTTCATCATCATCATCACAACCCATAATCATCCCACTGCTGGGACGGGTCTTCCTTCAATCGAAGGTGATTAGAGCGTACTCTGCAACTCCAATGCGGATTGGCAAAAGGCCGGTGTTTTCAAACCGCCCTAAGGCCACTGACTTGGCTTAACGATTGTCATCCTTCGACAACAGCCGGGACAGACGACTTAACGTACCCTCCGAAGCACGGAGAAGCTTAAGATAACGAAACTCATCCAAACGCTGGCTAGGGTCGACTTCGCTTAACTTGCGTGTTCATATTAGAGTGCGACACACAGCGACGCCATCGAGCTCCCCTGAAATCTGTTCAGCTGAACCAAAACTCAATCACAATCGGAATTCGATTGGGAACTAACTACAAACGAATGTTTTATATTAACATGATTGGCCACCAGGACTTGAAACGGGAATAAGTGGATTAATCTGGTCCGCTTTCCACTGGGCTATCATGATTTTCAGCATAGGAGCAGCGTGGCAGAGTACGCTCTAATCCCCTCCGATTCGATCGTAGAGAGACCAGTATCCTTGCAAGATGATAATGGGCTGATATGATGATCATTATAATATTTACTAATGTCTATTATTTTATACCAGCTGTTACCCGCGGCTTCGCCTGCTTAAAAAATTGCCTATGTTGGGCTCTGTACCCTTGTCAATATGTATACAAATTTTCAAAATGATCGGCTGCTTAGTCAAGCCGTAGAATAACAAACAAACAAAAAAACAAACAAACTCACTTTCTCATTTATAATATTACTTAGTATGATGTATAGACTGTTGCATATAAACCCATAAAAAATTTGCGTTTTATGCATTTGCGTTTTATGCATTTGCATATAAATTGAATGACTAGTAAATAAGCAAGTAAATAAACATTAGTAATTTATACAAAAGTTTTTTTGTCTAATATTTATTTGTAATTGAAATCGTGCGGCACATTACACCTCCCAGATTAAAAACCGTAAAAAAAGTAATTATTCATGAGTTGAGGTGTATCCCACTTGCTAATTAGTGACCAAAAACATATTGAATAATTATAATTGTTGTCGGCGTGATGGAAAGCAATCAGATCGAACATTCGGATCCCTAACTAAAATGGACAATTGCGTGCAAGCAATTACCATAAATAATGTGGCAGATCTAAATTAATAAACGTTTGGCCAATAATTCAAACTTAATTTAACGCAATGCGGGGGAACAATTACAATGTAATCCACTTGCGTCCGTTCAGATTAAATCCGTTTTACATTAAAATATCGTGTTTTACAAAGAAACAATGCTTTTTTTTATTTATGAAACTGTACGTGAGGGTTTACTTGCAGCAGTTGTTTAGACCACCTGCTACCTATATGAGATGTTTACTCGTTTACTAACCGAGCTTTTATATATCACTACACTACATAGTATAAAACAAAGTCGCTTTCTCTGTCCCTATGTCCCTTTGTATGCTTAAATCTTTAAAACTACGCAACGGATTTTGATGCGGTTTTTTTTAATTGATAGAGTGATTCAAGGGGAAGGTTTTAAAGTATCATACATTCCAAAATTCCCACGGGAAAGCGGGATACACGCAAACGAAGTTGCGCGGGTTTCGCTAGTTTATTTATACGAACAACTCTTTAAAGGTAATGTTGTAGTGGAATAAAAAGCCGGACAAGTACGTGTACCTGCACAATGTAGGGTTCCGTATTTGCTGTGCTTTGCTTGCCTTCAGTTGAGTCCAATGACAAATTAGATCACTTTTGTAAGTTTTCATCAAAAATGTTTTTTTTATAAGTTCGTCGGCTATTGCTCGGTAACTAGTAGAGCCTACTTAGCCATTATAGTTTTCATTGAAAGTTCAGCATATGGATTACTACCATGATTTTTTTCAAATTTCTAAACTTTCGGAGATAGAGGGGGGTCGGGGACCACCGTGCAAAACGAAAATTGACACGATAAATGTAAATAATTCCGAAACAGCTCATTGTATAGTAAAATGATCTTCCCACACCCTCAATGTTTTGAAGAGACCTATCTAACGAAGCTCCACAACATGGGGTAGGCGCGAAAAAAAATTTCATTACCGCTTTACATGTAGGAGAGGCACCCAAAAAAAAATGTTTTTCCAAAATTTTCTTCCAGCACTTTGTTAACATTGTTAAAATGTGTATAGGTACATACCAAATTACAGCTTTCTAGCATCAAGCCTCTAGGCGCTAGACCGCGGACAGACAGACAGACATAAGGGTTCCTTGTAGTTTACTACGGAACCCTAAAAATGGTTTGAAACCTAGTGTGGAAGTCATTAGATATTCTGAAGTTGAAATTTTGTTCTGAATTAAATAAAGATTTTTATTGTTACTAAATATAGTACTTAATTAATAACATTCACAGCTCTTTTTCCGTGTTATGTCTTTGTTTGAGTAGTTCTAAAGCAAAACTGGCCAATAGAATCAAAGTTAGACATCAGCCGTTAAGCTTTATTTCAGTTTACGAGGTAAAGTTTGTTTTACGTTTGTATATAAATATACGAAAGTTAATCTCCGAAACCACCTAGTGATCCGATTTCGAAAATATAAAAGGCTATAATCTTAATCCCACGTGAAAAAAGCGCGTCTGAAATCTAGTTTTGTAAAAATGTTGTTTTTATACTTTTCGTAAATAAAATATCCCTTTGTAGCCTAAGTGTATTAAAACAGATACAGAACAGAGAGATATTTCACAATATATAATAGAGGTTGAGCGTAATATTGACAGTGGACAATTTATTATTTAGTGAGTATAACTGCTTATAATGTATTTAGACTATTTAAATGTATGACATTCTAAAAACATACAAGACAGTACCTAATCTCGAAATGAAAAAAAAAATATTTAAAAATAAACGATGCAATGCTCTAAATGCAGATAGGAATATCTAATTATGACACCGGACGTGGCACGAGCACGAACTCCCTTTTAGAAACATTACAATAAAATTTATAGATAAAATAAAGGGAAAGAGAACGCTTATTTTTATCGCAACTGTGAAATTAATGCAATGAGTATTAAAGAACATTGAGCTTTTGTTTGTTTTAACTTACGCAAAATAGCTAGTAATTCAGATAGCAATCTGATAAACATATTTCAGTATTATAAAAATATTGGTGTTTAATAAATAGATCTCTATTTCTTAAAAGTATGCAAGAACGTGTCCTAAATGCAGACACTTACTTGCCTTCTTTTAAGAAATAGAGACCACGCCTTGTGCTTGTATATGAGGGCAATCTCATGCTTTACGTTTTCTTGAAATAAATTTTATTTTATAAATTCGTCGGCTATTACTCTGTAACTACACTGGGCGTCAAAAATAAGTAGTACAGTTTTAAAATTGCAATTACTCTTAAACTATAGTAGTTAATTAGAGTTTTGAAATACAAATCAATCTTTAAAAGACGATAATAAGCATAAAGTTTTTATTAAATGAAATGAATTTGTCTTTTAACTTTTTTTTATTTCAAAGGTCTAGCTTCTGTAGTTTAGGAGATATTGCAATTTTAAAACTGTACTACTTATTCTTGACGCCCAGTTTAGTACTCTGTAAGTATAGCCTTCTTAACTGTGATAGTTTTCCTTGTAAGTTCACTATACTAAACTATTCCACACCGCGGTTTGTATTATTATCCACATTATGATATTGACGACCTCCGTGGCGTAATGGTTACCACGCCAGACCGCCACCCAGGAGGTCCCGGGTTCGATCCCCGGTCGGGTCATGATGAAAAACGAACTTTTTCTGATTGGCCTCGGGTCTTGGGTGTTTATCTATATATGTATTTGTTATAAAATATAATATCGTTGAGTTAGTATCCCATAACACAAGTTTCGAACTTACTTTGGGGCTAGCTCAATCTGTATGAATTGTCCCTATATATTTATTTATTTTATTTATTTATTTATTATAAAGTACTAAATTTTTTGAATTTCTAAGGACGATAAGTACCAATATCGTTCATTAGAGTCTATTTAAAATTTACAAAGGGCTTAAAATTTGTCGGTTGAATATGAAATAGAAATGGGGAAAAAGTGGAAAAAATATGAACCAGTACAAAAAATTGCTGGTTCAATGATTTCTTACTTATATTTATTCTTTTAAGAATCTATATGCATTATAATATAATATTATTAATTGATAACTATTTTACTTACGTTTAATTAACAGTCAATAAACAGATTTTCATATCACAAACAGATTATAGAAAAATAAAATTTAAGGTTATTTGGATAAGTGGAGCAAACTGACAACAATATGGTACCCGAGAGACAGGAAGAGAAACAGAGGCAGACGAAGAAGACGATGGGAAGATGAGATAATCCAAACTGTAGGTAAAACTTGGACTAGACTGGCGAAATATAGAGAAGAGTGGAAGGGGTTAGACGAGGCCTTTGCCATTAGGCATACAAACTGTCCAACAATATAATAAAAATAAAAACTTAGTTTCTAATAATAATTTAGGTTTGAAAAAAAATAAAAAAAATATTAGTCTTGTGAAGTTGTGAGGTGGAAATCTAACTTTCCAACCTCCTTTCAAGGCAAGTAATCCAGGATTCCCCTGAGATCGGGCTAAAGGTGATTGTTTACCGACAGATTAAATCGTTGCATATTTTGTAACTTTGTAAATGCTTTATTTGTAGCAGGGGCCGTACCACGACCTTTTATAACGATTGTGTAAACGAGACGTCGCTGTACATCATGTATTGCGCTGTCTCCCTTACTCAGCCGTTCTTGTTTTGTTTTAAGCGGTATAAGCCCCAGGTATCCTAACATAGTATAAAATTTAATGAAATCGCTTTCGCTGTCTGTCTGTCCCTATGTATGCTTAGATCTTTAAAACTACGAAACCGATTTTGATGCGTTTTTTTAATAGATAAAGTAATTCAAGACAAATGTTTAAATGTATAATACATTCCGAAATTTCTACGGGGAATTGGAATACGCGCAAACGAAGTTGCGTGGGTTTCGCTGGTCAATATTATAAAAAGTATTTTATTTTTATTGATAGAATAGTATAGAAAACGATTTGTATATTTGTTTCACAAGGAACCTATTAATTGACATGTTTTCTTACAAAAGATGATGTCGTCGTTTTGATGGCAACATAATGTTGATCCCAAGTTGACATAGTTTTTAAATGTTATTATGCTATGTAATTGATATATCTCATTTTTGACATTTAAGTGATACTATTTTATGTCAAAAAGTGGAGTGCAAGTCAAATTGATATCATTTTGATATCGCTTTATTTCGCGAGCATAAATACGAAATACCGTGTAATGTCAAGTTGAATCAAAACGACATCATAATTTGTAAGTAGAGTGACCTTGCCTGTTTTTTTATCCTAAAAGAAAAACAACCCATTATCACTTTACCTTGAAAACGAGGGCGGGCTAGCAAACAAAACAGCTTTTCATTTACAGCTAGTAGTAAGTAAATGAAAATCTGTTTTACAAAGTCACACGGAATCGTCTAATTAAGATGACTTTAATTGGTCGTGACGTGACGAGACGACACAACGCACGACAAAGGCTCTATGTAATGCCGGCTTTACACGTTGGCCAACACATTGGCCAATGTTGTGGTTATATGTTTGTGACGACGTCCACACGTTGGAAGGTCGTTTAGTTTGATTTGGTTCGGGCCAATGTGCGGACGATATTAATAATGAATATAGAGGCGTCAGCGCCTCAATATTCATTATTAATATCGTCCGCGTTAATATCGGCTGTTGCGATTTATTTATTTTCAGCATACCTACCGTTACTACGTTATAAAATAGACATGGAAAAAAAGAAGGTGGTTGATGTTGTCAATACATCGAAACAAAACAAGGTACATACAAGTACCTACCTAACTAATTATTTGTTTTTGCTCGTTGCAAACTAAACACTCGGCCAACGTGTGGACGCGGTGGCCAATAACTCGGCCACAACCACACCCAACTCCTTTGATCTGTTTGAAAAAACAGACACCACACGGATTTCGCGCCAACTTGTGGGTCATCACGTACCATCACTCCAATACCTACCAAACCCCACAACCACATTGGCCTACGTGTAGAGCCGGCATAACATTTTCACACATTTTCGCTTTTCAGCAGCCGTATTCTCTAAGCATTATTTGTTAACTCGAAATACCGCTATACGAGGATACCGCTTTCGAGTTAACAAATGATGCTTAGAGAATACGGCTGCTGTTGTGCTGTCTCGGAGAAATATAAAAATGATGAAAAAAAACATGAAAAACATTAATATTGTAGTTATGGTAGTGTTTAGTGTGTTCTAAATCAGTTATTGGCTCATTTCTGACGGTAAATAGTTAAAGTATTACATGAAAAGAAAATTACATAAAATAACAATTAGTTAAAACGAATGAAATACCTTAGTTTCCCATCAAACGTACGGATTACGAAGTTTAGTTTCCAACTTGAATTCATAATTATCCGCCGTTAGTCTCGAATTCCCACTTCAATCGCCGAAATTCAAATCTAATTTTCATTGGAAACAGCCTTATTACCTTTTAACGAGGTTTTTGTGGTAACAAAAATGGTTGCTACCTCTTACCGTACATTTGGAAATGCGATAAAGGGGAAAACATATTTGTGTATTTGAGATAAATCAAAATAGATGTCCGTAATATTTGTCTGTAAAATCACCAAAAATGATAATAATTTTTCGACGACCATTTAATCATATTTATTTTCAATCAGGTAACCAGTAATTTACTTTAATCTCTTCTATTATGATTTGACATTCTGTATTTTCTACCATTAAAATGTTCTTGTGCTGTCACCAGTAGTAGACAAACGTGACATTTGGACTTTTTTTGCAGTATCTATTCAGATTTATGTTTTATTTGGATAAGTAAGCAGAGGTACACATTTTATTTACTTAACTAGAACCTTTAGGTTCATTTAGGATAAGAGAGGATTCAATATTAATGAGGTTAAGCTGTTTAAAATCTACGATGTGTATGTACTTAGAACAAACAAAATTTGTTCTTAACATACCTATTTTAATATGATAGAGGTAGCTTATGTATTTAGGAGTATACGAATTACGCTATGTATGCTTGTACAGTCAAGGGCAATGAGGTTTTATATATTCTTCTAAGACAAGAGAAGTAACGCCATACAAAGCATTCGTAAAAAGCCGCAACCACTTCAGAGTGTTAAAGACGTAGCTTTGAAACCGATACATATTCCGAGCATATGCCAAAGTAAAATATGTTTGTCTCTTTTTTTCTAGAGTCAAACTAATTATGTCAAAATGAGACAAAAGCATTACTCCCAGAAAAATGGTCAGAGTTGCCAGCTCATGAATAATTTTCCCATTGAATGAATGTTATATGAGTCTTTTTTTAAAATAAAAAGGTTTTTATACCATATTATTGTTTCTTAGGTGACAGAAGAATTAAAGATAGGAAGAAATAAATATATAGATGCGTAAATATTGGTACATACATATTATATTTCAAGAATGAATCATGGCGGAATGGAGAAGTTTCCATTTTTTAGTCATTGATGAATCTAACCGATGCAGACCTACTACTATTATCTATTCTGTGCTACTACTAACTTTTAGCAGAGTTTTTTTTTTGTTTTCTTCACCCATTCTGGGTAGGCAAAGGGAACTATGCCCATACAGCCAAGTCTTCAGTAGATTTTTTTTATTGTTAAGAAATGAAAATGAAATTTAAATAAAATAAAATAATAAATTTAAATAATTTGAATAAAATACAACATAAAACAAAAAAACTATTGTACTCAATCGAACATTTGATAATTGCAGAAACAATTTAAATTAAACACCGTTACCACAATGAAAAAGATGAAATTGTTACTTCACTGTCATAGTAATAATATCATTATGTCAAATGTCAGTTAAAAGCCATATCAAAAAGAGGAAAATGATTTGTTTTTTCTTGTCTTGACGTGCGTAGCACTAGCGATTGATTTTAGTATCAATCAATTCTAAGTAAATAATTAATTCTAGTTTGAGCCTGGTTGTAGGTTTACTTCTACTGTGTTACTAATGATACATAAAGGCGTATGAGTTCGTCATTGGCTACCCCTTATTTTCTGAATATATTTCTTTGTTAGCGCCCCAAAGACATCCCCCAACCGACGGAATATATAAAATTTTGAGTATTTAAGTATCCAATTTATATTTAATTTACATTTTAAGTAAATAAATAACTAATAAAATAAATAACGTCAATGGTATCAAATGGTCCGCGGTCCATCAGACGCCATGTGAAGTTGGAAAATGGCCATCGCTTTTTTTAAATTTTAGTTCACCCGCCAGCCGCCAAATGTCGCTGTTGCCTATGAAAATTGACGGTAATATCTATCAAATTTCTATCTAAATATGGCTACTTGGTTCGAATTGTTATAAATAATTTAATAATTATATGAAACGAATAAATAAATAAGAAAGTAAAGAAAAAGACCACACAAAATGTATTGTTGTAACATTTATATAAATTACATTTATTGTTATGAACATTAACATTATAAAAAAATGTTATGATGTGATATGATATTCATCAATAATGTTATGCTACCTAACAATAGTAGTAAATATTAAATTATAGAAATTAATATATTTTTTTATATCTTTTAATCTCCTCTACTAAATTCCTAAAAAAGACCAATTTCTCCCTCGATAAATTGGCTTTTTCTATTGAGTCAGCACACAACGCCCTGCGTGCTGCATCTTATTTCAACGCCGGTTCACCATCACCACTGAATTCATATCACCACACCACCACGTCTCCGTCTGTCACGCGTTGTTCTGCGTCTTGGAGTTAGATGCTGAGGCGTAGCTGCTACGGTCGCAGATGGAAAATGATGAGGCGTAAATTTATTTAAATTCGTAAAACACGATTTCACTTCACAAGATTGACTTGACACTTGTGTTGTGTCAGTCCGATCCGACAGGGTGCGTTTTGAACGTGTAATATTTAATTTTCGTTAAATTCTTTTTTTACGAAAGTAAAGAAAGTATCCCGTTTAATCTGTCTATCTATAATCTATAAAAAATGTGTGTTTTTCGTTTGAATATAGATCAATTTACATCTTAAACAATTTTAAAATAGATAAATAATAAAAGTAAGTCGTTTTAAAAAACCGTTAATGACCAAAAAGAATTAATGGTTTGTTTTGAACGCACCGCTGCAACTAATCAGCGACAATTTTCATTTGCTCATCCGACGAAATGAGATCCTGTTTATGAGAGATGGTGGTACAAAATAATGCGATTACGTTTAGGTACCTAAACGGAACCAATTCAAAACGTGAGTAGTTAGGTAAAAGATGATGGTAACCCCGGCTTTACATCTGTCCACGGTCTATTTATTACTTGCTACATTAATTTACACTACACTTTTATTTTATTTTTAATGTCATACTTTGGGAAGGAATCTGGTTTCCACGACACAGGGTATCCTAGTGTGGAATCCAGGGTAACAAAAATGGCTATATAAGGTCGTAATTTATTAATGAACATCCTTTTAACACATGACTAAATAGGTTACACATGATCGTTTAAGCAAGGAAATAATGGTCTAGTATTTAGTTTTTTTTTATTGTATTGTAAGTAGTTAGAAAAATGTTGCTTACTGCATAAATCCATCCATATTCACTGAAATACTAGACCATTATTTCCTTATTTAAACGGTCATATGAAACGTACATAGTCATGTTTTAAAAGGAAGTTCACTAATAAATTAGGACCTTATATACTAAATAAGCCTGTAAACACGTACATAAACTTATTCTTATTCTAGTTATCTAAAAAATATGAAACTATGAAATGACGATGAACGTGGCGAGAGGTGGGTCCAAAAAGTCACTACTAACACTGACCTACCTGGGGGGTTACCATCATCTTTTACCTAACTACTCACGTTTTGAATTGGTTCCGTTTAGGTACCTAAACGTAATCGCATTATTTCGTACCACCATCTCTCATAAACAGGATCTCATTTCGTCGGATGAGCAAATGAAAATTGTCGCTGATTAGTTGCAGCGGTGCGTTCAAAACAAACCATTAATTCTTTTTGGTCATTACCGGTTTTTTAAAACGACTTACTTTTATTATCTATTTTAAAATTGTTTAAGATGTAAATTGATCTATATTCAAACGAAAAACACACATTTTTTATAGATTACAGATAGACAGATTAAACGGGGTATACTTTCTTTACTTTCGTAAAAAAAGAATTTAACGAAAATTAAATATTACACGTTCAAAACGCACCCTGTCGGATCGGACTGACACAACACAAGTGTCAAGTCAATCTTGTGAAGTGAAATCGTGTTTTACGAATTTAAATAAATTTACGCCTCATCATTTTCCATCTGCGACCGTAGCAGCTACGCGCCTCAGCATCTAACTCCAAGACGCAGAACAACGCGTGACAGACGGAGACGTGGTGGTGTGGTGATATGAATTCAGTGGTGATGGTGAACCGGCGTTGAAATAAGATGCAGCACGCAGGGCGTTGTGTGCTGACTCAATAGAAAAAGCCAATTTATCGAGGGAGAAATTGGTCTTTTTTAGGAATTTAGTAGAGGAGATTAAGAGATATAAAAAATATATTAATTTCTATAATTTAATATTTACTACTATTGTTAGGTAGCATAACATTATTGATGAATATCATATCACATCATAACATTTTGTTATAATGTTAATGTTCATAACAATAAATGTAATTTATATAAATGTTACAACAATACATTTTGTGTGGTCTTTTTCTTTACTTTCTTATTTATTTATTCGTTTCATATAATTATTAAATTATATAAAACAATTCGCACCAAGTAGCCATATTTAGATAGAAATTTGATAGATATTACCGTCAATTTTCATAGGCAACAGCGACATTTGGCGGCTGGCGGGTGAACTAAAATTTAAAAAAAGCGATGGCCATTTTCCAACTTCACATGGCGTCTGATGGACCGCGGACCATTTGATACCATTGACGTTATTTATTTTATTAGTTATTTATTTACTTAAAATGTAAATTAAATATAAATTGGATACTTAAATACTCAAAATTTTATATATTCCGTCGGTTGGGGGATGTCTTTGGGGCGCTAACAAAGAAATATATTCAGAAAATAAGGGGTAGCGTATACATACTATGCATAAAGGTATATAGTTGAAATTTTAGTTCATATCTCAGCCAGTGCATGGCAGCACCTTCCATACATGACGATTTCACCCCGGAGTTGCCACTCTATCCTCCTTGACAGTCCTTGATTCAGTTTAGGTTGACAGCTCTTTTGACAGAAAAATCCTTTCAATTTAGGTCGTGGAAAGACATGGTGGTACGAAAGTTCATACAAAATGAAAGAATAATATCTGCTGAATCGCTGTCACCTAAACCGAGTCGTTTAGAATACATGGTGGTACGAAATAACGATTCTATTCTGTTTAGGTCCTGAATTGAATGGGAATAAGAGATGGTGGTAACCCTGCTGGGCTACAAAATCCCTCTTTGGGTTCTTGGTTGGGGTTTTCTTTAACCCCAGTTTACACAGTTGTCACTTCCTCTTCCTTACTATTCTATCATATTCTATTCAATGAAATGTTGAATACATACTCGTCTAGTAGCATCATTAAGGAAAGTTCACATTAATAACATTAATTATTTCAAATGATGCTAGGTAGTACATTTGCTGGCAACCTGTATTATATATTATTATAGTTATGTATCAGTATTTATGTTTATCAGAATAGCGGGTGTACTCCTCCAACTCGAATTAAATATATTTAAAAATTTATTACTTCTTGTCTACAGCAAACGAAATTTTGTATTATCTCTTAAAAAAAACTGAAATAAGGTACACCCACTCGCTATTACGATTTTATGATGGTGGATGTACTAAAAGTAAATTCATTTTCATGTAAGGTACATTATAGACCTCTAGTGTACATTTAAAAGTTCAAATTAGTTCAAAACACTTTCAATAAATTTAAATATTGACGTATTGTTAATGCTTCTTAAATTTAAAACATGTTAAAATATTTAAGAAGTGTCTAACTAAATGGTTAAAAATGGCAACATCATAAAAAAACAGGACCTGACGTACGCGACACAGTCAAACATTTGCCGACGCGTGGCGGTTAAAAGGTTAAACAAAACTACACTAGAAATAAAGTGCACCCGCTGTTCTGATGTACACGAGTACTTACGTCACTGAGACAGGATCTCCATTACGGCGTAAATGGGTTTGGATGAATTTATGCCGGCGCAGTGTCAAATGAATAACCTTTCAGAACACAACTTCAATTTTGGAGATACATAAGTTAAAAGTCGGATTTATGTTAGCCACGCTGAAATTAACACTTTTAGTGTAGTTTATTTTGAACTGTATTTTTTACCTGTCCAATAAAACGTACCTTGATGGAATTATAAATAGAGATGTTATACCTAACTGCTTTTACATTTGTACGAGAAATAAAATATTTTTTGTATTTATTCTATACTAGTTTTTGCCCGCGGCTTCGCTCGCGTTAATTTTATGACTGTATAGATCTCGTTTGACAACAAAACAATCCATAGCGCGACTTGTGGCGCCATCTGTTGGCCGATACAGCGCCCTCTATAGTAGAAAAATTATTTTCCCATTAGAACGACATACTTTCACGGGATATAAAGTAGCCTATGTTGGGCTCTGTACCCCTAACAATATGTATGCAAATTTTCATAATGATCGGCTGCTTAGTCAAGCCGTGAAGGAATAACAAACAAAGAAACAAACAAACTCACTTTCTCATTTATAATATTAAAGTAAGGATATTTATTTAAAATTCAAAGTCCTGACTGACTGATTGACTGACTTAACTTATATATCAGCCCAAACCGCTTAGTCTAGAGATTCCAAATTTGGAATGTAGGTTCCTTACGACGCGGACGTCTAGGCATGTGGTCTAGGGGTGTACAAAGAAAGGATTTTTCAAAAGTCCCACGGGAAAGCGAGATATACGCAAACCAAGTTGCGAGGGCTTTACTAGTGTTCTATAGGTGCTAAACGTAACTAGTGAACAAAAAATTTAAACAATAAAAGCGTGGCAGACTACGCTCTAATCCTCTTCTTTAAGTGTGATGATTATGGGTTGAAATGATGATGATGAGGATGACGACAATAAAAAAATTGTTTCGTTTATATAAAATATACTTAAGTACACAAAATCTGTCTATGTTCAATTAACGAACAGTAAATTATCGAAGAAACCAAAGTAAATGAGTGTTAATTAATCTACTAGTACGTGAAATACAATTAGAAATGTGTGTTAATTAAACACCATGTAGGTACATAACACAGGTGTTTATTTTATACAGTATTATGAAATGTATGAAATTGTTAGGCTCAGTCCATTACGGGCAGGAAGAGTCGGAAGCTCCCTCGGAGAGCGGAAATGAAAGAAATGGCGCCGGTCGTCACGTTCCGTCGCGATCAACCTATCGATGCCACGCCAATACATTGAATTCAACTTCAGCTTTCCTATAAGTGTTTATTCGTGTAAGAATTGAAACGGGTTTGGAAAACTAGTTGATTTAAAATAAATAGAATAGCTCCTATTATTATATGTTGGACATTGGAATGAAGCAAACAAACAGCGCCTCAATTCCTTCAATTTAAAAGTAGCGCTTTCTTTATGTCCAATTCAATGTTTTTGGTATGTGTAACCATTATAAAATTATCGATTTAACAAAAAAAAACGTGAAAACGGGCATAAAATGATTAAAATATCTTACTTTTATGATCGTTTAAAAAGTAAATCTTTAATGTTTCTTTACACTAGTGTTTCACCAACCTGCAGCAAAGCAGGATGGAATGTGCTCGATCTGCACACAATGGGCTGCTTTTATAATTTTTATTTTAGTTCGTTGCGACGAAATCTCTCTAGAATTATCTGAGAAAGATTCCTTCATTAATAATTTAATGTTCGTTGTGAATGTCAGTACCTACTGTTATTTTGAGTACCTAGTCCCTAATTGCGGTGCCAGCATTCATATTGTCATTAAAATAGTCATATTATTAACCATTTTTGAACCATCATAAATAAAGTCAAACATACAAATTAAATTAAAATTTTATTGTAGTACCGTCCGGCTAGTTCGTAGTAATAATTTTAAACTTCTAACTAGGTATATAAAAATATTATTCAAAAAATTGGCTGTTTATACATATTATACTTAGTAGCTTACATACTTAAACTTTAACAAGAGAAGCCTGAGATAAAGCCTTTTCGTCCCTGAATAAATGATTTCACTTTCACCACGTCACAGGCAGTCACAGCATAGGCTAGTACGCTACGCGTATATTCCTGCCTGTCTTCAGTCAAATAAATACGTTCGTGATCGATTTTATACAAATAATGATATTATTTCAGTGATAATTCATCAGATATTATAATATGCAAAAAATAAAATAAATATAATTTTCTTAAAGGGCAAAGCTCAAACACAAGATGAAGAAGTACTTATCCTAAAATAAAATACCAAATATCGAATTATTGGTCACGGTCACGTCGTCGTTTCGCGTATGAAACTCGCGAGTTCGCGCGAATTGGCAGTTTCTGGTTTTACCCATTGATTTAGTATATACTAGCGTATAGATCGGCAATGGTTTGATTAAGAGCGCGCACCCAAATCAACGCAACTCAAAATCGAAGCGTGTTATTTTACGAAACTGCTGAGCCACGAACATGAGCGTGCGCCGGCGAAGACAAATGATTTTGATACTTTTTGACCTTGATTTTTTTTTGCCATATTTGGAGAGTTATGATATTGGTCTGTAATGCACAGTACAAAATCGTGTTATTTTTTATCCATACGGAAATAAAAGCAAAAATTTTAGAAAACAAATTTTGATTTTGTGAAATTTTCAACAAAAATTCAATTAAAATATTTAAAAAGGCCTTGCTAATTTCGTAAATACTTCATTTGAGTAAGATCTACAATTGTTTTCTATCCAAAAAAGGAAAAATAATTGCTCTAACTCCATTGCAGAAAAAAAAGCCATAATTAAAAGCATCAGCAGGTAGCAGTTTCTGAAAAAATTGCGAAATTTTAGAAATTTTTGCTCCAGGACTAAAACTATGCATTTTTCACAGTGTTTTCTACACCTATATGTATTAAATTACATACATTACCTACAATGTGAGACCAATCGCAGCTCTATTGATACCATAGGAGCCAAGCTGTGGCTCTTCATTTATGACCTAATTTTACCAAACATTGAAATTTTCAAGTTTTACGTACTTCGCGAAATATTGGAAAAAACCACGTAACCTACGAAGAACCGTCACTGAAAATACTTTGTAGTAGATTTAACTAGCTTTTATTAGACCTCATAGCGAAGTTTGTGAGACTAACGGTTCACCCACAATCTCAAAAAAACGAAAAGATGAACAAATTGGTTATAAAGAGAAATGATTCTTTGGTTGGGATTGGGATTCAATTCCATCATCAGGATGGTTTTCATTTTGAAGAAGATGAAAAAGTACGGGCTCTTGTTTTTCTTCCTCTTCGTGTCCTCCTTCATCATACGGACTAAAACATATGAAACAGCAATTTTTTTTACGATTTCGCAATAATCGACCTCCTTAGTAGAACTTGTAATATTTTATAATTTATAACCATTATATTAATTATAGGTACCACCAGCCTTTTGGCCCTTGCTTTATTTAAATTTTCAACATTTCGTCTTTTTCTTTTTTTCGATAAAACTGCTTTTTTTTTGTTCCCCATACTCTGAAACATATTATGTTGTTGTCACTAAAAAGTAAATAGTTCGTCGTCATATCATCAAAAAGTCATATTTTACTTACCAAAGTATCTAGATTGTCGGTCGCGCTACACGGTTTGCACTGCGTATGGGCACAAACGTTACGCGAGGTCAGGTCCTGCGCCGGAGCGACGTGACCACTCTCCGCAGAGCCGGCGGCTCGACTGAGTCGTACGTAACAAAAGACGCGCGCGGTTTTATAGTGGTTATATGGCTATATTCAAAAATTGGTAGAAAAATAATGGTAAACATTTATCATAAATTTTGGAGCCTAGATTTTAGGGAATACCTTTATCTCTTAGATGATGATAATATTGACATAAAATAACTAAGATTTAATGGTGAAAACAAACATAACAACGACTTGACTTTCTTCGTAATTTCACTTAGTTTGGATGTTAATATCTTATTTATGTAACAAAAAATTACAAAAATGTTCTACTAAGTATATGCTTAAGTATATTTGCCGTTAGATTTTATAATTTATTTCTTACAATTGGCAGCATTACGGGGATATTTTGACGGGTACACTACAATACTCCGAAATATGAAACTCCGATTTTGAAATGTCCGAAGTTGACACTGAACGTGAAATCGAGAAAACACTGTTCGGTTATCACGATAGCTTTCGTAAATATTCCATTACATGACAAAATGTTTTCTACTAAGTATTTAGGCAACAATATTGCCTAACATTTTGTGTAATTCATAAGTCTGTTAGAAAAGTTTTTTATAGATTTTAAGCGCTTCGAAAAGTTCAGTTTTAGAATCAAGTAGCTAACGCCCGTGTGCGCGCTCGTAAGGTGAAACCAAAAACAAAATACACTAGCGTGCGCGTAATGTACATGATTGTGTGCAAGCAAGATAGTGCTAATTTTGTGGATTTTCCTTTTTGTTTGAGTTTCATCCAGGTACTGCACAGTGCACAGGTAACCATTATTTAATCACGTCTAATTAAGACCAAAACTACACTTAAAAACCATAAATTTTGTAAAAATAAGTGGCCGATAGCGTGTATTGAAAGAATGGTCTGGCCTATCTATTTAATCTCGCTCTAACAAACGCGTATGCTATGATCTATCTCTTTTGCATTGCCAATCTAACGCTAGTATATAATAAATCTATGGTTTTACCAATTTTTTTGTCGTCAACGTGCTTGCACTTACATATAAAGTACATTCAAATAAAAACGAATTAAAACCAAAAGCTTTGTTATTTTTGTGCACTGCGGTTAAAATTTGTCGAGTTGACGACATTTTTTTTTGGTAAAACCAGAAGGTGCCAACTCGCACGCGCCCGCGAGTTTCATACGCGCGACTTGACTCCAAAACTCCAAACCAAATATCTCGAGAACTAGGTACTACTGTACTTCGCCGATACCGGTGGTTCATTTTGTAGCCTTTGAGCTTCTCAATGCGAATGTTCCTTATATACTGCTTGACACAAGTAACTCTTGTATATGTAAGGTATAACACGAATTTTCTACAAAGTGTTGTACATTTGTCTAATATAAAAAAATACTTATGTTAATTATTTATTACTAATGTATAGATAACACAATGAAAATCTAAATTTTAAACTTTACGCATACATTACAGCAATATAAATAATGATAGTGCATTAAAACACATTAAAGTTTAAACCATTATGTTGTGGAATATTACTAAAGGAAAATGGAGAGCTCGTTTACTAGAATATTCTAGAGTACTTGTGATGTAAAAAAGATATAAAAATATGAAACTATGAAATGACGATGAGCGTGGCGAGAGGCGGGTTGTAAAACGCTTAAATATGACCACGGCAAAGATTCACCACGTTAAAAATAATTTATTCATTTCTAGAATCAGTCTTTCTTTCAGTTGGTTCGAGTTACGTGGGTGGAAATTATTTTACGACAGCTAGATTTATTATTTTAGATTTCATTGTTTTAAATTGCCATTATTAATTTACTGTTTGTGGCTTTGTGCCCATGGTTTCTTTTAAATGGGTAAACTGTAATTGCTTTCCCACGGGAATTTCTGGGATGTGAACACATAACATCAATAATTTTATATCATTCAAATCAAATGTTGTGTCATTATTGCGTGATTATTAAACTACGTAGAATATTAAACAAAATAAAAGGATTATGAAATTTTATATAAACGTCGCCATTATTCTAAAATATAAATTACACATACATGTACAGAAACATAAAATAAGCTTATAAGACATAAATATATGAGTATCCTTATTTCAATGCGATGACCTTTAACCTATTTTTCGTGTGCTACGAAATGATGATAACATAAAAACATTCTATAACAAAGGTTAAGTCAAATACCGCGTGCTTTTCACGCGAAATGTGTACAAAGAAATCAAAGGCAGCATTAACATCCACATCGAAGGCTTTCAGGGCGTGACTAATAGGTCTACGTTATGGAACAGAAGACTTGAAAGTGGAAAAAATACGCAGCAGCTGTTTCAATGAAAAATAACGTGTCATTAATCATAACGATGAAAGGAAGGAGCGACAACGCTGCGCGACAAATACCTTCCTGTGGAGGCGTCGCGCGACAGGGCGCGTGTTTGTAGTTACTCGCTCACAGTGATTCCGCATCGAATATGAAAAATGCTATCCGAAGTGGTTTGATAGCAATGATATTTTGTATGACATAATATGTAGGGTACATTTCTTCGTCCCATTACACTGAATACTCAGAAGAGCGGTCGCACTTTATTTTGATACGTGGCGCATCATCGCGTCGCCGAGTCGTGGTAGTAACAAATCAACTACTTTGAAGTTGGTGCAACAGGAACAATTTTAGTTGTGCCAAAATTAGTTGTGCGTAGCAGTTGGTCCAACAGGAAAACGTGAACCTAAAAACCATATTTTCATGACTATGTTTTAATTATTTTTATTTATATTTGTTAGGCAACTCATTCATATTTTGAAAAAGTTTTTTTGAAATAAAAAATTTTTTGCAATGAAAATATATTAATTTTTTGTTTAACTAATAGTCGAGGTTGATGGTTTTGATCCTGGTTTTCAAATAGAAACAAAACGTTTGAAACTAGTTGCTTAGCAACGGAAACAAGTGCCTACTCGTGATAGCATCGTTCTAAAGTTAGTTTCTAATCAGGAGCAAAATCAGGAATAAACTAATTCGTGTTTACACTGAAGTATTGCTTAACTTTCTAGCGCTATATGCATTAAATCTAGCTGGTTAGGCGGTAAGTTTCGTACACCAGGAAGCGAAGTAGTGCTCATCACTTGGAACTGCGGACTAGTCTGAAATTATAGCTTAAGTTACGACATAACGCTGTCTCACCGCACGTCACCGATTATGTAAATTCATGCTATTTCAGACTGAACCAAATATGTACAATTCAAATGAAGTATTAACATTGTTATTTAATATTATTTATCTAATAATACATGTGATTTTGACTTCTGTAAACGACTATGATTTGAAAACCGATAGTGTGCTCTGTGACTGTGACTCAAAGTGTAATCAACGTACAATATTGCAATATGTAATTATGAAGAGTCCAGTCCCGACTTCCTGACTGTACTTAACGCTCAGCACAAATCTTTGGATCAATAGATTTGATATTTTGTACAAAGATACTCTTTATGATGGTCTTTCCCAGTCGAACTAGCCCATTTCATAAATGCTCTTCAAAATGTCTACACATATACCTAGTATATAATAAATATAAAATGAAAGTGTAAAGAACCATAATCATGCACTTTTCCATGTAACTGTGTGTGTGTATAATGAAGTAAATTTATCAGTTGAAAACTTAAAACTTTTTAAAGTGTTTAGTGTATAACAAGCTTAAAACTTTCCCGAATACGAAGTTAACATATTGCTGACTGTTCAAAAGTTATAGCCAGTGCATCAAATTTTCCATTGCCTAAGCCAAGAGCTAAATTAATGTAGTTTTAACGAAGGAAATTTAGTAGTAGATCTTCGTATGCGATTTTTCATCGAAGCTTAAATAAAATGTACGTAATTTTATGGTCTTAAAAAGTAATATCACAGTTTAATCTATATATATAAAATGCTTTGTCCTGACTGACTGACTGACTGACTGAGAATCAACGCACAGCCTAAACCGCTCATCGTAAAAATCTGAAACTTGGCAGGTGGAACTATTATAAGACTTAGGCGTCCGATAAGAAAGGATTTTTCGAAATTCGAACTCTAAGGGGGTAAAAAAGGGGGGTAAAGTTACTATGGGACAACTTCATTCCTTGGTCCAATCTACTTCAAATTTTGCATAAAAATTGTTTAAGAGAATTGATGGAAGATGTGATTCTTATTTTATTGAAATTCTTGAAAAAAATGTATTTTGTGGGTAATTTTCTTCGAGTTGATATCAATACTCATACTCCTTAGTGCTTTTGATTTCAATTACATTTCATTTTCACACATCCGTGACGTGAAGTGTATCATCTGTCATGTAATTATAAATTGTGAATATTCAATCATAATGTCGTCTATTTATTCTGTTTGTGATATCGGAAAAACAGCTAAAATTCTAACTATGTATAAAGCGGGCTGAATCATATTCATCGATAATAAATAGTAAGTAATTAAATTTTACATTTTATAATATTTGACAGGGTTCAAGTTAAATGGCATACATTTTGATATTGTCTCTTTCTCACTGACAGGAAATCTCATTACGTCGACTCGCTCTATTATTTCGTAGTGTTGTTGTAAGCTGAGGTGGTAGGTATTGAATTACCGATATACTTATACATTTTTTTTACGGAAGTGGTTGGAAAACAAGCTCAGGAATATGGATCATTTGATATTAGGTGATTACCGTCGACTATGGAGCACATAGTTTCTAGGGTCCCTAACCCGTTGCCGACCTATAACAGCAAAAAACAGGATATAGCGAGAAATAGTATAAGGAATGAGTTAGATTTTTTCTATACCACAAAGGTGACAAACAAGAATTTCGGATATTTCACTCCCCGAACGAAACGCATTGCTGCTTCACGTCAATATTCTGTAAAAGGGTGGCTCTTTACTGGTCGGGCTAGCCTATTTCATAAACGCCCACTCCAAAGACTGTAATGAGAAGTATAAAAATAGAAAAAAAAAACTATACAATATGACAATTTTTTGGGTGTGACCCTGGAGTGACCAACCGATATAAAAGGATTTTTTGAAATTCCCACGGGAAAGGATAAACGCACACGAAGTTGCGCGGGTTTCTCTAGTAATTAATATTTTTTACAGTTCAGAGACGGCTTCTTATCGGACAACACCGGCGACCATGTAGTTACTTCGCTGTCAAACATAAATGGGGTCGGGCGCGGGTTGAGTCTAAATTGACGCTACCGCTTCGTGCTCGACCCGCGAACTGTGTGTTTCAAAAATATAGCATTATGAAAAGATTCATAAAAAAGCTCACTCATAGCAGACCTCCATGATTTATGTGTTGATTTAATTCCTCTTCACCATTACCGAAAACATGAAAAACAAATAAAGAAAACTCGCGACAATGTTTACTCTGGCTTAGCAAATTCATTCGAATAAGGTAATTTATTACTGCTGAATAAATATTATTTTACAAGCGGTCATATTTGTAACTTTGGCGCCGAAACGAATTTCAATGTTTTGATTACAAGTACTTCACAAAACGTTATAATTATTTTTTATTCAGAAAACATGGTTTGTAATTATAACAATAAAATGTAAAACTGCGTCACTAAATACTATGAGGATTTTATTCTATAAATAAAATTTCCCTGAAAAAAACATAATCAGCCAGTCCGTCCCTAAGTACTAAGATTGAAAAAATACCGTCAGAAAGTTGAGTTGAAGGGTTTTAAAATAACCATGCCGAAAACTTTTCATTTGTACTAAATTTTTAACCAAATTTTACAATACATACAAAAATTGACAAGAACTGCTATTTAGTTTAAATTGTTAATTTACTTACTTTACAAAAAAGGGCAGAGTGATGAGAAAAATATTGCGACGGAGTATTTTCAGATCACGAGTTTGACTTCTTTTTGCATATAAGATAGAATTGCAATCTTTTAACGACTGGGACATTAATTTTTTCTATGGCCCGGAGGCCAGGAACTGATTCTTAGTGGGTTTCAACGCTTGAAAAAGCACTTACGTGGTAAATACAGATGATTAATTCATGTGCGCTGTAAACGTTTTACGGTGCTTAAAATCAAGCCTTTTATCTATAAGAATAATTTAACAGCCTAATAGGTATACTTACAGAGATAAGTAGACATTGAAAATTTTAATTTAAGAAAAAATATAGTAATTACTTATGTACGTACAATCAGGAAAAAGGCTAAAGCCTATTTTATATTTTCATAAGATTTTCATTTAAAAATAAAATTTTAGTAGAAAGAAGTAACTTATTGACGTTAAAAGTGATAAAAAAAGTTAAAAAAAAAAAGATAGTACGAGGCGCGACCTCCTTCCTTGGGAATTCTTCCCAACACTATGTTATTCTATGTAAGTAATGTATGTTGCTACCAGACAAGAAAATTATCGAAAAAATATACAATTCAAAAACAAAGACAAGCAAAGGAATTATGACAAGTAGATATTTTATTTTCTAACTGAAAATTTCAGTTAAAAGAGACCCCTCAAGATTCTTTCGTCTAAAATACTGAAAAGAGTAACCGACTTAGAATAAATGAATGCTTAAGTGACGCGAAATAATTGATGAAGGTGTCTATTATAATGCATCTTGATATTTCAAGAAGACACTTGATAGGTCGACAGCAATTTCAAAAGAACTCCTCGTCATTGTATTCGTTATCTTGAGCGTTGGACCAGGGAACATTTCATTGTTTATGATAAGAAATTATGAAATTTCATACGCAATTAGTAATAGGTATTATATAAGGTCCTAATTTATTAGTAAATTTCCTCTTAACACATGACTATATAGGTTACATATGATCGTAAATAATGGTATGGTATTCAGTAAAAAAACCGGGCAAGTACGTGTCGGGCCACGCACAATGTAGGGTTCCGTATAGGCTACGCATTTCTTGCTTGCCATATACATACAATGCCATATTATATGACATTTGTACGTTTTCGTCAAAGAAATTTTACTTCATAAGTTCGTCGGCTATTACTCGGTAACTAGTAGTGCCTACTTAACCGTTATAGTTTTCCTTGTAGGTTCACTATATGGACTACTACCATGATTTTTTTCGAATTTCTAACCTCAAGACTTTCGGAGATAGAGGGGGGGAGGGGACCACCGTGAAGAGACCTATCTAACGATACCCCGATTAACGATAAAAAAAATTCATTACCACTTTACCTGTAGGCACCCCAAAAAAATATATTTTTCAAAATTTTATTCTACCTTTTTGTTAGCATTGTTAATATGAGTATACATACCAAATTAAAGCTTTCTAGCATCAAGCGTCTAGGCGATAGACCGCGGACGGACAGACGGACATGGCGAAACTATAAGGGTTCCTTGTAGTTTACTACGGAACCCTAAAAAGGCATTAAATTTAGAAATACTCGCTAAAATGCGCCTCTCTTGTAGCAGCCATCCGTCAGTAGAAATAAAGTTTAGGGGTGCGGCGCGAAGGGCGCGTCCACGCGTCTCACTTATCAAAATGGTTGAATATGGATGAATTTATGTAGTAAGCAAATTTTTCTAACTACATACATACAATACAATACAATCAAATTTTTTTTTACTGAAAAAAAATAAATGTTGATACAAAAAGTATACGAGTATGAATACGCGGAGTGTCATAAATAAACGATGTGATGAAATACAACTAAGAATCATTACCGATGAAAATGAGTAGATCAGTCCTCCCAGGCGGCACCCGTTCACGAGTTGACGCGAGAGTCAGTCATCGCTGTGCTCAACCATATTAGAGGGAACTCAGCGACCCGACTCCCGACGTTAAGGATATTATGTGTAAAATATGAACTGATTTAGCTGCGTCGGATATAAATGTAGTACGGTTCTTGTACTTGAAATGTACATAGCACATATGAAACATCCAGACCAATACAAATAAACAAATGTTTATGCAGACAAATGTTTGCATTGGTCGGGGATCGAAGCCGTAGTCGCTGGAGCAAACACATTGATTGAAATATAAATTATATTATTTATTACTGATTTTGCGACCTATAATAATGTATCTTTATACAATAGTTCGTATTTCCTGAGCTTTTAAAATAAAAGTAACATATTTACGGTCTGTTTCATCTGTTTTTTGATAAATTGTCGAAAGATAAAAAACAGACTATTTATCTGTCAGATAGACTAACTGAAACCAATAAATAAGTTCTACACAATTCACACAGCGCAGCCTGTTTCCAAAGTTATTTAGGCTTAACTTTCTTGTATTATGAGAACAAGGGCAACGGACATGATATTGTAAATATTTATAATATTAAAAAACCGGGCGGCTAGGCGAGCCCGACAGACCTCCGTCGCTTCGCCAAGTGGCGGGACATGCAGTAATGCATTTTCCTGACTTTAAACAAAAAGTACGTGTCGGACCACGCACAATGTAGGGTTCCGTATTTGCTGTGCTTTGCTTGCCTTCAGTTAAGTCCAATATCAAATTCTATGACATTTGTAAGTTTCATCAAAGAAATTTTACTTTATGAGTTCGTCGGCTATTACTCGGTAACTAGAAGAGCCTACTTAACCATTATAGTTTTCATTGAAGGTTCAGCATATGGACTACTACCATGATTTTTTTCAAATTTCTAAACATAAAACTTTCGGAGATAGAGGGGGGGGGACCACCGTGCAAAACCAAATTTGACACGATAAATGTAAATAATTCCGAAACGGATTATTGTATCGAAAAATGATCTTTCCACAGCCTCGATGTTTTGAAGAGATCTATGTATGTAGGGGGACACCCCAAAAAAATTCACAGATTTCGTGCCTCACACGACTATCGTGCACATTGGAAATGAATCAACGGAATTCTAAAAAATATTGTCGCTGAGCGACGACGTGCTCGATGGCGTCGGAGGAGCTCGGTGGCGTCGCTGTGTGGTGTGTCGCACTCTAATATGAACACGCAAGTTAAGCGACATCGACCCTAGCCAGCGTTTGGATGGGTTTTGTCATCTTGAGCTTCTCCGTGCTTCGAAGGGCACGACCCGTGGGCACGACCCTTTCTTTATAAGGCAGCGGGAATATATTTCCCACCATATTTTTTTGGATTTTTTTTGAAAACGAAACTAGTGATCGAATTTATTCCTATGGCAACAAATTGTGGATTTCATATTAACATTTTTTATCTAGGAGTTAAGAACGGACGTCATAATATTTTTTTTATCTGTGACAGTTACAAGTTTAAAAACAACTGAATTTCGACACATGCTGTTAAATCGCATTTTCAAATTTGTTTCTAAAGATAAGTTGTTATTAAACTTAATGTCTAATGTGTATTGCATTTGGAATAAGTTTAATTTTTCATTATATATTTACGAGGCTTTTCTTACACGCTTTTTTTGTGGTGGTAAAAATATTCCCTTTGCTCGTGGGGTGACCAAATTCAAATTCAAAACTTTTATTTAGAGGATAAGCTTTTACAAACACGTTCTCTTGTCAGAGTATACAGTTGTAATAAATGATTTGTTTATATCTCGCACGAGACGCCAAGCGGCCAAGGCAAGGGCACTAACTACCTTTTTTCGAAACGTTTCGTCGTTTATTTGAACTCTCATAACTTTGTTTTGGATGATGCTAAATAGTTAAAAATTTCAAGATATAATGACACCAGTACAATCATTAAACATAAAGTTTGAATGTCGTAACTATTATACTTTAGATTTTATTAATGTCTTAAAACCCCCGATTTCGTCACTTGAAGGTGTAGAGTTTGTGAAGTTAGGCCTTGTAGAGGTAGGGCGTGTAGAGTTAGAAGCTTGGCTCTACATGATTGAGATCTGATAACTTTTTGACAATGCGAGTCATTATGGTCTCGTCTTGGCAACATTTTACATGAAAATGTTTTTGGTGGGATTAATCTACTCTATATACTACTACTCCAAGGTCTCAAGGGTCCAAGGGGGTTGCAAGCGTAACACAAGAACTTCATACAAGAGAAGTTCTCTAGCCTCTGCACCCCAACTCCACTCTCACCTTCGCGCGGTGGACCCTGTTAAGTTGAACAACCTTGTAGAAGATTGGGTGCAAACCCCAGTGGGATACATGGTCAACGAACAGAGAGAGACAGGAGGGATCGACAGGGCGTCTAACGGCTTGTTGATTTGGAGGTGCTCAGAGAAGGAGTATCGTCCCAGGGTTGGTAGCGGAAGAGTTTATATGAAACCAACGGTAGCACCCATAGTCCTAGTCAGCAGGATTACTTCTCACTCACCAAGACGCCTTAGGCAAGCGGGCGAGTTAATAAGCCTAACCCCTTCAGAAATGCATACACAGAATACACAATGGCCCCGAGTTCCCAGCGGGTCTGCGATCCCATGCAATGGCAGCAACGTGGGGCCCAGCAGAACCAGGGGTGCTAAGAATCTCTGGGAGTTACCAAGCGGCCAAAATCAAAACATCAATAAGAAAGAAATGTCTAAGATTGCTGTAGCGTCATATAACGCAAGGACTTTAAGAACAGATGACCGGCTTGAAGAGCTACTATACGAGTTAGACAAGATCACCTGGGATATAGTCGGTCTGTCAGAAGTTAGGAGAGGGGGGGAAGAATGTTTGAAGCTGGTTTGCGGGCATGTTCTTTATTACAGAGGAAGCGATATTGATGACCAAAACCATGGGGTAGAACTACTTATTAACAAGCGGATTTGGAACAACATCATTAACATTAAAACTACATCAGATAGAGTGATCTACACCCGCATAAAGATCACAAAGAAAATCACGCTGAAGGTCATTCAGGTATATGCTCCGACCAGTGAGGCATCTGACGAAGATATAGATGCGGTTTATGAGGATGTGGAAAAAGCAATATCTGAAGATAAATGCACATATACTATCGTAGCTGGAGATTTTAACGCAAAGATAGGAGTAAAAACGGAAAGTTCAGAAACATTTATGGGAGATTTCGGTTATGGTAGCAGAAACCATGTAGGCCACAAATTGGTTAACTTTTTAGAACAACAACATCTTTTCCATATGAGCTCCTTTTTCAAAAAACGACCGGAAAGAAAATGGACGTGGTTATCTCCAGGTGCAAGGTACAGCAACGAAATAGACTATATTTTCAGTAGTCACAAGGGTATTATAAAAGACGTAAATGTCATGAACAGCTTTAATACCGGAAGCGACCATCGACTCATCAGGGCTAAAGTCATAATAAATGCTAAAATGACCAGATATGCTTTTATAAGATCTAAGAAAATCCGAATAGATCCAATCACTCTTTGTGTAAATGGAGACCTGTATCGAGAAAAAGTCGATGAGAGACTTGCGAATAGAACCACTCAATCTTCAGACATAAATTCGCTGGCTAAACACCTACAATCAACCCTCTACCAGGCGGCAAAAGAAGTAGTACCTAAAGGCAAAAACAACCGCCATAGGCTTAAAAAGGAAACTAAGGACATGTTGGAAAAGAGGAGACAGTTCGTAAGAGAGGGTCAGACGGCAACTAAGGAGTTTCGAACCTTGTGCAAGGATGTGAGGAAACTGGTCGTAAGAGACATCGAAGAATATCAAGAGAAAACTGTACAGTCCATCATCGAAAGGCACAAAGGCCCAAAGGTCTTTCGAAAGGCGATATCTCAAGGAGACCGACAAATTACAAAACTCCTGAATAATGACGGAAATCTAGTCACAGAAAGAAAACTACTTCTGAGGACTGTAGAAAAATACTACGAAAAGTTGTATACATCTAATAGCCATAGACGCCCAAGTAGTACAACTAGACAAGTCATGAATGTAGGATCGGAGGACATACCAGAGATATCAAACCTGGAAATCGAAACAGCCCTAAGAAAGATGAAAAACGGCAAAGCTCCGGGCGAGGACGGGGTGACAGTTGAAATGATCAAAGAAGGAGGCACAAACGTGATAACATTTCTTAATGAGCTTTTAAACAAATGTATAGACGAGGGACACATTCCCGCCGAATGGGAATGTTCTAATGCTATTTTATTATTTAAGAAAGGCGACAAGACAGACCTGAACAACTATCGCCCAATTAGCCTATTATCACAAATATATAAATTGCTCACAAAAATTATTACCCTTCGTTTGACAAACAAATTCGACTTCTACCAGCCCCCGGAGCAAGCCGGATTTAGAAGTGGATACAGTACAATGGACCACATCTTAACAATAAGAACTGTCATCGAGAAAGCCACGGAGTATCGGACACCGATGTGGATGGCTTTCATTGATTACAAGAAAGCTTTCGACAGTGTGGAAGCGTGGGCAGTGATCCAATCTCTCCAGAATGCTCGAATAGATCATAAGTACGCGAGTCTTATTGAGAACATCTACAATAATGCCACTATGAGAGTAACATTAGGCGAACAAACTGACCCTATAAACATCAAAAGGGGGGTGAGTCAGGGTGACACACTCTCACCAAAACTATTTACCCTGGTACTAGAAGATGTGTTCAAGAAACTTTCGTGGGAAAACCGTGGTCTCAAGATACCGGGAGCAAGACTGAACAACCTCAGATTCGCTGACGATATTGTCCTTCTGAGCGATAACCCCGACGATATTCAGTTAATGATCCACGATTTGAACGAAGCCTCTCTACAGGTCGGTTTGGAAATGAACCTAAATAAAACGAAGATCATGACTAACGAGAAGGAAAGCCTCACGCAAATTACAGTCAGCCAAACCGTCATAGAAAGAGTGGAGAGATAATGTTTATCTCGGTCAGGAAGTAAAAATGGGGAAAGAAAACCAGCTCAATGAAGTTAACAGACGAGTTCGACTCATGTGGGCCGCCCACGCGAAACTGGACTTTGCTTTTCGAATGAAGATCACATCGGAACAAAAGGCTAGAATATTTAACCAGTGTATCCTGCCAGTGTTAACCTATGGAGCCGAAACCTGGGTCTTAACGAAAGATACTATCCACAAAATACAAGTAGCTCAGAGAGCGTTGGAAAGAAAGCTGGTGGGGATTACACTCAGGGACCATAAAACCAATAAATGGCTGCGTGAGAAAAGCAAAGTCGCAGATGCCGCTAAGCGCGTCACCCAGCTAAAATGACAGTGGGCGGGCCATATTGCCCGAAAATCTAACTCATGGTGCAAAGCGGTGTTGGAGTTGCGACCTTGGGAGGATAAACGTCCCAGGGGAAGACCGCAAATGAGGTGGAAAGATGACGTGAAGAAGGTTGCGGGTTCGAACTGGATGCGGGTGGCACAAGACCGATATAGATGGCGACAACTGAGGGAGGCCTACACCAGCATGATGGTCGAGAAAGGCTAAGAAGAAGAAGAAGAAGAAGATATACTACTACTATTTCGGAAACAAAAGCAAAATGACCACTGGTAAAAGAAATGGCGAAAGAAAACCTGTTACGGCCTTTTTTGGCATTTATAAATATATCGTGTTTTTTTTAACATAAAATTAAATCTAAAATATAAAATGCAAAATCGGTGTTAAAGATAGGAGCAGACCAGGCCCGCAAGGCAGCTACCGTTCTCGTAAATTTTCGAGTTGACGTGAGAGTCAGCCTGCCAGCCCCATTACTGGGCTCACCATCAACAATATTATGAACAATATTGAAGGGAACAACAGTAACCCGACTTACAACGCCACCGCCAGTTTGGACAATTTGCGAATATGACGTGCCCGTACACATTAACATCCTTGTCACCAATTATTTAATCTAAATTATATTAAAATGTAAATAATATAAAAACAGACCCATTTGGATGACACTACGACGCGTGTACATATTACAATATTGAACACAATTTTTTATTTATGTAATTTATTGAACATGGACTGGCTTTTCACGACAAGATTTAGAATTTCACCTTCGCAAGGGGGCCAGGGACACCTTTCATTTAGATACTCGTTGATACTATAGTACGCTTTACTGGTTAAGAATTTTTTGACATTTAATTTAAATCGATTATTGAGCAATTTTTAAATATTATTATATTCTGGAATTTTATTAACTATTGTATTAACTATTATATTAACTTTGAATCATAAATAACTTGCCCGCTTTCCTAAGCCTGAATTTAGGAACAGCTAATTTATTTCTGTTACGCGTTTTGAAATTTTGAATATCCACACCTTATGATTATAGTGGTATAGGTAGACTGATTTAACAGTCTCCTATTACTACTGCTATAGTTTTTCCCCGAGACGTCAGTGTTCTTTATTGCTCATTGTCTATTTGCTCGCCGCTGTGTTTTATTTAATTTTATAGTACCTAATCAAAATACCTAATGTAAAATCAGTATGAAAAATTAAAATTATATTAAAATTGAAATGGTCAGCTCAGTTATACTAAAAAACTTTCATAGTGCGATTCAGAATCTAACAGTGCCATCTAGTGAATTTAAGAGGAACAAAATTTTAAATGGTTAACTCAAGTTAAAAAAAACTTTCATACACAGTGCTACTGAATTTAAAAATGGTCGTTATGAGACTCTGCAGTGAGTAACAATTTTATAATTCTTAGACTGGTGAAAATTCAAAGGTAACTTCTATTCCTGACATCCGGTCCGGTTTGGTTCGGTTCGGTCCGGTTCGGTCCGATCCGGTCCGATTCGGTCCGATCCGGTCTAGTCTGTTGTCGGTAGTTATGGTGTACCAAGTTTTAAGTTTGTAAGTGCGAAAATATTTTTTTTCTTACATAGACAAGAGACTTTTAAATGACCATAACTATTTTCCTGACATCCGATTTAAATGCGACAAAGCCTATATTCTGCTCCAAGCCGAGTTCTATCTTCCTGTGAAAACAGCATTAAAATCCATTCAGTAATTTAGAAGATGTGCGCGTTCAAACAGACCACAGAACAGACAGACAGACAAAAAAATATAAATAAACATTTTTCGCTTTTATTACCTTTCTCTAACTGTTCCCTCTCCATTTTTGCCAAATATGTTCAGACATATCGGGGTCTACTGTTCTATTTTATGTATATAGATTTACAAATAGTCAACGAATTGGAAGACATATTTTGTCCTCCCGATGTATCTGATGATGGTTTTGATCTGTTGAAGACGAGGTTCAATACGTACTGTATTGAACGATCCTAAAAAACTATGACGAGCCTAATGACTGGCCTATGGCACCGACACCTGATCCACCTAGCAGCATCATACCTCTCGAAAGTCGAACCTAGCAGTTCATCTGTTGATTTTTCATCTAGCCCTCCGTCCTCCGTCGTCCCATCCCAACGCGATCATTCTAGGCGGGCAGCAAGATTTGAAATTTTGTCCAATATATCTGGTACTCTGCAGACCTCAGAACCTTAAGCCACACGGGCAGAGGGAATATTTTTACCACCGTGTTATTATTTTAATTTTTTGAAAATGTAAAAAAAACAATCTAAAAACATAGTGTTTTTTATCTACCCTAGATGCTTATTAAAGGGTTAAGCCATCGGTCCCGGCTGTTATTGATGGATGACAGTCGTTAGGCCAAGTCGGTGGCCTTGGGGTGGGGAGTTGGGATACCTCCACGCGGTCCACCCTGGTAACGTCGGCGAGTAATTCCTTAGTTTCTGGAACCAACTCTGGAATTACTTGCCGACGGCCAAATTCCCGACGCGGTGGGTCTGCTCCCCGTGCTCCTACCTTGGATGGAGTACGTGGGATGAGGACAAATCCGCTCCTCCTTGCATCCGTACTGGTGCTGGGGGTGGAGCGATTGAGGAGACAACCTCGTTAAAAAACAAGAGGTGGAGCCGGCCGAGCTTGGCTCGGCCGGCTGTATGATGAGCAGTGGTGGTCTCGTTTGCTCGCTGATACTCCCCAAAAGCGTCTTCGCCCCGACTGGTGTCCGGGCCTACTCCACCCGTTGATACCGGGGGCGACCTCCGTATGGTGGAACGCGGAGGCCCTGCAGACACTGGGTCTCGCCAACCCAGACACTGCGAGGGGTGTTAAGGGTTGGGTCACATGGGCGAATGAGACCACCCTGGAAGAGGGAGTGCGCGGTGGCGCAAAGTGTCACAGAGTCCACTAAGTACGTAGTGGACGCTGTGGTACCTGGAGTGGCGCTGGAGGCGCGGTGGAGGAAGAAAACCTCGTTAAAAAATTGAAGAAGAGGGGCCGGCGGCTCGCAGAGCCCGGCCAGCGGTCGCACGTTGCTGCGACCGCAGAGATGGAGGGGACCCTTGCCCAGCCGAGACGGCGAGCCGGGGAAGGCCCGTCGTCTTGAGGGGGCAATGGTCCTCGGTGTCGGCAGTGCACCTGGATGCGGTGTGCTGCTGACGGGGCGTTCCGGGGAGAGCGGGTCCGGCCAGTTTGGCTGGACGGCCCTGGCGGGGTCGCGGATGTATCACAGTACCCGTGGCCCCGTCACTTAGGGGGCGAGTGGCATCCCGTCAGTTTTTTAGTGGTAAGTCCCACAGTCCCCGCCGCATATTCCCCGGGCGGTGGGGCTGCTGCAAAGCATTTTTCTGACGATAATAAAAAATAAATAAAAAATTAAAAAAATAAAAATTAAAAAAATAAAATAAAATAAAAAAGTCGGTGGCCTTAGGGCGGTTTGAAAACACTGGCCTCTGCCAATCCTCATTGGAGCAGCGTGGCAGAGTACGCTCTAATCGCCTTCGACTGAAGGTAGACCCGTATCCCAGCAATGGGATGATTATGAGTTGATATGATGATGATGATGAGCGACGATAAAGTTAAGTTGAAAAGGTTACAAAATAAAACTACAACGTTTTTGACTTTGTTCAAAAAGGTTAAGCTACAGGGCAAACCCTTAACCCAATCATCTTTGTTTTAGGCTCAAATTATAGCTGACTAAATTGTCCAGACGAGTTTTTCTCAAATTTTTGATATCATTCTTCGTTTCCAAAATATCGAGCGCCAAAATCAAAAATTCGGAAAGAAATGACTTTTATTTTCACAATTTCGGCCATAACTTTTTTCGTTTTTGACTTTCTCAAATAATTCTTTTTGCACCTTACAGCTCTTGTAAATACGCGTCTTTTGAGCCTTTTATCAATATCATATCTTTACAACTCTCTGAGATATAAGGGGATCGCACTTTTTCGTGAAATCAAAGCCTATACTGAAGCGAACGAAAAGACATTTCCAATGTCAAAATATTTTAAAAATTTTATTCCAGCACTTTGTTACCATTGTCAATATGTGTATACATATCAAATTACAGCTTTCTAGCATTAAGCGTCTAGGCGCTAGACCGCGGACAGACGGACATGGCGAAACTATAAGGGTTCCTTGTACTACGGAACCCTAAAAACACTTAGACTCGAGATTATAAGTAGGTATTATTGGATGGCTATAATATTTACAGGAGTGGGAAAGGCATTATGAACTGACAATTACCTACGTACGACAGATTTATAAAATGCAATATAATATTTGTCGACTATATTCTTCTCATATTATTTTCTTCACGACTTCAACTCGACATGGCAGCACAAAACTCAATATAAGGGAAAATTTATCATAATCCAAAGTAAGGCAGCTGTAAACGTATCTCAGCTCTATAAATAACACACACGAGCGTACAAGACGCAAAATATCTCACTCCGACCGATGTTTAACATATAAATTGCTATCAATTTTTTCTAAATTCATATTTGAGGGGCTGTGCGGAGAAGATAAGGCGCAGAGGCGCGCTCTCCCGGTTTTATTGCCAAATGCAGAATAATCTTCGCCCGAATGATAAAAAAGCGATTACGTATGACATTTTTAATACATTAAATTATGTGTATGTGATGGTTTTAAAGGCCAATTGAAAAAAGCCATCCAAATATTGATTAGTAGCCTCCTTTCTTAACTCCATTTCTCTCTATAAGTTTTCCTTTAAATTAGTATTTTCAAAAAAAAAGTTGAATAAGCTGGCACAGGAAAGAGAAAAATGGAGACTGCTACACCGTAAAGAGCGTGGCTCTTTTTAGAGAAAGACAGAAGTTAATGTTATCATGTGGCCGTAGCTCGTTTGTCCCTCTGACTTAAAAAAAAAACAATAATAAAGTTCGATTCAGGTTCAACGCTGTCTCGCTCGGTGTCGGTACTTTAGCATCAGACTCTAGTCGAGTACGCTCACGTTGTGATATAATGATCCAAGATTTAATTTTGATAAATCGCTTTTGGTTGATCGGTTCAGTTGATCAGTATGGAATATGTAAATCCACCATAATCTTTAATCGTGATTAATCATAATATGTCATCATTCCATACGTAACATTGAGTACTAAGGTAATAGATTGATATTATTTTATGTATCAAAATACATATTATACAATGCGTGTTGTGTAAATATAGAATGCATGTATATACTGTAGGTCAGGTGGTCCAAAGAGCAGATAAGTTCTCAAACTACAATTAGCTCATAATTTTAGATGAAAAGTGCTATGGTGGAATATAGTGGATGTCGTTTTTTTTAAATAAAAAAGGCCGCGTTTTACACCTGCAATTTTGTTAAGAAATATACAAAACCGAACCGAACTAACAATCTGTGAGAATTCTCACGAGTTGTTCCGACGTTTAGACGAATTATAAATTACTAAATGACGACAACTTGCAGGAACTGTTGCGAGCGGTGAACGCGGCGTAACCTGTAAGTCCTGTGCAAAGTGTGATTTTATTAACCTAATTATAAACAAATTATGGCAGTTCAGTAGCCGTAATTGCACATCACCTATTAGAGTTGAGAATGAGTGCAATAAATAACAGAAATGTCTTCGTTGAGCTATGTTATTCATCTCGATAAATCGGTCATCAATCTTTTTCTTGCGTGAGCTCGGGGCCTGGGCGTCGAGTATAGCTACTAAAGTCCGAGGGTAATTTACGATTCATAACAATAACTGTGACAAATTGCTACTATGTATTATGAAAGTAAACTCGAAATTCGTTATTTTTGGCTCTATCTTCAAGCAATTTGTTCGGGTACATACTCTTTTATTTCGATAAGTTGTGTTTTTAAGTTTTACTTTGTATTCATAATTTTTGTTTGTCTTTTTTCATGTCACATTCTTATGTCATCAGTTCATATACAATATGATTACAAAATAATTATTCATTTGTTTATTTAAACAAATGAATAATTATTTAGTTCAGTCAAAAGTCTATACTTACAGTCCCTATTTTACCAGATCAAGCCCAATTTCTTAGTCCAAGCTCAATCATTGGTCCTTTGAGCCGGATTTGACGATTTGTAGACAAAATAAGACTCAGCAGTATTCTTCGTAGGTCTCGTTGAGGACCTTGTTTGTACTCGAACTATTAATATAAACTATTAAATTTATATATTTTTAACCTGAAGCCATGAGTAAAAGCTACTCTACAATGTTACATTTTAGGAGTCTATATTATTTTGTTATAGTCAAATCTGGGTTCTGAACAAAACACGACTCCGTTGCTTTTAGGTCACAGATGGCGCGACTGTGCACCAGTTCCTTGCAAGGCGACGATTTAAACGCCCCACGCAAACTTCCGCACTTCTTGCTTCTGCGCGGAAATAATGTGAAAAGTTTTGGTTCTTTTTACGTACCACTTGTGTCAACAAGTTTTAAACTTAATGTTTATTTACATATTACGCTGTACGGTACAAAAGTTTCTATTCTCATGTACTTAATGTATATTTATTAGCTTTGTTTGTAATGCATGGCTGTTAGGCACCATACCGTGTACTAAATGTAGGTAAGTATACAAAATAACCCTATAAACTTCATGAATAATTACCTAGTCATTGTCCATGGCTACACTTAACCTTGATTTATTTGGCTCTTAAGATTCGTAGCGTGATGTTATAACGCTAATAACTTTCTTCAAGAATTGATAGGTCAAATGAATACAGCTCAAAATAATAAAGCGTAGATCACATAACGCGATGTAGATACGTCTAATATAATAAGTAATAAAAAAAAATAAGTAATCAAGTAATGATACTAACTAATGGAAAAAAAATGTAACATTTGTAACGACAAGTGTACCAACACAACACGACCGAGTTAATTATATACTATTGAACAGAAATTCCAATAATTCAATTTCCTAGCTTACCGAGCGCTAGTAGACTATACATATTATTCTAGCACATACATCTGTTATTCTAGAAACTGTAATATAGATTTAACACAAAACACTGAACACTGGCATTGTGTCGCTCTGTTGTCATGGCAATGCCTATTTCAAAGATATCATTTGGCTTTGAGTTCTAACATTTCTTGAGTTCCTCTTATTAAAGGCAGGGTATCTTGTCATGCAGAGACTCATAGCATTGACGTCTGTTTATGGCTGGTTTACACTCAGCCCAAGTGGCCAGGGAAGTCAGGATGGAAGTGGACAGCGCGAGAGTGTAAACACGGTACTGTCGCGGCTGCCCGGCGCTTCCTCGATTGTCATTGTATACTTCTGAGGCAACATCGACGTGAGTAAGTGTTCACACTCAGCCCTCATACTTAAGGGCAATATTCCCAGCCACAGAAATATATATTTCTGTGTTCGCGGCAGTGGCAGGAGCTGTGGAAGGGATTGGGTGTAAACTAGGTATTAGCAAGACAAAATTGGAAAGAAAATTTTCTTAATTTTCGAATTCAATGAAAATTATATAAGCTTTCCAAGTTAAAGTATAATGAGACAAGCAATGGAGACAAGGATCTCTCCTCACACATGAACCGAATTATTAATCTCGTCATTAATTTGTTTTTATTCATTAAATTAAAATTGGATTTTCTATATTAGCCGTACACTCCTATCTTTTTATGTGTTGACTCAACCACACAGCAGATTCTGCTGCAGTTATCACTGGACTAATTAATTTTAGTTTTACTGACGAATAAATTATTAGTTTGTTTTTAAATTCCCATGGGAATGGGCATATTGTGATGGCGCAGGTAATAATAAGCACGTCTGTAAGTTATGGCTATAAAATCTTATTTCATTCGCTGACATCGTTCTGGTTTCTTTGGTTGAGAGCGGCTAATGTTTTGAGACCCAAAGCTAACTTCTAATTTTCATGTCATTTAATTATATTCACTCGGCAAAAGCATATATGCCAGATGTAAGTGTTGTGTAAAGGCAGTAACAGACTGTTTTCTTTTCTAAAATTAATATTTTTTTTTAACGTGTTTTTAATTAAAAATTTATCGTTTAATCAGAGCGTAGGCGTTTAGAGACACTAGTCTTGTCATAATTTCATATTGATATAGTCTTCTAACTACCACCAAAATGATCACCGGGAACAGAAACCCAGTGGCCTTTCTTGTAATTCATTATTCTATTTACATTGCATTTTGACAATAAAATTCAAAAAAATATTTTTGAGTACAACGTTGAACTCGTTTTAATGAGAACTTCTTAAAAAACGTGCCTGATAGGAACAACTACATTATTATATGACTACTAATACTTGTATCTGATGGTGAAAATAGCATCGAAAGTTGTTGAACACTCGCTACTTTGTTTCCTTTACACAGATATTTGTAACCTGGATTCTAGATCAGGAACTTACGCATACATTAAACTTAGTTAGATTATTTAGTACTTACTCAGACCCATAGCCCTTATAGAACAAAGAGTCCAGAACAATAATTACTATACTTAAACTTACTTCAGGGGAATTTAAATTGAAAAATAAATCGGTAATAAATACGCAAAAACGAGAGTATTTTTCAGAACAATGACATTTTCTTGGTTAAATGACAGACAAACAAAGCAATCAATTGAGGAAATGTGTACAACATTTATTATAGAACTCTCCTTTGTTCAACAATGGAAAAAAAAATTAAGTTATGACTTCAGTTTAGTTTATAGAAATCCGCGCAACCTCGTTTGCGTATCCCGCTATTCCGTGGGAATTTTACCGTATACATACCGTATTATACATGTAAACCTTGATTTTGAATCACTATATCTATTAAAAAAAACACATCATAATCTGTTACGTAGTTTGAAAGATCTAAGCATACATAGGTACAGACAGACTGGAAAAGCGACTTAATTTTATACTATGTACAAATTTTCATATTTAAAAAAAAAAAAATTGTCTGAAATAAAGGACATTGTCGTGTCACATGTGTGGACTCCTTTATAAGATAATGCAATATCCGAACCCAATTATCACTGTCGTGTTGGCTGGAGTGCCGACTCCGCTCCGCTCCTTTTGAGTAAGTCGTAATATTATTATTATATACGCCGTGAAATATAATTTTAGATGAAACGTCATTTTGTTACCTCTTCAACTAATATGGAACATGAACAGAATAGAAATAAATAGGTAGTGTGCAGCACTAGTCGTGGGGCAGCATCAGTAGCGGGACAATTTCTTATTCTTTTGTATTTTAAAAGAACTAGACGATAAAAGAACTATGCGATTTCGTAATATTAATTCCTTCCCTTTGCATCACATTGTTCAAAATTGCTAATAGCTAGCGAAGTTGTTTGTTACCACCACTGACCCACGACTAGATTTTTGGAGGATTGGTTTAAGAGAGGTAGGGCACAGCGGAGAATCCGCTCAAATCGGAGCAGCCCGCCTGGGAAAGGACCTCCACCTTACCGAAGATCGTAGCCAAATAACATTGGTCTAGTGACTAGGACCTAGACTAGACTCTAGTCTAGGCCATGTTGTGTTTCTACGGTGAGTAAGGTCTCCAGAGCTCCACTTGGGGGGGGTTGGGAGGGTAGGCAACGCGTGAGTCATGCCTCTGGTATTGCAAGCGTCTATAGGCTACGGTGACGGCTTACCATCAGGCCGGCTTTAAGCTTGTTTGCCACCTTTGTAGTTTAAAAAAACCGGGCAAGTACGTGTCGGCCCACGCACAATGTAGGCTATGGCTATGCATTTATTGCTTGCAGATGAGTAGCCATTTTCTATGACATTTGAACGTTTTCGCCAAAGAAATTTTACTTCATAAGTTCGTCGGCTATTACTCCGTAACTAGTAGTGCCTACTTAACCGTTATAGTTTTCCTTGTAGGTTCACTATATGGACTACTACCATGAATTTTTTAAAATTTCTAAACTTTAGACTTTCGGAGATAGAGGGGAGAGGGTGGGACCACCGTGCAAAACGAAAATTGATACGTTAAATGTAAATAATTCGCAAACGGATTATTGTATCGGAAAATGATCTTCCCACACCCTCAATGTTTTTAAGAGACCACAAGGTGGGTCGGTGCGAATCTGTAACCCACCCAAAAAAAAAATTCAAAATTTTATTCTAACACTTTGTTTTCATTGTTAATATATACCAAATTACAGCTTTCTAGCATCAAGCGTCTAGGCGCTAGACCGCGGACGGACAGACGGACAGACGGACATGGCGAAACTATAATGGTTCCTTGTAGTTTACTACGGAGACTTTATTAAAAAAAAATGTATGCCGAATTAAGTGTGAACTTAATAGATCCACTCTTCAGTTATCTATAGGTAAATTCAATTTGTCTCTAGCATTAACATGTACAGAAGTAGACAAATATTTTTAAAAGAAATCCTCCATCCATAAGTGTCCCACAACTAGTGCTCTATTCTACTTCATAGATTGTAATTTAAAACTTTTGGGATATTTTGAAAATCTCGAGCTTCTCCGTGCTATGGATATATTGTTGGACTTGACTGTTGCTTGTAGAATCTCGCAATTGTTACCAATAACGGGAATCACATAAAATGAATGAATGAGTTAGATGTTTTAATCAAAATATTCGTACTTCTATTCATTGATACACAAAGCGGGAATTAATACACCAGAATTATTATATCTCGTGAATTCTCGTAAGTACAAGATTACAGTTCTGACTAGAAATACTCGTAATAAAGGAATACGTACCACTGATACCTTTTTGTTTATTATTTTTGATCAGAACAATATGTATACTTTTTTTCTTTCTTCTTCCTTCCAAAACATTGTAGAATTCCTAAGGTTTTCTTACTCGTGTTTTGAAATAATCTGACTGCCATCTCGCCGCCTTACGTGGTGGGGTTGCGAGTACTACAATATTTCCACTGCTGCCTGTAAATGTTTAGTTCTGAATAAAGAAATCATTTCATTGTATTTCTTCATGAAAATATTATTATTGTCATGCACCATATGACATCTGGTTGATTTGGAAATGTTCTAACACTAGGCGTAAAATTTAAAGGATAATAATCTGTTATTTTTAAACTGATTGTTTAATAAAATAATCTTAGAAGCGATCCACAAAACATTTCTTGCTCATTAAAATGTAAATCTTAACAAATCATGTTTTAAGACTCAGGAGACTAAGTTAGCGAGTTTCTCTGAAATCTTATTGCGTTTATTTTGCAAAAACTCGTCGGTGTTTCGCTTTTGTATAAACTTATCTCTCAGGTAGATGAGGTTAACCAACATGGTGGTTGAGTAAAAGATTTTTTGCGGTGTGATTGGCCGTGTGACGAAGAAAATAATAATATGGCTGCTATTTGTTTTATTTCAATTGTTGCGGTATAGGTAAACATGAAAATATCAAATACCTTATTGTGTTACTCTAGGCGCAAGCCAGACAAAAATAACGCGCCCGATGGCACACCCGATGACGTCCCCGATGGCGAGCAACCGTCACCCCTCGACCGACGCCATTCATTTGTTCTTTCATACAAAATGATAGGAAAGGACAGAAGCATGCGGCGTGCTGGATGGTGCACCCGATGGCGTGCGTCGCGCTGCCTCGACGCCATTAATTTGTTCTTTCATACAAAATGTATAAAAGGACAGAAGCTGCGCGCTCGATGATGCACCCCGATGGCGTGCAACCGTCGCGTCGTGCCACCCCGACACCTTTCCAATTTTCATTTCAATTCAAATATTATTTCATATCATTTCAATGTTCTTTTCTTTCATACAAAATGTAGGAAAAGGATATGGTGCAAAACAGCTAGAATAGGTGTGCTATTAGGTCGGCTATATGGCATGTTTCTGAAATAATTGTAGGTAAGTGGGAATAGTAATAAATATAAACATTAACATCATTAAAAAACTGATTTACTGTTATGGAATACAATAAAATATTGAAATTGGAAAGTTAATGATTATGTCATTTTATTGCATTATTTATTACTACTGCAATACACGCTAATAGAACATAATTATATAGGTATTTAAATATTGTACTACCTATTTATTACATTTTATTTATTTTTTAATTTTGTTTGCATACTTTTCTACTAAAAAATAGTTTATGCTTCAATGCTGCAAGGAATATACTTCAAGGAAGTAAGGACACTTTTTTCTAGTTTGTTTTACAATAGAGTTTGAAATTGTTCAGTCGTTCTTAAGTTCATAACTTATACCTACCGTAATGGTGTCTGCGGTCATTGAAAAACTGAAAAGTTTTTTAAAATTTATTAGTACATACCTAATATTAATTACCTGAAAATTTCTTCCTGATACTCCCTGTACATTTTGTTAACATAAAACTAAATTTAAAATTTCATATTCAAAGCAAAAGAAACGGACATATTCATTATACTTGCTTTTCATTAAGGTTGATAATCTCGTAATGGCAGAAAAGAAAAAAAAAATTAATCTAAATTAAAAAAAGTAATCATTTAACGTTTCTGTTTTGTTTTATCTAAGTGTTTTGTGTTTAATATGGCCAAACCATCGAGTATGTGCCCATTCAAAGAACAAAAGGGGTTTTGTTTAGAATGAAATTATAGTTGCCAATAGTAATTACTTACCCATCGACCACACATCTTACTTCGTACACTTAAGTAACCAAATACATTGTTGTTTCATAGTCGACATAAGGCACTTAACATAGTGGTCACAGGTGGACTATTTTCTTCGTGTACTTAAAAAATGTTAAGTCTTAATAAACAAAATGTGAAATCTCACATAAACATAAATGGATAGAACTTTTGAACGGTGAGTGAATAACATTTTGAACATTTAGATTTTGAACGAAATAATGCATGAAAGAATAATCAAGAAGAGAGGAGTTAGGACGAGTAGAGATTGTGAGAAGACGAACGAATAAGGGTAGTAAAAAAACGTTAACATAATTTTTTTAAGTTATTGTTTTTTCATCCCATTAAAGGTGCAGACAACCATATGGACGCCTGATGATAACTAGTCACCGCAGACTATGGAAGTTTGCATGGAAGCGGGTTCGCGCGAAACTAGAAACTGAGGAGCTGGATGACGTAGTCGCCTGAATGATGTAAATTTTTTTTTTTTTTAGTGACAATGTTTTGCAAGCTAGTGAAGCGCTAACGGGATACGCTTCACCAGCAACATTGGTTTTACGTGGGCGAGGTGTCAACCCGCCGCACAACCCCCGAAATGCTGGAGGACCACACCCGTCGTTGGTCAGCGAGTCCATCGGACTTAGCCGGTTAGTGTAGCTAGGCTGTACTACCGACCATTCCCCTATCCGCCACCTTGGGGACGCTCCCCTACGCTGTGAGGGCCAGCGCGGGGATGATGTAAATTTAAGCAAAAATCACGTAAGTTACGATTAGCCTAGTTAGTGCATGTTAAACATTTTCTCCTGACTATTATCTATACTTACTTGTATAACAATCGTTAGGGTGAATCGTTGAAAAAATAGTCTGAAAAATGTAATGCAGCTAACCCGTAGTTGATACCAGTTGCTTGAAGTATACTCAAAAAAGACTAATCACTTAATAATACTTAATTTTTAATGAATATTGTGTTTAGGAAGTTTCAAGATGCTCTCAAAATATACTTTAAACTCTCAATTTAAATTTCATGTAAAGTGGATAAAACGCCCACAATCCCGATGGCTCGTGTCGTGAGTCGGGAATGTCGGGATAAAGCCTAGTATTCATTGGATGAAAATAGCAAGTGAATGGTGTCATGTCCTGTTTAAGGAAATTAAATAAATCCATTTTTTTTTTCAAAGAGCCTGTTTCACTACTCCCGAATAGGTCATCAAATAAACTTTGACGTCTCATAATTCGGTTGAAATAAAAACTCAGGAATTCGGGACTTTATAGCAAGTGGTGAAAGCGGCACATAATGTCTTCACAGGAACTTTGTCTCGATAAAATAAAAATATGAGTAAATAAAAATATTATTATTGTTATAAACTTTATAAACTACCACCATTTCGGAAAGCAAATGATCACCGATATAGTTCAGTAAAGATGTATATTCGTGCATGCAAAAGGTAAGACAAATCTGAATTTTTTATATGTCGTTACGACCTAAACCAATATTAAAAATCTAGATTTGCAATTTCGAAAGTGCTGTGCGAGCGACGGTATGTCCAAAAAACCAGGAAATTTTCGGATTTTTGCTAATATCTCAGTGAAGGATGGGTCTGACCGGTATAGTCACTATGAATACTTTTAAGTAGACTAAATTTGCTATAATATGAGACTAAGGCGAGCTCTATACAGCCTTTGGTTCCCAAGATACAGTTACTGTTCTACGAAAATGGCGTTTTTTTTTTCAAAAATGCAGTTTTTCGGAATTCTTTGAAATATCTTCTAAAATACGCATCCCACGTCAAATATAAAATTTGCAATATTGTAGTTAATTTAATTAGCTTTCATTTAAAAAACCAAACTGGCACCTGTAAGCTCAGCGGTTCTCTCAAAAATATTTGTATTGATTCCCATTTTAGAAAATATTTCACATAATATCACTTATTACACACACATACATTGCAAACAGTACATGTAATACATATGTACATGTATATATGTACATATATAGTACATTATAATATGATATTTATACATCTTTACATAGTATATTTAAATGAAGTCGCTCTGTCTGTCTGTCCCTATGTATGTTTAGATCATGATGCGTTTTTTTTCATATATAGAGTACCTACTACTTCATGAGGAAGGTATATGTATGATACATTCCCAAATTCCCACGGGAAAGCGAGATACACGCAGACGAATTTGAGCGGGTTTCGCTAGTGTTAAATAAAGAGTGAGTTTTGCTTGAAATTTTAACTTGAATTTTATAAATTCACTTTATACGTATAAATAATTATATCTTATTACATTTACTCCATTCAGTTTCCTTTCAGTTATATTAAGGCAATGGTTGCTTGGACGAGATCCCTCAAAGCGATAAGTCCCTCTTTGTTAAAGTCGCACAGATCTCTTTGAAAAAGTAGTATTATCCAGAAATATCCAGTTAATATAAAAGTAATATGATTTTAAAGTAGACATAACATATATTTTCGTGTTATACTCCTCATCAACATAGGAAATTACATTACGATTTCATGCATACACGATTATGACAGACTGTTATTATCATTATTCTACCTAGCGACGTCATCATTCTTTCTAGTGACGCTATTTTTGAAAATTCAATGTTTTGAGGAACATAAGTATTCTTCAGTTAGTTACTCTCAGTTTAGACGAGAAAACAACATTACGGCATACGAAAATGAGAACATGAACAGACTCTTCGGCCTACTCTTTACTTTTACTTCGTGCAAACTTCGCTTCGGTCAACTTCGCGAGAGAGGGCCGATATCAGGATTACCTAATTAGAATAACGTTAGTCACGGATACGTGTGAGCCTAAAAATCGTCATATGTCTATTTTCTTAGACAATATTCCTTATAAATCTGACGAAATAATGTTGCCTAGGTGAAGGTTTTTACAAAATCCTCATTGCAAGAAAATTTTATTTTATTTATTACTTTAAAAAGAATTGACAATAAAAATAATCGAGCAAAATAAAGATTTTTTTTGTACGGTATTGCTTCCTTTGTACGGAAGTTTTAAAATTTGTACGTATAGTGAAGCCGAAGCTTAACAGCTTCTATATCGCCTACACTTAGTAGTGAGGATAAAGACATTGGCACCTCGCCAACGTGTGTCGTTAAATAGGAGGTATCCGTTTCTGTTGCTGTCAGTAAATAACTGTTTTGTACAGGCACAGAAGAAATAATACTCTAGCAAATTGGTTACAAGCTAGGCTGATTCAGTTTTTTACAAGCTTATGTATGTGTGTAAGCTATGTATTTAGTTTCTCATCCAGTTCGAGTGTTTGCCTGTGGTCCTGTGGGTACTCATATAAAAAATGGGATGAATAAAGTTAAAAACACTTTAAAATCGATTGTAAATCCGGTGACATTTTCAGTGTGTTATAGACGCATTATTTCTTTAATCTAAACGTATATTTATTGTAAATAGGTACTATAGTAATCTTTATCTTCTTTACATAGTATAAAATGAAGTCGCTTTTGTTGTCTGTCTGTGCGTCTGTGTGTGCCTATGTATGCTTAAATCTTTAAAACTACGCAACGGATTTTGATGCGTTTTAAGTTGTAAGCAAGAATACGCATGAGTACGCAATAGTACGCCAATGTACGCAAGAGTACGCACAATACGCAAGAATACGCATGAGTACGCCAAAGCACAGTATGCAAGAGTACGCAAGAGTAGTTCTTTACTACACCCAAGCAGGGTGGATGTAATGAACGCAGGTGAAGTCGCGGGTACCAGCTACCCACGCGGGCGAAGCCGCGTACAGCTAGTTGTATATAAACAAATAGTGGGTGGGTATTTTCCTTCGAACAGCACAGCATCATGGACTCCCCAAGCTCCCCTTCATTTATAATCTACGTTATTATTATTATTATTTACGTTGTTTTATCTATTGTTCAGATTAATCTGGGAGATTCACGTATTTTTTACAGATTTGTCTTTGTACTCATTGTGCTGTAAATACATAGAACATACGCAGCTGAACATAAAATTGTGGTTTATGCATAAAATAACAATAATTAACCAGAAATCAAAGTTGGGAATAGTCGAAAGCTTTATTACCACGAAGGATTGCGTTGAATAGACGAGGGATAATGGTATTACTGGGGATAGAACACAGACATACATTTATATAGACAACTCGAGTGTACATATAATCACAGCTATTTTACCTCTGACAGATGTAAAAACATGTTTAAAACACTCAAAATAAGAGCGGTGCGTGTATGTTGATGGCTAACTGTTCGAGCAGTTCGTTTATGTCGGCTCACACATTATTTCTGGTACAGAAATTATTCCTGTGACACTAGTTTGAGTGATTTAAACCTGTTTTTACATCTGTCAGAGGTAAAATAAACTGAGAATGGTCTAAATTTTGTCAAAATGTTGAGGTTTAGTTGGCAGTCCACCGATTGGCACCGCGTCAACATAACAATATAACAACTAGAACACTTCTGAGCTGTAAAAACTCGTCATCTTTAATTTTTTTAACTTCATTGACCACAATAAAAAAGTACTGATACAATAGGCGGACTGAATGCTAAGTTGCATTCTCTACAAGTCAACCATTGGGAAGTGCTGAAATTCACGAATCACATTAGGTAAAACGTAGAAGTCATTGATACGACTAAGTCTGAGGAAGGCAGAATAAATACACATTACTTTTCATATCAGTTCGATAAATTACGAGACGGGCCACAGATCGCAAACTGCAAGCGATACGACTGGTTTAAATGATTTTTTTTATGAGAATGATTCAGAAAGAGCCGAAATAAGTAATCTGTGTCGCTGCGTGCAGTCGTGGTAAGCGGTGACCACAGCTCTGCTGTAATGCCGTCTGCGGTTGCAGCGGTTGCACTCTGTGGTCCGTTTCGACCATACGATGAAGGGGTTGCGATATCTATATAGATTTACAGCCAAGGGATAGTGTTGTTAAATTGACATTTCAAGTTGGCAGGTTGCTATGACACGGGTTGACAAGAATCTTCATCTGTTAAAATAAGGAAACACTTTCATTTAGATTACTGTAGTCTGTTAAATCTTGACTTCTAACTTGGAGGCACTTAAGGAAACCTACTTACCTTTTTGATTGTTTATAAATTTGTTACGGTCATTTCGAAAATATTTTTAAAATGAAAAAAAAACCACCTATTCACCGCTGCTGGGATTACCTTAAATGGCACAATAATGAAAATATAAACTTGAAATCGTAGTAGCATTTGAATATTTTTTTTCCATAAAGTCTTTTTCAGAAATGTATGTACATTTAACATCACTTTAGATGCCGAGTCGAATATAAATTATTGACGAACGAAGCCGCCGGCTACTGTCTATATTTGTCGTGGCAATGTTTACGACACTTTCTCGGTGTAGGTACGTTGAGTAAATCAGAGACATTTTGGAGATTTTTCGATTTGCCGCTACACACGCGGGTGGCGCGATTGATTGACTCTGAGATTCGTCGACGTAACATTTTCCATTTATATGAAGATTTCAGAAATTTCTTCGTCAAATGCTTCGGGGATTTCGGAAAACTTATAACATACACATATTCATAATTTTTTATATTTACTAATGATTATTTGGTGTGAAAATGATATGTTCATATTGTCAGGTAAGTATTTGAATTATGTTATTAATTATAGCACAGTACACTCTGCTGCATATAACGTGACAAACCCACCTCACATACTGCTGTGTCTCTTTTAAAGCCAGCCATTAACTAAGGCAAACACACAGATTAACAAAGCAGTGAAACTCATTGACGGCCCGGAGAAGAACTACAGCTGTCTTGGAACTTACAACAAATTATCAGAAATATATTAGACGGAGCAGGATGAAAGGTCTTTCTTCCATATCAACTACGTGAGAGATAACAACTTGAAATATAAGGTATCATAGCCTAGCTAGAGAGACGGCAAGTGACCAAGTGCTGTTGTAACATTATTATTGGGATCTAACGCTGTGAGCATAGCAGCTCATGCAACGCTTTACTAATTTGATTTCAGTAATATAGATTGCAAAACCGTCTAGTCAGCCATGTATCCCATATCGTGTGAAAATCATTAAAGCTAATGGTCTAAAATGTATTAAACAATGACCCAGCGCGGTTATTTCAATCTAATAATTCTTAATAGTGTTTACACAACAAATAGTAAATAGTAGCTACAATGCACCTACACATTGATACTTCACAGTAATGAATAAAAGAGTAAAAAATACATATTATAGTAAATATAATAAAATAAAAACAAACAAGAATGATTTCTCACTAAAAAACAAACGGATATAATACAGAAAGAGGTTAGGAAATTGAAAATTGTGCCTCGGAATATAACCCCATTACTGAGGAAATGAGCTACGTGAGCATGTTGTAGAATTTCGTCCGCGTCTTTGCCGTGCTGTCGATTTTAGTATCAGTCTCACCTGTCGATTCAACGGGTTTCCAGTTGAATTTCCTTACTTTTTAAACTATAGAAATAACTATTATTACATACTAGCTTCTGCCCGCGGCTTCGCCCGCGTGGCCTAGTAACAATTAGCATATTTTTCTTCAGAAACAAATTCCGGTCCTGCACAGCCCGGTACGGTACGGTTCCATCCGGTCTGGTCGGTCCGGTCAGTCCGGGCCGGTCCGGTCGGTCCGGTCCTGATCCATATCAGCCTACACGCCTACACCTACACGCCAATTAGCATATTTTTCTACAGAAAAAAAAAATATATAGCCTCGCAACCTCGTTTGCGTATATCTCGGTTTCCCGTGAGAATTTCGAAAAATCCTTTCTTTGTACACCCCTAGACGTCGCCGTCGTAAGGAACCTACATTCCAAGTTTGGAATCTCTAGACCCACCGGTTTGGGCTGTGCGTTGATATATGTATAGTTAAGTCAGTCAGGACTTTGAATTTAATATTTATATATATATATATATATATATAAATGTCCGCTCCGGTCCGGATATATGGACCCTACATGCCAAATTTGGCATCTCTAGACCCAACGGTTTGGTCTGTGCGTCCTCTTGCAACTTCGTTTGCATATATCTCGCTTTCCCGTGGGAATTTTGAAAAATTCTTTCTTAGTACATCCCTAGACATCGTAAGGAATCTACATGCCAAATTTGGAATTTCTAGACCCAGCGGTTTGGGCTGTGCGTTGATATCCCCTTGCAACTTCGTTTGCGTATATCTCGGATTCCCATGGGAATTTTGAAAAGAAACATACACTAAATGTTAAGTTGAGCAATTAGCCACATATTAGTGAAAACCGCATCCAAATCGGTTCAGCCGTTTCTGAGATTAGCGTGTGCAAACAAACATACAAACAGACGGACAAAAAAAAACGGTCCGGTCCGGTTCGGTCCGGTCCGGCACGGACTCGGTACGGTGCGGTTCCTTCCGGACCGATCAGGTCTGATCCGTTCGGGTCCGGTCCGGTCCGGTCCGGTCCGGTTCGGTTCGGTCCGGTCGGTCCGGACCATATATGGACCCTACATGCCAAATTTGGCATCTCTAGACCCAACGGTTTGGTCTGTGCGTCCTCTTGCAACTTCGTTTGCGTATATCTCGCTTTCCCGTGGGAATTTTGAAAAATTCTTTCTTAGTACATCCCTAGACATCGTAAGGAATCTACATGCCAATTTTGGAATCTCTAGACCCAGCGATTTGGGCTGTGCGTTGATATCCCCTTGCAACTTCGTTTGCGTATATCTCGGATTCCCATGGGAATTTTGAAAAGAAACATACACTAAATGTTAAGTTGAGCAATTAGCCACATATTAGTGAAAACCGCATCCAAATCGGTTCAGCCGTTTCTGAGATTAGCGTGTACAAACATACATACAAACATACAAACATCCAAACATACATACATACAAACATACAAACAGACGAACAAAATTTTACGAAATTCTTGTTCTATTGCTTATTCTTCATCGCCCTAAACAATTTTTTTGGAAATATATTCAATGTACAGACAAACTTTTTTTACACTTTTATTATATTTTAGATTAAGAGACCTCGAATGAACGTTTCGCATTATTTGAATTTTTTGAAAGATTGCACACAAAATACAAAATTATTTTTCTTCGATCCGACCCCGACACTGACTCCGACCCCCATTTAGCACCGAAACCAACTTCGACACTGAACCTGACTCCGATCAAGACCTCGACCGCAACTCCGACCCCAAAGGACACCCTAACTAGACCAATACTCCAATATCGACCCCGACCCCGATGACGGCGCTGACTCGGACCAGTGCCACCACATTGCCACCACACAATTCACAGCACAAGTCTCAAAGGAACTCGAGAGTCACTAGTACTGAAGTGATATTCATGTCGATTCGCTAAGTGAGTCGGGGGTACTGAATGTGTTAACTAGTTTTTGGCAAAGTTGAATACGAGGCATTTAGATAAAATGGATAGTTAGTTTTAGTACTCAATCAGATCAATAACAGATTCGATTCAACTTATAACAGATTCGATTCTTGTTTAAATTGGGATTTTGTTATTTGCATTAGTGACCTTATTTAATAACTGTTAGTTCAGAGAAATAAATTTAAAAGAGAAACAATTTATGAACAGACGGTAGATTATTATCTATGATGAATATAAACAAGTTCTCGCTGCAGTACTGCAGTTTATTACTTGCACTTACTCCATCGTTTATCTACAAAAGTTCCGCTGGTAAAGTTTTCTTTCTTGTTCCCAAAATATACTCTTTCTTTGTAACGTCTAGGCATTTGTTGTTTTTATAACGAACGAGATTCCATCTTTTAGAATTAAACTACAATGTTTTACTCCATAGGATAGATCCTATAGGTACCTACTGGTCTTTTTAAATAAAAAGACCAGTAAATTAAAAGAAGCAAAACTGGCGCATCTTTCTGTATTCCAGTGGGAATTTTAAAAAACCCCGTCTTGCCTACATCACAAACAGATCTTTTGTGCAAAATTTTATCTATCTAGGTTCAATGGTTAAGGTTCATAATGTAAATCAGACATTTTGGACTTATTATAATAAATAGAAACTCTGTTCCGCTTGCAAACTGCGCGGGCTGACATGACATTAGTCAAAAGTGCCTAAAAATAAATAGGTACAACATCGTCATTCACTATCGTAATAAAAAATATATTGAGACACGAACACTTTAAACCCTGGATAGAGAGGTTCAATTTACTGTCTTTGAATCCTACATTGCGCTCGGATAACAGTGAATTAGTGAATCTAAAACGGCCTACCCAAAAGCCTGTGCCGCCCGAACTAAATGCTATGTATGCAATGTATGTACTGGACGCTTAGCTCATCAGAGTGAACGACAGATGGTTCTAGCTAGCGTGAACTTTACCAGAATTTCATTAAGTACACTTTGATGTTCGGTTCGAAGACTATTCAACTGTATTCAAGATCCTACAGGTTTACCATACCTAACAGTTTTTTTTGGGGACACATTGTCTCCACATTTCGAACTGTAAGAATTCGCTTAAGTAAGTATATCTTGGTAGCAATGACTTTTATTCATATTATGTACTTCAGCATCAGCAGCTCTGTGTTTATGTAGCCTTGCCATTTTGATTAGGATAAATTTTTTTTTTTTTTTTATGTAAGAGGTTGGCAGACGAGCATGCGGGTCACCTGATGTTAAGTGATCACCGCCACCCATGGAGCACAGGGACACCGGGGGAGTCCCTGAGCCGCTGCCGGCCTTTTAAGTGCATGTATGCTCGTTTCTTGAAGGTACCCAGGTCATAGTCATTTGGAAATACTGCTGGCGGGAGTTGGTTCCAGATCTTTACTGTGCGTGGAAGGAAGTGTCGCAGGAATCGAACAGTGGTAGAGGTCCATTCATCCAGATGATGTTGATGGAATTGGAGTCTGTGGCGGATGGTGCGATAGTAGAACCGAGCAGCTGGAATAAGACCGAACAACTCCTCGGAACACTCCCCGTTGTAAAGTCTGTAGAGCACGCATAGAGATGAAATATCTCTTCGCACAGACAGCGGATCCAACCGATCAGAGATAGCTGGGTTACCGACTATTCGGGCTGCTCTACGCTGGATGCGGTCAAAAGGAAGAAGCTGATAATCAGGTGCTCCAGCCCACAGATGCGAGCAGTACTCCATGTGTGGTCTAACCTGCGCCTTATATAATTGAAGGCAATGGCTTGCCGTGAAATACCGCTTCGCTCTGTTGAGCACACATAAATAATTTTATTTAAAAAAAATATTCTATAACCTGCATAATTATCTAATCGTACTAACAAAAGAAACAATTGGTTTTCTGTCTTTACTGCCACTATTGGTAAGAATACAAGAGTCAGGTAATTTGACGACCTCCGTGGCCTAATAGTTAGGTACCATGCCGTCTCACCACCCAAGAGGTCCCGGGTTCGAATCCCGGTCGGGTCATGATGAAAAACGAACTTTTTCTGATTGGCCTCGGGTCTTGGATGTTTTATCTATATCATGTATTTGTTATAAAATGTACTATCGTTGAGTTAGTGTCCCATAACACAAGTTTCGAACTTACTTTAGGGCTAGCTCAATCTGTGTGATTTGTCCCTATTTATTTATTTAACTGCTGATTATATATGCGATATTTTAATGATCTAATTAGTACGCTGAACGTTTTATACTTTAACGTGAAACCGTTTTATCTCTGCATAAAAGTTGTTTACAAAAACCTTGGTACATTTTGGTGGGAATCATTTGCAAATTTCACGAGTTTTCATGAAATTACCTATTGTTAATAACGCACCCCGGTGGCGTAGTAAGCGGTCGATGGTGCGAGGCGCCGCAACAGATCGCCCTAATGAGAAAAGTTGGATAGCCTTCGTGAGACTCAGAAACAATGGCAGCACCCAACAATTTCCTGACACTGGACAATCAATTCAAAAGCTTTTTGCAGCCACTCAACCCACGCTAACTTTGTTACTTTCAACACTCACGCTTTTTAAAATTTTTGTCAAAGATTCATTTTCGCTTTGGGCCCTTTGATTTTCACAGCCATTAAACGCGCATTTACAAAGGGTTATTGTGAAATGCACGATAGGAAAGTGTTTTTAAAAGCATTTGTACGATTATTGCAGACATGACACGATAATTTTGTTGCTGAACTAACTTTACCCCGCGTTTTCTTCCGCCTGGATGTTGTTTATCGTGAAAAATGATCTTTTTTGTCGTCAGAAAAAATAAAGAGTACTCTTGCTACGTGTTTTTCTTATCTTACTTTAGGCTATGAAGACATAACTTATTCGTATAGTAATATTATGTGTATTTATACCGATTGTTTCATTCCATACTTCAGTTTGCCACCCCGCAGTAACCATAGTATTTTTCAAGATAAAAACTATTCCATTTGATAATTTGTATTCCATTTGCCACAAAACCATAGTTTTTGAATGAGTAACAAATATAGAAACTTTGACCATAATAATATTAGTTTAATTTTAACTGTTTGTTACATGCATGAATTATTTGAATGCATAAAAAAATCGAATAGAATCGTGTTCGTGACATTGGATCAATTCAATGTCATTGTGTCAAACTCTGCATATAAATATAGACCAACTGAAATAGTATGTTGGACATGACGCACAGAAACGTATTGTTAAACAAGTTTTTGTTTAACCCTCACTCTGCCAAGTATTTATTAATAACGCTTTGATCGGTGAAACAAAAGCGCTTTGTCACACACTAAAGTTATTCGTAACTGCGTTTGTCTTATTTCGTATTTTTCCTATTATTGCGAGCCGAGAGTTAGGGAGTTCCTTGTTTACAAAAGGGCATACAGCGCGGGTGTTTGCTTTGTTCCTATAATTACATTGTAGCTCCCGCCCCACACCTGTCACCATCATATGTTCCTGAGGAATTTACGCACTGCCAAACTTTTCACAGTATAATTACCAATTTAACTTATTGTTCATAGTGATCTTTACTACATAAACAGAGCTCTGGTGTTTGTGTTATGTAATGAAACCCAATCAAGCGTATTAGTAGTGCGTAGCACCCTATATTATCTCTATTTCCATACAGTAAGGTTAATAATTTGATACTTCTGATCAGAGTATTGTGCTGAAAATGTGAGTGAAAAAGAACTTTCATCAAACAATCTGAACAAAATAAATTGAATACTAATATGAATCTTTCGGAATTATAAAATACTATCACGTCTCAAGCCAAACTTATACGAAGCGTTTTAAATAACCGATAAATACATATACATAAATGTTTTTGGTAACACATTCTTTTTAGAAAATATCCTTACAAAGGTAAATCCCGCACAATGATGGCTTTGTGTGGGATTCGAACCTCTCGACCTTAGAGATAAATTTAGCCATAGCAACTCGACCACCAGACTTGTCCAAATTTTGAATAAGTAGTACACTGTACTGAAAATCATAATGTAATATGGTAGGTACACCTATCAATATTAAACGTTAACGAAAAATATCTGCAGAAAATACAATTTCTGCATATTTTCATTTGACAATAAACTTTTAATCCTCGAAAAAGGTTTAAAATTTCTCGTTTGGAAATCAAAACATTTCAGACGCGCCTCACTATATTAACTATTCCGGGAAACCTCTGAGTACACTATAAATTTTTACTGGAATTGCCGTAGTTTTAATTACGTACTTTTAACTGATACTTATTTTGCGAATCCAAATTGAAATGTTCATTAATTTCAAAATGTTTACTATAATAATACAGTTTTATAATAACTTTACTATTAATAATAATCCTAGTTTATTAAGTTTTTTTCATCTATTAACAGAAAAAGTTCGTTTTTCATCATGACCCGACCGGGATTTCGAAACCGGGACCTCCTGAGTGGCGGTCTGGCGTGGTAACCATTACGCCACGGAGGTCATCACATTTGAAAATGATGAACTTAATAGGGTGTGAACGACATCCGAGCTTAACAAATGAGCGCTTTTGTTCGAATTCGGGCGTCGAGACCCAATGGATCAACGCGACCACCGAGTGTTACATGTAAAGGCTTACCATACACTATGCTTTTAACGATAAATTTTCACTGACATTGATAATTTATTCGTACTATCATCGTATCATTTCCACTGAGTAAATTACGCCACTGAGCCAGAAGTCTATTGCTAGATAGGCAAATTTTCACTGACTTTGATAATTTACTCGTAGGTACTATCATCGTATTATTCCCACTGAGTAAATTACGCCACTGAGCCAGAAGTACATTGCTAGATAGGCAAATTTTCACTGACATTGATAATTTCGCTCTACGCACATTGTTAACGAATCCAATGAATTAATATCCATCATAAATTGAACTTAGTGCTTTGACTGTAAAGTTAAACAATGAAACAAAAAGCTTCTGTTACGTCCGAAATTACACATTTACATAATTGCGCTTGTGTAATATGACAGTTGAAGCCGCTGTCTTAAAGTATACATAATATTCTAAAAGTTAAATTACGTTAAAAGCTAATATCCAAAAATGTTTATACAATTTTTTATTTTACTTAGCCAAACAAGACTCCACCGCACATGATGTTCAGCAGTAGTGGATTCCAGAAGTGAGATCCATCGGCACCGCGGACAGGGAGCGCAGTCACCGATCAGTCTCACCTTGTCGGCCGGAAAAACCTTTTCACTGTAATATATTAAGAAGGCGGTTGCTACCATTAAATGACATTATAAAGTCAACAAGATTTGTCTGTGGTTGGGCGGGGCACTCGCTCATATACGCCATGCTTCTACGTACACCAATTTGTATTTTTTTTTATTTAATTTAAAAAGTGCATTACATACTTCAAGCAATTTATTATTGCATTTCATTTAACGACACAACATTGTCTTATTGCACTTGGTACCTACAGGTTTGCTGCTAACATAACTTTCGCTTGCGTTTTGATAAAAGTATCATGTGTGATAGCACTAATACCTACTCGTGGCACCATTCATGGGAAATACTCGACACATTACGCTACACGTTATACGGATATAGACGTGGCTTTTTATGTATTATACATCAGTCGTTTATTATGTTCAGGGTCAGAGTACGGGCATACAATATTTCTAAAAATTGATAAATTAATGGCAACCGCACTGTGTGCGTGACATCTTAAGGCGTGTACTTATATTATATATTTTGCGGAACCGAAAATAAATATTTTAAAAAAACATCTTATTGTTACAATTTATCAAATGAAACGTAAAAAGAGTGCGCATTTTCCAAAACCAATGAAAAAAGGGGATATCAAATATCAAGACTTGTCAATAGCCGTCACAGTGTCCCTTTTCAAAGAAAGATTGCATAATTTTTCACAAACCAGTGAAAATATACAAAAATATCTAAAATAACTCGACTTAAAGTCATATAATGTTCATCATTGCTTAACTTCAGATCTGACACGAATAAGGATGTCATTGCTCCTTCCACAGCGGCTAGAATTACCTATCCTCAAGTGACATTACTCGTTTGTCTACCTTTACCATAAAAAATGTATAGGTAAGGTACGGTATCGTCTAAAAACTTCAGATAACGCTAACCGTGCTTAATCTGCCTGTAGTAGCCCTTTGTTGTTTCGGATCTGTACTGAAATCTATAAAAATTTAATAGGGCAATTGTTTTCTCATTAGTGGGCAGTTTATACAGGGCCTTTTGCAATTTTTATTATATTTGATTGATTTTTAATGAGTTTTTTCTTAAATTAAAAAGACTAGATAAATCCCGCTGTTCTCTTTCATTCGAAAAGTAAGTTTTAAATTTTTTTCATACAAAACTTTTTGAAGTGAGAATTATAAATTTACCTATTTTTGGGTTTCATATTACTAAAAAATACAAATGAGTTAAAACTTTTTTTTTGACATTTTCACATTTCATATAACTTTCTTCAAGAATGACAGTGACAAAGTTTTACAGTAGGTATGTATGCGTAATATTTTTATTATAGCTTAGTATTCCAACTCAAGTATCTAAACAATTTCGAATATATTTTTTCATCTTTTTTGATCGGAGTTTATAGAATGCTTCGTAAACATCGTTGAGTTGTGATCTTTTCAAAATAAAAAAACATTTCGAAATTGCCTTTAATTTAACGTTGCCAACAGAAACATCGTATTGATAGGGACTCGGCGCTCTATCAGCCTCTCGAGAGTTCACGGTAATTTCACAGCGGGCTTCTAAGAAATTAAGATTAAGTGAAATACTATAAAACTTGGATAATATTTGTTGGCATGGAATTTTATTTTAAGGTATAAAATATAAGTGGTTTCTCAAAAAGGAACTTCAAGAGAAACTAATTGATTTTTTATAAGTCATTCGCCTAAAATTTTGCTTTAATGGTAAAACAAGAAAACATCATTCCCAATTCCTTCAGATAGATTCCTAGATTAGACAAAAATGGTCATTTATAGTCATTTTCCGAATTCAATCGTTTCATGGTTATTGTCTAAATTATACTAACATATTTGGTAAAAATGCCACTTGGTACGATGTGATATCCATGAGTGATGATTGAGTTAAATATTTGGGCATTTATGGCCCAGATAAGTCTTTTAACATCTTTTTGATACCAATTTGTTGGTATTCAATATTTACAATTAAAGAAAAAGGTTCTTAAGTTTTTTCAATAAAGTTAGAGCAAAGTGGAAAGTTTTCACTCAAGTTTAATGCAATATTCATGTTCGATTCGATTCAGTTTATACTTTAAAAAAATTATGAAACAGTACAATCAACTCTACTCAATTCTTGATACAGCCGTTTGTAGTTTAAAGCTTTCAATTTATATAAGTAATGTAACAAATATAGTGTAAGATAAATGGAACTGTATTGAAAGTAAAATAATTATGTTTTAACTGTTTTTTGTTTGATTACATAAACTGCATAATATTGAGGACTGTCAGCGTAAATAAATAAAATAAATATATAGGGACAATTCATACAGATTGAGCTAGCCCCAAAGTAAGTTCGAAACTTGTGTTATGGGATACTAACTCAACGATATTATATTTTATGACAAATACATATATAGATAAACATCCAAGACCCGAGGCCAATCAGAAAAAGTTCGTTTTTCATCATGACCCGACCGGGGATCGAACCCGGGACCTCCTGGGTGTCGGTCTGGCGTGGTAACCATTACGCCACGAAGGTCGTCGCCTCTCGTAAATGTCATTAAACTGTTCTTTTTCCAATATTCCATCCCTGTACAAAGAAAACATGTTTATATTTTTGTTGACTTGAGTTTTTTAAACGCTTTCAGTGCTTAAAACGGAAAACCTTCGAGCAATATGTGTTACCACTAGTTACCAGTGATGATGTATCACCGAGACGTGGTCGCTCACTATGGGCCTCATGAGAAGGCTCACGGTCACTCTGCGAGCCATGGAGAGAGCTATGCTCGGGGTTTCTCTTCGAGATCGAATCAGAAATGAGGAGATCCGTAGCAGAACCAAAATAACCGACATAGCCAAACGGATCAGCAAGCTGAAGTGGCAGTGGGCAGGGCACATAGCGCGTAGAACCGACGGCCGATGGGGCAAAAGGGTTCTGGAATGGCGATCACATACCGGAAATCGCAGAGTAGGACGCCCGGCACCTACAAGGTGGACCGACGACTTGCGGAAGGTCGCAGGAAGCCGCTGGATGAAGGCCGCTGCCAACAGGTCGCATTGGAGGCATTTGGGGGAGCCCTATGTCCAGCAGTGGACTTCTAGTGGCTGAGATGATGATGATGATGAGTTTTTTAAACATACCACATTTTTAGATGTCTTTTGCATTTATTTACAAAAAAATATTATATTTCAATTCCATTTACACTGTAGTTCCAGTGCACATGTCGTTCAAGCGCCTAGTTTTCTATATTTCTTTTACATTACCTAGGTTCCACGTCAGGGAAAAGCTTTTCTTTTTAAAACGCTCAAATTTTGTCACCGCTCGGACAGATTAATAAATTACTCAATTTTTGTTACCGTTTATATTCCCGTTACCAATGTTTTTCAGGTTCGGAATCATTTGCATAGATAGGAAATTTCATGGTAATTAATAGTCGACGGTGCGTTTGAGAAATGAGGGTTACGTCTGACCACTTCATTCTCGTTCCGCAAGATTAATGGAATAATGCCACGCAAGCTCTAATTGTGCCTTCATAATTATAAAACATGTCTCAACATTGGCTATTTTGTGACAATAGATGTGACAAAGTAACAAACATTGGCTATGTACATATTTATTTTGTCACAGAATAACCAATGTTTATTATCATGTTTTGTGGAGTGGTAGAGCAAGTACCACCCTCTCACAGAATATCGACATGAAGCAGCAATGCGTTTCGTTCGGTGAGTGAGAGATCCGGTAGCCCAACTCCTTCCCTATCCCCTCTTTCCCTTCCCTTCCTCCTTCCTTTCCTCCAACCTCCTTGGTGGACAACGCATTGGTAGCGCCCCTGGTGTTACTGATGTCCATAGGCGGCGGTGACCGCTTTCCATCAGGTGGCTCACGTGCTTGTTTGTCTACTGTCTAAAACGCTGATATACATTATGTATTTCTGTAAACGTATGTTCAACAAACAATTTTCATTTCATTTTCATTTTTCCAAGAAAAAGGTAACGTTCAGATAAACATAATAATACATTGTGTCAACCGTATAAGTAAATATAACGTATATTATTCAAAGTAAAACATTGCGTGTATAAATTATGTTCTCTACATAAAATTAAATGTGACAAAATACATTTTCTCGATCGAGCGAAAACGTACAAATTCTCTTACCCTAAAAAGTAATACAAGGAATAACTTATTAAAATTTGTTTTAAATAATTGTTGGCTTTATTATTACACGAGCTGTGCCCGCGGCTTCGCCCGCGTGGAATTGGACTTGTGACTAATTAAGTAGTATAGACGGATTTAACAGTCTCCTATTACTGTAGTTTTCCCCGAGACGTCAGTGTTCTTCATTGCTCATTGTCTATTTGCTCGCCGCTGTTAATCTTGGCTACCTACTGTGTACAAAATCCTGTTGTTTTATTATTTTAATAGCTGTTACCCGCGGCTCCGCCCGCGTGGTCAAGCGAAAATGCCAATAATGTTGTTCCCGTGGGAATTTAAAAAAAACTCGACTCGATCTTTGTCAACATCATAAAGGTAATCTCTATAAAAAATTTCAGCTTTTCAGGTTAAGCGCTTCCGATAATACACGCGTAGTCTAATTATTCCGAATCCTGTGGGAATTTTAAAAAAATCCATCTTTATCCTTGTCTACTTTATAAAGGGAAGCTTAAAACAAAATCTAGGAGTTCTAGGTTGAGCGCCCACGATAATACACGTGCAGTCCTATTTTTCTCGTTCCCGTGGGAATTAAAAAAATCCCGTCTTCATCCTTGTCAACATCATAAAAGGAACCTCTATACAAAATTTCAGCTTTCTAGGTTGAGCCTGCGATAATACACTTCCAGTCCTATTACTCTCTTTCCCGTGGGAATTTCATAAAATCCCTTCTTTATCCTTGTCAACATCATAAAGGGAATCTCTATACAAAATTTCAGCTTTCTGGGTTGAGCGCCTGCGATAAAACACTTACAGTCCTACTAATCCCTTTCCCGTGGGAATTTCGTAAAGCCCCATCTTTATCCTTGTCAACATAATAAAGGGAAAATCTATACTAAATTTCAGCTTTCTAGGTTGAGCACCTGCGATAAAACACTTACAGTCCTATTACTCCCTTTCCCGTGGGAATTGTATAAAACCCCATTCTTGTTCTTGTCAACATCATAAAGAGAACCTCTATACAAAATTTCAGCTTTCTAAGTTGAGCACCTGCGATAAAACACTTACAATCCTATTACTCCCTTTCCCGTGGGAATTGTATAAAACCCCATCCTTGTTCTTGTCAACATCATAAAGAGAACCTCTATACAAAATTTCAGCTTTCTAAGTTGAGCGCCTGCGATAAAACACTTACAGTCCTATTACTCACTTTCCCGTAGGAATTTAAAAAACCTTTCTTGGTGAGCACCTCCTTTATCCTTGTCACCTCACCACCTCCCACCACCAAGGAGGAGCACAAATTGCTTGTGACAGAGCGGAAGATCCTGAGGAGAATGTTCGGAGCCAGACAAAGATCCGATGGCACTTGGAGGATCCTCAAAAATCTAGAGGTAGAAGATCTGTTGGCCGACCACAATATTATGGGAGAGGCCAAAGGCCACAGACTCCGATGGCTGGGCCACCTGGAGAGAATGGGTGAAGATCGTGGGGCTAAGAAGGCGTATGTGGGAAAACCCATTGGCCGTAGACCAGTAGGTCGCCCCAGATACCGCTGGAGCGACGCCGTGGTAGCCGATCTCTGCGAACTTCAAGCTGGAGACTGGCGAAGCATGGCTCAAGATCGGAAGAAATGGCGTTCTCTTGTGTCGGAGGCCAAGACTCACTTTGGGTCGCTGAGCCATTGGAGTAAGTAAGTAAGTGGTGAGCACCTACGCCCTAAAAGGAACCCCCATGCAAAATTTGAGACTCCTGGCACTTGATATAGATAAATATTTTCTTAGTTCTATATAATGGTCAGCTCTTTCATAGGCTGACTGTTATGTGTACCAAGCACCATAGAACAGAGTGATAACTTTAAATTAAAAATAAAATACTCTCTCATAAGTCTATAGAGACAAAAGTGTGTAGATTAAAATCAATGATAAGTATGTGTAGTTCATTGCACAATATTTTCTGTTTAAATGTGACATGAAAAGTAATCACCATTTAATAGGCCCGTTTTGACATTTGAGGAAGAACCTAGAATGTAACTTGGTACACTCTCTCATAAGTCTATAGAGACAAAAGTGTGTAGATTAAAATCAATGATAAGTATGTGTAGTTCATTGCACAATATTTTCTGTTTAAATGTGACATGAAAAGTAATCACCATTTAATAGGCCCGTTTTGACATTTGAGGAAGAACCTAGAATGTAACTTGGTACAAAACTGAAAGCAGCAATAAAATTATAATTATGCACTTGGAGTGTTTTATAAAATACATATATTTCTGTGCGCGTTAAATAATTATGATAGATTATATTACGAGTATTATAATTTATAGTAGCATACAATTTTTAATTATTACGACACGTCCCAAAAACAGTTACGTTCTCAGTCTTTTTTTTTTCGATACCAGTGTTGTAACTTTTTAATTGCTGAATTTCACCAGATTCATTCGATTTTGACAGAGACGTAAATATGATAATATGAAAAAATATAAAAACGAAATAATTATACAAATAGCTGAAGATAGGCTCTACTGACGATTTTGGCTCATTATCCGAAGAAAATTATTGAATGTGACTGAAGGTGTGTTTAAAATTGTAACTAAAAATATTAAATTATAGACAGATTGACCTTTCGAACGATTATATCATTGAAATAGGTACCTACAATAATAAAGCCTAAGTTAAATTTTCTAATCAGTACTTTAATCCTATACACTTTACAATACACTGAATACATGATCAAATCGATTACATCCTCATACAAACTAGAATCGATTTATCGTAAGTAACTAGTGCATTATTTGTACAACAGCAGGGTATAGCGAAATTGTTATTTTACAAAATCTACCCATAATGTACCTATTTTCCACGAATATGGAATTAATATTAAAATTCATCATTCACTTACCCAACCCTACGCCTATAATTAGGAGCTGCGCAGTACAGTCAACAAAATAAACAAGTATTCAGAGCCGTAAAATAAAATTCAAGTTCTGGCATGACAGGATTTACTAAATTTTTTAACTATTAATAGTATTCATAATGTTTTATGTGATTGTAGTTTCATAATGATACTTACATTTATCATAATAATATGAACCCATAATCATCCCATTGCAGGGATACCGGTCTCCCTTCAACCGAAGGTGATTAGAGCGTACTCTGCCACGCTGCTCCAATGCAGATTGGCAGAGGCCGGTGTTTTCAAACCGCCCTAAGGCCACCGACTTGGCTTAACGACTGTCATCCATCGACAACAGCTTAACGTGCCCTCCGAAGCACGGAGAAGCTCGAGATAATGAAAGCCATCCAAACGCTGGCTAGGGTCGACGTCGCTTAACTTGCGTGTTCATATTAGAGTGTGACACACATTGACGATGCTATCAAACTCCTCATACTTACATTACTATCACAAAAATCTTTGTTCTCAGTTCTCTATTCTGGTTACCTGTTTCATTGGTTATTCATATAGAAGCCTATTTTGTTCTTATATTTTTTTTTTGATTCGAGAGTATCAATGTCATAATACAAAGCCCATTAGTTGCCAAATAATAAATTGGACCTTTTATACTCTGGCGGAGTAGCCATTTGGTCAAGAGTACCTACACCTTTTAATTTAAACGCAGGAAATTTAGTCTGGCAGTGTATTCGCTGCGGTGGAGGCAGGTGCGGACTAGCCCGGGGCTCGGTAATTAACAAAACAAAGGCTTTTCACTACGTTAACAGTACTTGATGTTACTGCCTACATAAATTTTAAGAACGCAACGAATTCTTGTGGTTTTTACCTTTATTAACATGATATTTTTGGTGTAAGATTATCCTAATTCAAAGAAGATAGTAGCATTGTTTAATTTCTAAATAGATCATTAGAATAAAAATGTACAACAACGTACATGGTATGAAATGACGATTCGAAACTGCTTGTAATATTAAATAAATAAAAATATTACTTTGACTTTGAAAAATTATATTTACAGCCAAATTGTCAGGTGTTACAAGTATACTACATAATTCAAAATTATTTAAGTATTTTTGAAAATAGCATTATGTTTATCTATATATATAAAAGAGAAAATCACTGACTGATTCATCACGAAATCTCCGAAACCACAAGTGCCAGGAGTCTCAAATTTTGCATGGGGGTTCCTTTTAGGGCGTAAGTGCTCACTAAGAAAGGATTTTTGGAAATTCATCCCCTAAGGGGGTAAAACGGGGTGCAAAGTTAGTATGAAACTTTGCCGTTTTTGAAGTTATTCGAATGAAATTCAGCATGAAGGTTCTTTACTGAAAAGCATGAAGCATGAGTAAATTAAAAAAAAAAAAAACATCCCCTATGGGGTTAAACGGGGGTGCAAAGTTAGTATGAAACTTTGCCGTTTTTGAAGTTATTCAAATGAAATACAGCATTAAGGTTCTTTATTGAAAGGCATGAAACACGAGTAAAATATTTTTCTCAAAAATCATCCCTTAGGGGGTTAAACGGGGGTGCAAAGTTAGTATGAAACTTTGCCGTTTTTGAAGTTATTCAAATGAAATACAGCATTAAGGTTCTTTATTGAAAGGCATGAAACACGAGTAAAATATTTTTCTCAAAAATTATCCCTTAGGGGGTTAAACGGGGGTGCAAAGTTAGTATGAAACATTGCCGTTTTTGAAGTTATTCGAATGAAATTCAGCAATAAGGTTCTTTATTGAAAGGCATGAAAAACGAGTAAAATATTTTTCTTAAAAATCATCCCTTAGGGGGTTAAACGGGGGTGCAAAGTTAGTATGAAACATTGCTGTTTTTGAAGTTATTCGAATGAAATTCAGCATGAAGGTTCTATATTAAAAGACATGAAACACGAGTAAAATATTTTTCTCAAAAATCATCCCTTAGGGGGTTAAACGGGGGCGCAAATTTCGTATGAAACTTTGCCGTTTTTGAAGTTATTCAAATGAAATTCAGCATTAAGGTTCTTTATTGAAAGGCATGAAACACGAGTAAAATATTTTTCTCAAAAATTATCCCTTAGGGGGTTAAACGGGGGTGCAAAGTTAGTATGAAACTTTGCCGTTTTGAAGTTATTCGAATGAAATTCAGCATGAAGGTTCTTTAGGCGATACGAAGTTCGCCGGGTCAGCTAGTAATTATAATATGATAGCTCAAATAGTGAATCACTAGTGCCGTAAACGTCGGTCAGACGTTGCCTGTACAAGTTATTTTCTTCGTAGGTACTACAACTTTGACGACAGATTTGTACCAAACACAAACCTTTATTAATCTTGTAGTGTTCTTTATTTCACTATTTATGTCAATATACATACTTGAAATACCCGATCCAATTATTTTAACGTTAAAATACTAATATTTTGGTCGGCTTCGGTGGTCGGCTTCAGTACACACACATTAACCACCACGGTTCTCTTACCGTGCAAAGAGTAAATTGAGCCGTGTAACTAATATAACTTAAAAAAAAAACAGTTGGATACCTTTTTTTTACCTAGAATAGGTTTGCATTTGACCACAGACTGATGGTAAGCATCGCTGTGGTCTACGATGTAACACGCTCACCTAGAAGAAACCTATTTACTCGTGATTTAAAGACCCCTGGATTGTATTTTTCAGGAAACTCGATTCCGGTAGAGAGTTCCAAAGAATCGCAGTCCTTGCAATGAAGGTTGAAGCAAAGCGCTTTGTGCGGGTCTTACCTAAATTTTCTATCAAAGTTTTTCTTACAATTTTTTTCTTGTTCCTTGCATCGCTTTTGCGTGTTTTTGTTTTATTATAAAATACATTTTAATAATTAAAGAATGCAAAATTTTCTTATTAGAAAAAGTTTTTAAAAAATCGTTTATCAAAAGGTGCTCTGTGAAAACAGAATAAATTGAAGGAATATTTTTATGATAAAAACTTGTGCCATTTTTTAGGGTTCCGTAGTAAACTATTAAGGAACCCTTATAGTTTCGCCATGTCCGTCTGTCTGTATGTCTGTCCGTCCGTCCGCGGTCTAGCGCCTAGACGCATAATGTTAGAAAGCTGTAATTTGGTATGTTACCTACGCATAACAATCAGTAGCACAAAGCGGTAAAACAAAATTTCGAAAAATATTTTTTTGTTTTTGGGGTAGGTACAGGGGGTTACACATGTAAGTAAATTTCGAATGTTTTTTTTTGCGTCAACCCCATTGTGTCGTTAGGTAGGTTTCTTAAAAATATCGAGGGTGTGGGAAGATCATTTTTCAATACAACGATTGATTTCGGAATTATTTACATTTATAGTGTCAATTTTCGTTTTGCACGGTGCCCCATACCTCCAAACGTCTTGTGTTTTGAAATTTGAAAAAAATCATGGTAGTAGTCCATATTATTATGCTGAACCTTCAATGAAAACTATTACGGTTAAGTAGGCTCTACTAATTTCCGAGTAAAAGCCGACGAACTTATAAAATAACTTATGAAAACGTACTAACGTGATAGACTCATTTGTAAGCAAACAAAACACAGCAACAAAACACCCTACACTGTGCGTGGCCCGACACACATTTGACTTTTTTTTACTTGTTTTGCTATACAAAATATTCTCAATTTTTTATGTAAATCCATAAAATAGGTTTTATCATATTTATTCATAGTTCACTAAACTATTCTAAAGTTGTTTATCTACGTGATTCATATTACATATCATAATGAAGAAAGTTCAAATAAACATATTACAAGTTAATACGAAACAAATGATTGAAAAATATTAAAAAATACAAACAAAGAATATTGAAAACATTGAAACAATTATGAAAGAAACTGCTCACTTAACCAAAGCACTTTAAGGAACAAACTTAATAATTTAGCGTTCTTTTGTTTTCTCGTCGCATTTACATCTTTCAACTTACAGCAACTTAATCGAAAATCAAGTTACGAAAACTCATAAGAACTGTCAAGACTGAATGAATAGAAACAGAATTACATCTTTGCGAAGCATTTTTCGAATTAACTTTGTTTTTTCAGTCGTCGGGTTTCGAAAAGACGAGGATGAGACACGTAGGATAAGTGGCCCTCGAAAGTTCGTGCTTTTAGAGCCGCATTAGCCATGGTTACGTTTACAAAGCTAACATTGATTTTGGATGTCCAATTCCAATGAATGTTCCTGTAGTGCCTACTATATTTATTCTTTATTTCTATAAAATAAACAAACTACATACCTATATTACCTATATTGTCATGAACAGGAACATCAATAGAGAATATTAAAAAGCCAACTAGGTCACGATTATTTATTAAAATATTTTTCCTTAAGAAAAAAAATATTCTGCTAAATTGAATTAACATAATAAAATATGTACATACTTTCATGTAGGTACATAATTATAGTATAGGTACTGCAAATAGATGCAGATTACTATATTATAATATATGTACCAAATTGTATACTACGCAGATTATACCATTTTACTCTTTTAACAATCTAAAATGTTAGACTGTTTCAGTCATACAATACTATAAAGGCAAGATTTGACCCTAAAATATGTAGAAATAATACGACGCATGTAACAATCGAGAAAAATAATATAAACTTTCAAACATTGTAACCTTTTGTAACCTATGATCTATTGAAGTGTGAGTCCTTGCACAGTACAATGACACCACTAGGATTCTAGAATAATCGGATTAACTCGGGCGTGGGTGTCGCGAGACGCGTGCGCTATCATTGCCTACGGCGCCACTGAGGACGGCCTGAGTGCCCGACTCTCGAGAATCCTTACCACCCTTCTGAACTTCTCATTCTTTTTAATCACATGAGCGCATTGACGTAACTAAAAATAAAAATGCTGTATTCAGTTTTGCAAATAACATTCAAGGTGAACTTGATTGTCATAATTTTCCGACTCCGTGGCGCATTGGTTATTGGTTACCATGCCTGCCCGCCACCCAGGAGGTCCCGGATTCGAATCCCGGCAGGGTCATCATGAAAAACGAAGTTTTTCTGATTGGCCTCGGGTCATGGATGTTTATCTTAAAATGTACCTATTTGTTATAAAATATACTATCGTTGAATTAGTATCCCATAACACAAGTTTCGAACTTACTTTGGGGCTAGCTCAATCTGTGTGATTTGTCCTATATATTTATTATTTATTTACTTTGTTTTTTCATAATAAAAATTGTGATTGCTACTTTTATTTTTTGTGAAGCTAGTTGCACAAGAACCCGATGACGCTGCAAGTGTCATGGCGTCATGGCTGATTGAATGAAAAGAATGAATGAACGAATATGTGAGGTAAGCAAAGACTTCTAAACAACGCGTTATAAGACTTCCTGTTGAATTACTGTATCTGTTGCTTAAAATCTGTTAAGTAATTTTAAAGATTTAAGCGAACATACACCAGAAGCGACTTCATTTTATATGTAAGTTAAATAACTCAATTAGCAGTTTTATTGTACTATTTTGTTTACTGTTGGACAGTGCATATGAGTATTCCTGTTATCTTAATAGCAGATAAAAACCACTACTTGAAATATTAAGAGTGGTAAAGTTAGTTTATAAAGTAAGTAAGGCAAAGTTTGGGACTTTGAAAATTTACGAGAGGTAATCTGAGCGTGTGACTACCTTAGTTCTACAATCGTCTTCAACTAGTTAACATCGAACCAGAGAAGACTCCTTTGCCACGCCTGCTCTATGAAAATCTGACTTCAATATAATCTAAGTCAGATTTTTAAACACCGAGATTTTCATGCAATGTATTGTATACCTAGATTACTGACTGACTGACTCATATCTACATAACCTTAACATGAATGCCTAAAACTGAACTTAACTGATAAGTACAGATAAAAAAAATTAAACGAAAATTACAAAGTTTTTCTAAAAAAAGCATTAGATATTCCCATCTTAGGCAATGTACGATTATTGATGTAAAGTAGGATTTCTAAAACATTTTACAGTTACGAATTCGTAACAGAATTAAAAAAAACTACCAACCTCTGTCAAAGATTATTTTTATGATAATCAAATAACAGGTAAAATGTCTTGAATTTTTTTCTTATACAATACCAGAAAAATAGGAGACGCCATACCGCTCTGTGTTGTGATTAAAAGCAAATACACACATCTATCATTCTCATTGTACGCTCTTTTTGTTCCTACGCAAAAACTGCTCTTATCGACGTTTCACACGCCTTGTGTACGAAGCACAACTTGTTTATTTGATACGTAATCCCATGATCCCCCCCGCTTTTGTCTAGCTATTGGCTAATTGGCTCTTCTATTCAATTATATTTTTTTTTGTCTTCTAAGGTTTTGTTTTAGTGTACGAATCTTAATAGATAAAATGATTAAAATCTTCTTAATTAAGATGGAAGTAAAAGGGATCAATGGAAATTAGGGAAATTTGATCAAATAAAAGTAGTTAGTTACAAAGCGAAAATCGATAGAACGAACAATAAAAATACTAGACACAGAAACAAAACATATTTAGAATTATCAAAAATATATATATTTAAAAAAGAATTTTCCGAGTCTGATAGCTAGTTCGTAAAACTGCTATACCAGATTTTTCTTTTAATGATGACATGTTGTGGAAAATAAAAGTAATAAAAGTTTGGGTAAAAATTGTATAATAAGCTTAAAAGTAAGAAAGTTCGGGTTAAGATTGTATAAAAAGCTTTGATGGCTAAACTAAATTTATGTTATCACAAAGTCACAAGAAATGTGAAACTAAAAAATACTATTTAGATAAATTTATGCTGAGAATTTCAGGAAGTTATCAAGATAGGAGGGAAAAATGGTAATACACTGCATTAGTCATTTATGCAACTTTCTTATTGGCAGTATTATAAGCAAAATAATTTCTACGTCCGACTGTCTGTTTTTTAAGAAATGTACACAAGGTAGTATCTGTCGTCTGGCCCTCAAAACAGAAGAGTGTCCAGTCTAGCTTAACCTGAGATCATGTAGCGCTGTGTGAGTTGTATCCAATTAATAAATATGTTTCAAACATAATTTTAAACCGTCAATTACACAAGGACCTAAACGAGGATCTGGAGTTTTATCAGCCAGTTTCTAAAATGCATATTAATTTCAATTACACATTAAGTCTTAACCTATCTCGTTTTACTTCTTTGATTTGACAGTGAAAGAAATTCGTCGTAATTTTATAAAAAAATATAAAAACAAAAGAAAAGTAAACTCTCAATATAAATAAAAACATTGACCTTTCAGTGAATGTTTTTGCAAAAAGTTTGTAGTCAATCGTGGAATATCTCGCGACGACTCCCTCTCCCCTAATGGACACACACTCAATTAGGTTTTATAGCCCCAGCGCCGTTCAATTTAACGCCTAACAGCGACCGCACTGCACCAGGTACCTATTTATTTTTATTGACAACCAAAAAAAGATAATTTTTTGTACCAGGTGAATGGTGAATAGTGTTGCAGTAATAAAATCTCCGTTTAGCGAAACACGTCATGTTGCAAATATGACGGGACAAAAATAGTAAAAAAATAACATATTTAATATTTAAAAGCGAAAGGTTTTTATACACTACTGAACACAAAAAATAAACTATGTTCAGTCCACAGACATAACAGACAGAACATTCCATATCAGAAATCGTGGCAAAAACGCACACTATCAAATGTCAGTCACACAGACACAAATGGGTACTTTTGTACTGCTTGCTTCGCTGCTTTTGAACGAAGAGTTTTTAAAATGTATTACACAGCACTTTACACCCATATTTTTGTCTATTTGATAATATATCCACTAAATTTTAACTTTAAAAGTCACTTTTTATACGAGGACAAATCGCCATCTTCCTTTTACTTTTACGTATGATACAAATTCCGTTTACCAAAACAAGGCAAGGCTATCAAATTTAGTAAGTGTGCGTTAGTGTTGCTATTGATGAAAGAAAGGGACAAGGTTATACCGAATTTAATTAGCTGAAAAGTGACAGCAATATTTTCAGCTTGTGTCTATGTGTATGTAAAATTATGTTTAGTCTGTTATGTCTGTGGGTGACACCAGGAGAGTTTCTAAGCCGTAGGCAGATCTTACTTACCGAACGAAAAGCATTGCTGCTTCACGCCGATATCTGTCAGAGGGTAATACTTTCTGGGTAGAGCCACTGCAAAATTATAGGTCACTTTTGTATCACGAAAATCTATAAAGCAATTAGTACTCTACGTTTACGTATTACGGTATTACTGAACATCGTAAAAAGAAGGACAGACGTTTCAAATGGTCCCGAAATTTCGTTCACAAATGGAAGAAATCATTAGTGAAACTCATCATCAGTAATACACCTAAAATCGAGAGGTCAACGATTTTTTTTTACTTTTACACATATTTGTCTTCGACAAAGACCAAGGGGTGGACCAAGAACGCGATGGACAGACGAACTGGAAAAAAAGACAACAGAAAGGGATAATTATTGGAGAAGGAGAGAAGAGGCCTTTCCCCTTCAGTGGGACATGAATGACTAGTAAAAAAAACCATTTAAATATTTGAAAATCAGCATACATAGATAGATAGATAGTTATCATCGGAGTCTAGAAATGAGCATCTGTCTGAGCAAAGAAAAAGGACGATCTAAAAAAATGGGAAAACGAAATTGCCGAGTCTGGGAACAACTGGAAAGTTACCGTTTTAACTAGTAGAGCCTACCTAAACGTGATAGTTTTTCTAAATTTTCCTTCTAAAATCTACTAAAATGTTTTTTAAATATCTACACTTTGGGGTGGTACTTTGTAAGCACAGTTAATATGTGGTCAAACTACAGCTGCGGACAGACGGACATGGCGAAACTATAAGGGTTCCTTGTATACTATGGAACTCTAAAAAGGGATAATTGAAAATACTTGAAGGAAAAAGCACAGTAATTCAACTTATTTATAAAACTATTATTTTATCGGACCCAGACTTTTGTTAATGTTGACTTATGTAAATGTTAGTTACATTAAAAATTAAACTAAAACTAATATTTATAGTTTTTAGTTTATATTTTAAAGAACTGTTTTTAGTAATATATTTTGAATAAAGAAATACTTTTAACTGTTTACACTTCTTATTTTCGTTTTTTTTTTTTGTTTCATGCTCTGAATATGATGTGAATATACTCTGAAAATATTGCCTAAATGATATTGTTGATATAATTATTTTCTTGACAATATTCCTTAATGAGCATCATGGCTAGAATAATTGTGGTGACTGTTCGTTATGTGTTACCTTTATTTACTGCATTTGCAATTACGCTGTGATAACCATATTATACCCAGAAATCGAGTTGGAAATCCGAGAATTAATTGATCAAATCAATTATTCCATTTTAATAAAATATAGGTATGTAGGTACTTGGCACAAGATTTCCAGAGAATTGAAATGACAGTGTTTGAACTAGTTGGTTATGACCAATGAGGTTTTATATATTCTTATAAGACAAGAGAAGTAACGCCATACAAAGCATTCGTAAAAAGCCGCAACCACTTCAGAGTGTTAAAGACGTAGCTTTGAAACCGATACATATTCCGAGCATATGCCAAAGTAAAATATGTTTGTCTCTTTTTTTCTAGAGTCAAACTAATTATGTCAAAATGAGACAAAAGCATTACTCCCAGAAAAATGGTCAGAGTTGCCAGCTCATGAATAATTTTCCCATTGAATGAATGTTATATATGAGTCTTTTTAAAAAAAAGTTTTTATACCATATTATTGTTTCTTAGGTGACAGAAGAATTAAAGATAGGAAGAAATAAATATATAGATGCGTAAATATTGGTACATACATATTATATTTCAAGAATGAATCATGGCGGAATGGAGAAGTTTCCATTTTTTTGTCATTGATGAATCTAACCGATGCAGACCTACTACTATTATCTATTCTGTGCTACTACTAACTTTTAGCAGAGATTTTTTTTTGTTTTCTTCACCCATTCTGGGTAGGCAAAGGGAACTATGCCCATACAGCCAAGTCTTCAGTAGATTTTTTTTATTGTTAAGAAATGAAAATGAAATTTAAATAAAATAAAATAATAAATTTAAATAATTTGAATAAAATACAATATAAAACAAAAAAACTATTGTACTCAATCGAACATTTGATAATTGCAGAAACAATTTAAATTAAACACCGTTACCACAATGAAAAAGATGAAATTGTTACTTCACTGTCATAGTAATAATATCATTATGTCAAATGTCAGTTAAAAGCCATATCAAAAAGAGGAAAATGATTTGTTTTTTCTTGTCTTGACGTGCGTAGCACTAGCGATTGATTTTAGTATCAATCAATTCTAAGTAAATAATTAATTCTAGTTTGAGCCTGGTTGTAGGTTTACTTCTGCTGTGTTACTAATGATACATAAAGGCGTATGAGTTCGTCATTGACTAAACTCCCAACATTTGGGAAACTTTAAATCGTTTTTACTGGCGACACTGTTGGCAAAAACAATGCGTAATATATTAATTTCAATTTTAATACTATTTTGGTATAATTTTAACATAATTAAGCATTCTTATTTGTGAAAAGTGATACCACTTGCTTTGTTATTAGTTTGGGATCACGACATACATGTTTTAACAGTGCATTTAACCATTTTTGTGATATTATTGTGAGATACGCATTCACTGAACGTCAAACTACGACTAAGTCGGAAGAAATTCAACTAAGACTGTGGCCTCAGTCGACGTGGCAGCGGGTATGTGTCAAACATTACGAATCTATAGTAAATAACAAATCACTGGTTATGACCAACTAGTTCAAACACTGTCATTTGTCACCAGAAGAAGGTATGCCTTCTTGTGGTGACAATACATGTTGTGTGCTTTTATTGCAATAAGTGATTTGTGCTTTATTCATGTTTACTTCATATATTTATATTTCAAATGAGACGATTTTTTATAGTTTTTGTGCCCAGTATAATGGAACGGATTATATGGAGAAATTGTTATTCATTAATGTCATCCAATTCCTATCTATGGGGGTTTTACACAAATTATTGCAGTTATCAAAATAATGTAATCAGATCAGAAAACATTCAGTGACATAATAGCTAGTTGATTAGGAATTCAATAATAACGGGAACTGCAAAATATATATTTGATTTTAATTAATTTAATGTTAGATTAACCTGTGAGTTCCCGGGCTTCGCTCGTTCATTTTTGTTTTTATTTTTCAAGAAACCATCTCAGGCGTTCTAAGAATACATTAATAACAATCTGATCAATGGTTAGAATAGCAGTTATTGAAAATAGTGTAATAAAATATTTAATACACACTACCTACAATGCCTGATGTGATATAACCTACCATGGCTATAGAAATGAAAATCACTCTCTTCATCAACTATTTTATTGTTGTTATAAAATTGTATTGTTATTTGCATGTATATGAGCTGGCAACACGTGCTCGCCGTGTATTGTTGTTTTTCCGCGAATCATGTGGAATTTCCTGCATTTAATTTTAAAATAAAACACCAATACAGTGTTTAAAACAATACGCAACACAATATTACTGTTTTAATCAATACATATAAAATGCTTTGTCCTGTCCTGAATGTCTGATTGACGGATCAACGCAGCACAGCCTAATCCGCTGACCATTGAGCCCTGAAACTTGGAAGGTGTGTTATTTATATGCCATAGTTCTTAACACATTAAAGACGATATTATTAATCTCTCTTTTTTCACACTTTTTATACTCGACTGACTGTTTTCTCGGTTTAAGTTTTTACAAACATATTATTTCTTCTTTTTCTCATTTGTATTCCACTTTACTTCACATTTAAGTAATGAATAAAAGACATAATAAATAAAATAAAATAGGCATCCGAAAAAAAAACAATTTTCCCAAATTTTCTCTGGAATTTCCGCGGGTTATGCAACTAATAATATATAAAAAAAAACTCTCTGCAATGAAAGTGCGGAAAATCAAGATTTCCATCCGTACAATGTGATAGTTACGTAGGTATAGCGGACAGCAATAAGAGCTTTACCCGACCGCTACTTTCAATTGCCTGCAGTTCAAAGTTTGAATCGTTCAATCTCCTTACTCGCAGATTGTTTGTTCAGAGCTTTAAGAGCTACTTCCAATTTGTCGCCATTGTCAATAATATCGATTTAGTGCAATAGGAAAGCGTCCGTAATTAAAACAACAATTTAAAATATAAAATAATAGTATTAGTCCGCTATTGATAAGATTAATTAAACTCACTTAATGAAATATAATTAGGTACCTAATTCAAAGAAAAATTACTAAGAGAAATTGTAAATTACATGGATTACTGTTTTTGATTCCACTTTCATTTGACAAATTTTTGTCAAATGAATTGTTAAAGAATTTGTAAAAATGTGGACTTATTTAATACTTCAGTAGGTACATAAAACATTTCTCTAGTCAAAGTGTGTATACTAATAATAATAATTTCTTTATTTAATGATAGAATGTGTCAAATTCGTCCGAGTCAAAAATGTTTACTTATCTAGAATGTCGTAAAAACTTTAATTAAAGCATGTCGTAGGGTTTCGGTTTAAACCTGAATTATAGTCGTAGAAATTGTCATTTAGTACTGAGACATTAAAAAATAATGTTTTTTGCCCAGCATAATCATAAAAACATACGGGTCGAATTGAGAACCTCCTCCTTTTTTGAAGTCGGTTGAAAATGATTTTTTGTTTGTTTTGTCTTTGTTTACTATCGATTCCTTAAAAAAAAAAATGCTATAGACAAAAATATCAGGTTACGAACAGTGTCTGGATATGAGTATTTAACTGTTAATTTCAATATTGAGATTATCAGACATAATTGTTATTAAAGAGAATTTATTCTTCCTACATACAAGAGCGCGGCTCTTAAATTTAAAGAAGAGAAATACGAAACGAGCAATCGAAAATTCAAAACATGATCTGATTTCACCGCAAGAAACTTTGTTCATTTGTGTCAATCGATCTTCGTAAATTGTATGTCAAGCCTTTGACTATGAATAACTTTAAGCACCTTAAGTTACAAAATATTACTGAACGATATTAAATTTTAGCGTTATAGGGAAAGTTTTTGAAGTAATTATTTATGTTTGCTTCACGCATCGATGGTCGATTGATGTGATATTCCAAAACCACTTACGCGAGAGGGATCACAGCCCGGAATTCCACGTTTCGGGGTTCATTGAATTCAGCATTCATCTTTGCATATTTGAACACGTATTTTCATGTAATGAGTTTACTGGGTAAGTATTTAGAAAATGGAAAATCACTCCCATAGTAATTAACGGTTTTTTTAACTCGCTCTATAATATACTTACTTCAAATTCAAAACTTTTATTCAGAGAATAGGTTTTCACAAACACGTTCTCTTGTCAGAGTATACAGTAATAAATGATATTATAAATTAATCTACTCTATAAACTACTACCATTTCGGAAACAAAAGCAAAATGACCACTGGTAAAAAGAAATGGCGAAAGAAAACCAGTTACGGTCTTTTTTGTCATTTAAAAATATATCGTACTTTTCTTTTTTCTTTTCTTTTTCAACATAAAATTTAAACTATATACATACATTCAACATTACGTACGCGGAATGTCAATAAATAGTGCCATTAATTTGTTTCAACATAAAATTAAATCTAAAATATAAAATGCTAAATCGGTGTTAAAGATAGGAGCAGACCGCCTAGCAACCGTTCTCGTGTATTTTCGAGTTGACGTGAGAGAACTTCTACCACAGAATCCTACTTAATATTATAAAGCGAAAGTTTATATAAATATGTCGTATATATGTCGATGTTTCTTATAGCTTAGTTGCTTATTTTGAGACTAGCTGTCGTTATGTGATTCGTCCAAGAATATTCATAATTATTTTCACAGATTTGCTGGAAATTTGCTTTTGCAGGTAGTTCATAGCATGGGATAGTTTTTATCCCGGAAACTCCGAGTTTAAGAACAGGAACTACAGGATCTGGCGAGTAAAACAACTGTTAAGAAATAAAATCATTTCATTTTTTTCAATAAATTAAATAAAAATTTGCAATGACACCTGGAATTCTACCCATAACTGTTTGTGAAAACATTCACGGTATTCAATAAAATCGTATTATACAACCTTCGGAAGCAATAAAATTGTTGTACAAAAACATTTGCAAAAATACAGCTCGTGTACCTACAGCTACTTATACTTTCTTTGATGTTTTATACGTATTGTATTCGTAAATATATTAAATTCAAATGTATTTAAGGTTCGCTACACAAAGCCGCCCAAGTTGAGAAGTAAGGAAGTCGATTCCGTATAAGTATCGAGTCGAACTGAGACGTAATACCATATTCACACTTACAATAAGGTAGCGTGCATAGCATGGAACGTGCAGACTGAGAGAAAACATTATTTTGCACACCGGGCTCTGTCTATGAAACCAATAACTATGTGTCAGCTGCGCAGGTCAAATAGAAGAGTAGATCTTTTTTTAATAATAATACACAACTCACACAGTGCTATCTGTGGGGCAATTCACGTAACAAGAACCGATTCTAGTTCAATTCAACGGCACTCGCTATCTCACTCATATAAAATAGGAATTGAACGGGACAGCGAGTGTCGTTGAATCGAACTAGAATCGGTTCTTGTTACGTGAATTGCCCCACTGCTCCCAACATATAATAATGGTTTAACCTACATGTGTTGTGTGTGAGATTTTTTAATAAAAAAAACTACTACCTACGACTTCTTATCTGCCCTTTTTTTTAGAAATTTTAACAAAATCATGGTAGTAGCCCATATACTGAACCTTCAATGAAAACTATTACGGTTAAGTAGGCTCTACTTGTTACCGAGTAATAGCCGACGAACTTATAAAATAAAACTTCTTTGATGAAACTTACAAATGTGATATTAGACTCAATTGTAAGCAAGCAAAGCACATCAAATACGGAATCCTACACTGTGCGTGGCCCGACATGAACTTAACCGGTTTCTCTATTAGTTAAATTCTTAAAACTACAACCCTCCGCTAATTATACTTTGTAAACAAATACTTTTATAACACGCAGACTAAAGACGACACAAATGTTCACCACATAAATATTTGTCCTATGCCAGGTTTGAACATTCTGGCGCCCCGGGCTCACTGCCCAACTGAGCCACTATGATTTCAATATAGATGTGAATAAAGGCTATGAATCGAGTTGAACTGAAAGACGTAAAGCACCATAATGTTATGTCTTGCTCGGATTACGTCTGGATCGTCCGTGTCCCATCCAAGAGTTCTCTCAGCTTACAACTCAATTTCCTTCAGCAAATCCAGGATCAACGAAGGTAAACGCTCTTTAGGTATTTTATGAATATATTACACAAAACAAAATGCGTAAATAATAAATTATTTGAATAAATATTGCGGTTGAAATAACGTTCGTTTAATTAAATTTCCTTTGAATAGTATAAATGGAATTTTCAAATTAACTGTAAGTACCTATATACTTACGTTATTGTTTTTAGGGAGATTTTGATTTGCCGTCTTGATTTTATTTTGGGTCCTTTGTAAATAATTTGGTAGCGGGAATCGAATCTGCTACAACACTGGCACACGTCACAAGTTAGTCCTAATAATTCAAAATAAGTCTTTACATGACAAGTACATATTCAATCAGTTTTTACGTACCCGATATTGACGTGGAAATGAATATGTCGGCTGTGTCGTTACCAAAATGGCGGTGGTCGTCATTAAGTCGGAGTGCCCTCATTTATACTCCCGGGGCCGACGTCCGGCCAATTTACAGTACGGGGCTATAATTTACACAAGTCGCCTATTGAGATTGTGCAATGTACCGCGATGCCGGTAATGGAGCTTAGCATAAAATCTTTTATTAACAAAACGCCGCGAGAATATTAGTTACTAGCAAAACCCGCGAAACTACGTTTGCGTGTATTCCGCTTTCGGTGGGAATTTTGGAAAATTCTTGAATCACTCTATCTATTAAAAAAGACCGCATCAAAATTCATTGCGTAGTTTTATAGATCTAAGCATACGTAGAGACAGACAGACTGCGGGAAGCGACTTCATTTTATGCTATGTAGAGATGTCAATATCATATCATAGCACAAGACTTGCTCACTTCTCCGAAGACTTCGTTAAATAGCAAATTATACTGTAATATCAACTATTCTATAAAAAGTACTCGTATTTCTGTGAAATTAATTATCTCGAGATTCCAGAATAAGTTGTTTTGTTTCTATTAAATTCAGTAGAAATATGACTTAAGACGTTTAGTAGTATACTTTGTTATGATATATTCTACGGTAGATTAATTGCGACATTGTTGATACAAAAGCAGTATTAACAATACATATTTTCAAACATAAAGGTGTTCCTTCATCGGGAGAATTCGCGTGTAATGTAAAATTATAGATACGACTTTGAGCATTACATTACAATACTACCTCCCTGATTGACGAGCGTTCGCGTGTAATGTAACATTTAGAATAGATTTGAATTTGCATTGATGTTACAAGTTGTATCAAGACATTACACATTGCATCATTACAGTGTGCGCATTGTAATGCTCGTTTCTCGTCCCTGACTGAAGTAATGCTCGAATCTGTAACATTACATTACACGCGAATGCTCCCGGTGAAGGAGCACCTTTACAATCGCATACTAATACGTTTGGAAAAGGCTATGAACTGAGTATTCCATTGACTTTCGTATTTTTAATATTCTCTCTCTTATTACTTTGGATTGTGGTAACTGTTTCAACTACCTACGTGTTGCTAGCTGGAAACATTTCAGTTGTATTTCATTAGGTACTTGCGGATATTTTTCTGATTCCAAAATAAAAATAATCATTATAAACAGGTTGTTAAAAATACACATTTAATGATATTATTAATTTAAATTCTAACAAAGTATGAATGGACATGAGTAGCACATTACACTACTTGCACCTTAGCCGCAGGCCTAACTGGTCCGTGGCGCGTAAACAGCAACGGAAGGAAGACGGGCTAAAAGCCTCGGTACTGATGCAGCTTGCAAATTAGCCACGCTTGCTGGATAAAACACGTGAGGACGGGCTAAGAGATTACACTCTACCTAACGACAACGCTGTATTTGCATACATTTTAAGGGCACCAGCTTGAACACTTTTGACATTTTCACTTTTCAAAAGATCCACTGGTTAAGTTGATGTTGGCCTGGTGACCTAATTCACATAATTACGGTTCGTTTCATCATTTTTGTGACATTTCTGGTTATTAAATTAACATATGAATTTGATGCGTTCGTACAATTGATTATAGTGCAAAATTATTGTACGGTTATATATAATTGTACCATAGCGCTTTCGTACTCTTTGGCCATAGATTGAAAATCATGACTCTTTATTTGTACAGCTATTTATAAAATCTTTCTAGTGAGATAATCCAACAATAAATGGAAAAAGGAGTATTGAATGAAGAAGACATTGCGCTTTGTTATTCGAGTAGGTACCATTCTAAGAAATAATGCTCAAGTTCTAGAAAAATAAATGATTTAGTTTTTAACAAAGATCGTAGGAAAGAATGAGAATTTATTGAGGCACATACTTCTTATTATAACATGCCCTTGAAGCAAAAATACTATAAATTAGTGTCTGAGCCTTTATTCGACTTAGGTAGAAAGGGAGAAAAGGGATTGGACTAGCTCCTGGATTTCTCACTGACCGAAACGCATTGATGCTTCACGCCGTTATCCTGTGAGAGGTTGGTCCATCCCTGGTCAAGCTAAACCATTTCATAATTTCAGAATCAATGGTTAGAAAACCTGCTAGGTTTTTCTGCAATGCAATCACGATTTTAATTTCAATTCTGTGTAATTTCAATCTATTATTATGTATTAGAAAATGCTTTTATACTGTACCAACTAATTTGTTAGTGTACAATCCGATTTCATTTAGTTTAGTATTTAGTTAAAGTTACTAAAGAGTACCTAACCGATCGCTCAGGATCGGTTTCAAGACTAGCCTACCAGGAAGTTATTTACATACATAGAAGTGAAATACAAGTTATTTCATGATTATAATTCAATGAATTACTAAAATAACCATAAAGTACAAATAACCATGAAATACCTTGTATTTCACGGTTAAAATTCTTCCGATACTTCGGCCGAAATATCGGATTTACGTTTCGTAGTATAGCCCTGAATAAACTAAATATTGCATCCATTGATAGAATTCGAATATTATTATGTCCAATAAACCCCATTAATATACGTAATACATCTCAAAATCAAGCGACAATAAAATATAATTGCCCCTTAGAGGATGGTATCGCAATGCTTGAACAAGACCTTGGGGCCCTATGGCTCAGATTTACTGCGGTCAAACTTAGACGTTCTTCCCCTGAGGAGCCCAACCTAAGCAATATGACAAACAACTTATACAAACATTAACTTCAAGATAAAACAGAGAAAAACATTATAATGCATGTTTTTCTTGAAGTTGTTTTTTAATTTCTTTTCTCGACAGAAAGTTCAATGAACATGTAACTGCCAAACTGTGCAATAGTTTCTCGAATGATATTTCAAGGATAGGGCACAGGATAGGGTGTCTAGCTTTCATTAATGTTTGTTTTGTTTTTCTCTCATTGGTGCTTTTCATCGATTGATTTTGCTAATACGTACTTGCCCTTTTAAAATGGTATTAATAAGATACAAATTACAACGACAGAAAATATAAAATTAACACAAAATATCTGCAATTTCTGATGACGAAAAAAAATAATACAAATAAATTAAAGATTAATAACACTATAATAATGAAGAAAAAAAAGCGTATTAATATACTGGTATACATATAAACCTACTTTTAAAGGTGTAAAAAATTATATAAAAATTTAAATACAAACGTGTCTATTCTAAAAGAAGTTAAATTGGAGGATGCACAGCATCTATCCTCTACTTGTCTGCAGCGCATTATGCGATACTTCGGCCATGTCGCGCGGAGGGATGTGGACAACATGGAGAGGCTGATGGTGACAGGGAAGACTGAGGGTAAAAGACCTCGTGGCCGGAGTCCCATTCGATGGTCACATCAGATATCCAGTCAGCTCAATATGACTATCAGCGCCGCACTACACCAGGCGGCTGAGCGCAACCGATGGCGGCAGCTTGTCAACAAGGTCGTGTAGTTACGATCCTCAGCAGTTAGGGAACGATTAAGAAGAATTCCGAAATTAAGGTTTAGTTCTTAGATGGCTTTTCTCAGAGAATTTAATATAGGTATCTCACATGTCACGCATGTCGTTTATGATGTAAGTATAAATTATTATAGTTGAGTGTGAATGGTTCAATTAGAGACTATAGTGAATTATATGAATTCCCTTAGTGAAAAGCATTTCATAATATATATAAATTTTAAATTCTTCCTACCTAATTATTAATTAATTTCCGTTGAACAACAGATTCCCGTTTAATGATCTCCTGTGTATACCCAATAAATACACTGAGATAACAATAACGTCACAAGTATTAATTAAATGACAAAATGATTTCTAATTGTTAAATTTTCTATAGGTACTAATATTATAAAGAGAAAAGATTTCTATTTTTGTTTGTATTGAATAAGCTTAAAAACTACTGGACCGATTTCACAATTTCACCTTTGGTAAGGTACATTACCCCCGGGCAACATAGGCTACATTATATTTTCAAAAAAAAACTAAATCCTTGGTAAAACCAAATACTATAGAAGACTAATACGCACAGCTCTTGACGTTTCTCATACAATGACTTGGCAACCTCCGTTCACCTCATGCCGCTAGGGGCGCTATAACATTTTGCATACAAAAAACCTCCGTTCACCTCATGCCGCTAGGGGCGCTATAACATTTTGCATACAAAACGCACAAAAGTTTTGAAATCGTTCACCTCATGCCGCCCTCATGCCGTAGGGGCGCTAGTGTCGCGTCTTGCCCGAATTCTTCCGAAGCTGTGCGTATTAGCAAATACTATAGAAGACTAATACCCACAGCTCTTGACGTTTCTCATACAATGACTTGGCAACCACCGTTCACCTCATGCCGCTAGGGGCGCTGTAACATTTTGCATACAAAACGCACAAAAGTTTTGAAATCGTTCACCTCATGCCGCCCTCATACCGTAGGGGCGCTAGTGTCGCGTCTTGCCCGAATTCTTCCGAAGCTGTGGGTATTAGTCTTCTATAGTATTTGGTATTAGTCTTCTATAGTATTTGGTAAAACTCATGCGAAGCCGAGGAGGTCCGCTATTTTATTATGTATTATGTAATGGTGCAGGCATGTTTTGTAAATGTTTGGTATATTAATAGGTAAGCATGCTATTTACATTAGGTTAGTTAGTTGATCATCGTCTGATATTAATAACGAGGAGCTGTATGGCACCGTTGCATATATCCTAACTGAAATAAACACATTTAACTAGTACTTGGAAGGGTTTAATCGTGAAAAGCTTCAGAGGGTACGTATGCTTCCAACTGTTATCAATCAAATGGATGTCAGATGTTATGCCAATTCGGTGGTTTAAAAATTCCTGACATCAGCTAAAGCCTATGTCGCCAATGCCCTGCCCTGTATTCACTATGATTAGTGCGAGTGCAGGTGATTAGTAATCGATGCTGATTAGTGCAGGTGTGCAGTGCGAGTAGTGTTCAATTCTGTTTAGTGGCTCTGTTTAGTAAATTCAGTTGTTAGCCATAGATCAACAAGTATGGACGAACAACAACCTTCTAAAAATGTTTTATCGCCGAGAGTGGTGACTATTTTAGTAAGTACTCTATGGTCAGGGGCACGCCGCGAGTGAGAGGGAAGGGAGGGCGCGCAGGACGTGGCTACTCGCAATACACTCGCAAAAATATAGAACACACTTCTAATCACGTTACTACGCAGCCAACTGTTCAACTACAATAATCAGTATATTTTTTTTTCCTCTTTTTTCTACTAATCACTAATCACATGCATAAGCACCTGCACTAATCACTTATAAAAGTTAATACAGGCCTTAACCCGCAGTTGAAAAATTATAATAGTTTCTCAATTCATAAAAACGTTTTCACAAAATACAATGAAGTCCTTCAGTAAATGTACTAGGTCTTGACATAATGTTACATAAATCAGGATCTACTCTCAGACAATGTATTTATCTGTTCTATTTTATTTTAATAATTTAGTCACAGATTACTTAATAGTTACTTCATAACAGATACATCACTCCCTACAAAAATTCATATACCTACCGCGATAATAGCCATCTATTCTATAAATTCATCCAAATAAGTAGGTACCTAGGTATCTATAGTTTCATTATGTAGGTACCTTTCTTCATCAACAGGCAAACTAAAAAATGACAGGTTTTTATTCCTCCTTTTGTTTGATTTGCAACCATCAACTACACAACAATTTCCGGGCGGCTGCATTTTTTTAATACTTATATTATTTAAATTATATAATCACACAACACAATTACTATTTAAACTACTGAAATAAAAACTAAACCACACAAAATAAATGTAAATTAACTTAAAAGTACTTTTATCGTAATATTAAAATTTATTCACTACGAGCGTGCGCGTGCGCGTGCAATAGCGAGCGTTTGCGACAACCCACTGAGTTTAAAGCCCACCATTCACACGCAGATTGGTCCGGCGGATTGGCTGGCCATCGGACTAATCCGCCTGTGTATGGAAGCGACGAACTGGTACGCCAGACTGTCAAATGGGTTGGCGTCGGGCTCGCAGGTCCGCGGTTGTGAGCCGCGAGCGCCTGTCGAACCCCACATGCCATACTTCGAGTGGAGGGTTCGTGGAGGGTTCGTGCAGTGTATGGGCAACGCCGGATTGGTCCGCGGTCGGGTCCGGGTTCGTGTAGTTGAATGGTGGGCTTTAAACAGCCGACGGTCCTACACTCGGTAGGTAGTTAACGCGCGCCTTGAAGATAGGAGGACCATTTTAGAAAAAAGTCGCTTGCACATCTTGTAAGCGGATTTTTTGTCAGCTCCGTCCTTTTCTTTGTTACCAAACAGGGTTTTTGTTTATTAGAGCCACATGTGTCCACTAGGATGTTGGATGTTGCAACCAAAAATCATCCTAAAGATGGTCCTGCTATCCTCGAGGCGACTGTACATACATAGAGTGACGTAGCCCTGGTTTAGTTACGATTTGTAGTTTGTATTATTCATTTGTATAATGTAATAGCCGAAGCCGAAGGTTTTACACGGGTTTTACTAAGGATCCCTATTTAAAAAAAATAAAAAATATAGCCTATGTTATCCGGGGATAATGGACGTTTCCATATGATCGAAGTTACCAACGGTGAAAGAATTTTTGAAATCGGCCCAGTACCTAGTTTTTGAGTTCATTTGTTCATTACAAACGAAAAAAAATACATATCTTTTCTCGTTATAATATTTTTTTAAACACGCGAGAAGTTTTAAAAATTAAAATCTATATTTCGTCCTGCATTTTGTATCTATTTGATATCAATCACGTGAAGCAATTAAAATGTTTGCTTTCAGATTCAATCGACGCCCGTCAACAAGCTTTAGTGATTGCAAAACAAAATCTTTTGTACATCAAAATGATTTATATTAACCAAATTTTCATAAAAGATTTTGTATACTTTTTATTATAAAGATAACAATTTGATGTATTGACATTTGCTACATCTATCAAAACAAAGCGCAGGATCTAGCCATGATCTGCGTAGGTAATTTCAGTCATTTTTTTAATTTAGCTACTAAATTTTAATAAAATAATTATATTTCGAGATTCCTTTAATCTCGGTGGTTAATTAGATTTCCTTAATTGAAGTTTTCTAAATAAAAATAAAATATCATTTTGGCAATGCTTATTCCAACAATGAAATATATTTTTTAAAAAACAAGAAAATTTTTCAGAAGAAATTGCGTAGGCCGCCTATATTGACCTTTATGGCCGCCTATATATATTGTTCTTCTATTTTTAAGTTGTCCATGTTTATTGTAATTTTTGTTTGGTGCACTAAAGAGTATTTGTATTGTATTGTAGTTGGCACGACGGGTATTTATTGATTTATTTAGTCTAATAGTGTACTACGTGTGTAATAGTGTACTAACTAATATTATAAATGAGAAAGTGAGTTTGTTTCATTCCTTCATGGCTTGACTAATCAGCCGATCATTATGAAAATTTGTACATATATTGTCAGGGGTACAGAGCCCAGCCCAACATAGGCTAACTTTTTATCCCGTGAAAGTATGTCGTTCCAATGGGAAAATATTTTTTCTACTATAGAGGGTGCTGTATCGGCCAACAGATGGCGCCACAAGTCGCGCCATGGATTTTTTTGTTGTCAAACGAGATCTTTGTCATAAAATTAACCGCGAGCGAAGCCGCGCGCAGAAGCTAGTTACAATAGAACATAAAACACAATACAAATCTTTCTCGTCAAGTGCCACTACAATTGTGTAATTAGGCTTCTGGCTCTCTCACTCATCGTATGAAAAAATAGATTTATTATATACTAGCGTAAGATTGGCAATGCAAAAGAGATAGATCGTAGCATATACGTTGGTTAGAGCGAGATAGATAGGCGAGACCATTTTCCTATACACGCTATCGGACTGTATCGACCTGACGTCAGTCGTGTTAAAAACAAATCCCACTTATTTTTTCAAATTTTATGGTTTTTAAGTGTAGTTTTGGTGTTAATTAGACGTGATTAAATATGGTTACCTGTGCAATCCCTGGATGTAACTCAAACTAAAAGGAAAATCCACAAAATTATATATCTTGCTTGCACACAGTATATCATCAAAGTTCACAACGATATTCTTTGAGACGGTACGTCGGTACTTTGTTACGGACGATATTCTGCATGCCGTGGTCGAGCCAGCCCATTTACGAGCCAATATCAGTTTTTTTATGCCACAAAGTTGGCAAACAAGCCTGATGGTAAGCACCGTAGCCTATAGACGCTTGCAATACCGGGGGTATCACTCACGCGTTGCCAATCCATGGAACACAACATGGCCGAGACCCATGCTATTTGGCCACGATCTCCTGTAAGGTGGAGGTCCTTACTCAGAAGGGCAGTTCATAGTATTATCTTTGTTCTACTACTTTTATTATTTATATAAACAAAATATTCAGTAAGTACCAATGTTATTATTATATAGCTTAAGTGCATCAACGAAATCAACGTCACTATAAGCTTTTGTTGTATTATTTTGGAGTTTAATGGTATATTTCCTGCTTTCATTCCACAGGCACACGAAATTGTTCGAGTGTATTTTTTCATAGAACTTTGTGCACAAGCCGTTACCTTGCCGCAGGTATTATTTTAGCAAAAAAAAACTTCTAGAATAAAAGTTACTTGTTATCGTAACATTTTAATGTATTCGTGATTAAATAAAAATTATTTGTTTAAGCAAAAAGATTTTCACTTGCCATTTCTCTAATCAAAAGCACATACTTACATTAATAATTACTTACTACTACTAGTGTTTAGACGGTGTGAACTGAGCTGTGCTCTCAATAAATTCAGTGATTTATTGAATTATTTAGCTTCTCAGCAAGTGAACATATTGTTTTTTTATTATTTTTTTATCAGCCATTTATTGTGTCCCACTGCAGGGCAAAAACTTGTCAAATTTTCTCTCAATAGGGCCGTTTCAGGCCAATCCTCCAATCAATATTTAAGTTCTTATGATAATAAATTTCTTAAACCTTTCAACTCATTACAATACTTTCAAATAGAGGTAACCCGTTTAGTACATAAAATGAGAATAGATTAACAACTTATGTATTTAGCCGGGTTAATTATGGTTGACGACCTCCGTGGTGTAATGGTTACCACGCCAGACCGCCACCCAGGAGGTCCCGGGTTCGATCCCCGGTCGGGTCATGATGAAAAACGAACTTTTTCTGATTGGCCTCGGGTCTTGGATGTTTATCTATATATGTATTTGTTATAAAAATATAGTATCGTTGAGTTAGTATGGGGCTAGCTCAATCTGTATAAATTGTCCCTATATATTTATTTATTTATTTATTATAAAAAAAAAAAAATAAGTACCTATAATGAGGTAAAGAGGAGAGAGAGGCTAAATGACTTTCAATATCGATATCGGATTTTTTTCATAGAATTCGTCGCGTTTCGGTCTACTACGTAACTGTCGACGCACGAAACGCGACCAATATTCTAAAAACGAATGTATGTTCTGATTATTATGCCTGTAGTATAAAATATAGTGTTCTGTGGGGCAATTCACATAACAAGAACCGATTCTAGTTCGATTCAACGACACTCGCTGTCCCGTTCAATTCCTATTTTGTATGAGTGAGACAGCGAGTGTCGTTGAATGTCGACGCACGAAACGCGACCAATATTCTAAAAACGAATGTATGTTCTGATTATTATGCCTGTAGTATAAAATATAGTGTTCTGTGGGGCAATTCACATAACAAGAACCGATTCTAGTTCGATTCAACGACACTCGCTGTCCCGTTCAATTCCTATTTTGTATGAGTGAGACAGCGAGTGTCGTTGAACCGAACTAGAATCGGTTCTTGTTACGTGAATCGCCCCACTGTAATAAAATTGCTTGAAAACTAATAATTAAAAGTACTAATTAAAAGGTTTTATTTTGAGATTTCTTTAATCTCGACAGTTAATTAGCTTTCCTTAATGGATGTTTACTAAATAATAATAAAATATTCAATGTTTATTTGAAAGATTTGTTATTCGTTTCCAATTTTGTGAAAGTACCTATACAGTTGTTTGTAGACCTAAAAATACCTAAAAGTGCCACATAACCAAGCTTAAATGAAATGTGATCCTCCAATTAAAAAAGACTATTAAGTAAAATATATTTTTGAAGATTGATTTTATTTTCAAAAAATATTAAGTGTGTACCAACTCTTATGCACTATTCGTTGTTTTGGCCACCCTCCAAGTCCTTGTTAGGGAAGCTGGGAGTTTCTCCGAGCAAGTAACCATTGTTTCTTGTTGGTGTGTACCTACGACTATTTTCATCTATTCAATGTATACTTTGTTCCTAAAACAGACACATTGAGAGGGATTTTTTTATTTATTTTCTTAGCAAAATTGTGTTATACAATATTTCTTTTGTTCAATCTGTAAAACAGTTTACAATCTATAGTTTACAAATTAATCAGTTCAATCTCTAGCCATATCTATCTATTGTGTCATAATAAAATAATTGTTTTTTTGCTGTTATTTTGTCGCACATCAATCAGCCTTTTTTTCATTCAAATAGTAGAAATTTGCTAAAATATTTTGCCTAATATTAAAGTAATATTGCGTGTAAATGTACCTATGACATGTGTAAATGAATCTAAAAAGTGTAAATGGACGACATGACATGTGTAAATGATGAAACATTGTAAGAAATAAGAAACCGTATAATAAATTATAGCGAGTGCATCGCAGTGCTCCGAAAAATTCGATTCCATTAAAAACGTATAAAGATAGCGTACATTTACAAAAATGAAGCATTCAACATTGCGGTATTCATAGCGAAACGCTTTTGTTTACGATCCATAAGGTATATAAAATAAAGACCTCATATCAGACTCACAAATTGCATTGTGCTACCGAGTGTTTTACGACTTGTTCGCTCATTTCAATGAGACTGTAAGTACAATCGTATCCTTATTTGATTGAATCCCCACAAGCCGGGCTAGCGTCGCGCTCAATTTGAATTTTATGCGCGCATCGTGGAATACATTTCAATGAATCGTACGCGGTTTTTAACGGGGGTGTTGTACACGTAAACATTTATAGAAACCAAAAAAAAAAATCCATGGCCTATTCAATTTGCGCGAGGATTACCTCCTATTTTACTGTGCGTAACCCGCAATACACAACAAGTATTGGATTACGATAAAATATCGTGAAACGAAATCCGTTTCGAGGAAATTGTGGTTACTTGATTTCTTACCGAGACGTAATAGGAAAACTAATACAAATACCGCTCAAATGAATTACTCACGATCACGAGTAATATTGAAGTGTGTGTACACTATGACACTGATAATATTACAATACATACATTGTTTTTATACTACTTAGATAGTAAACAAGTGTAAGTACGTTTTCTTATTACTTGCTGAAACGAAGACGCGGTCTCTACTAGTTGTCAATAATAATCATTCAATTTGTTATGGCCACGGTGCGAAACGTATTTTTTTGCAGTTAGATCTGTGTCGTTTTGTTTGCAACCTCATAAAAACATAGAAAGCAAAACAGATCCCATTAGTAATGACAAAATGCTTCTAAGGAATTCTAGGGACGTACCTCACTTACACAATACTCCGGACAACAAACCCACAATTTTGTTAAAATATAATTTTGTTGTCTGCGAGATCCACGAATAAGAAAAGGTATTATGAGTATTTTTATCCGCTCTTTTGCCAAGTGTAGATATATTTCTTGTGCCGCCACGCCCACCGCGCAGCACTTCTGCTTTTGTCGTCATGAAGCACTAAATCTTGGTTGCTACTCCTTAAATTCACTTGCTTTCTTTTGAAAACATCTCCAACTTAAAAGGATTTTGCATTAATTTGCTTATTTGAAATCTTTAAAAATGTATAAAAAATATTTATTTACCCCCTTACGTTTTGTATTATGATTTGTCAATGTATAATAGTGATAAAACATTGTATAACTTTAGTAATTATTTATTTAACCACTGGTGCTAATTCTGTTGGACATATAACTAGACTAAACTAATTTTGACAGGACTAGAAGTGTTGCTATCCTTGTCACTAGTTGTAAACCAACACAGCAACACCTTTGGTCCTGTCAAAATTAGTTTAGTCTAGTTAGATGTACACATAGATTTATTATAACATACTAGCGTAAGTAAATACGAAATCTATGGATGTACAACAGAATTAGCACCATCATCGATTATGTAAAAATTGAAAATCAGTCTAAAATTCTAAACTCTCCCACTGCTGGGTAAGGTTTTCCATAAATTACTCCAGAAGTCCAGATTTCCTAAAGGCCTAAAGTTTTAAAAACGTTACTAAAACTGTAAGTAACGACGGAAAATATCGTCTTCTGATAAGATTTTTTGAATAAATAAACTTGAAGCGGATAAGTATTGCTTTTCGAGTAAATGGGAATGATTTTATAAATTATATTTACATTACATTTTAGCCTTGGATACCTCTAGGATGAAATAGGAAAGCGGAGGGTACCCCTTTTAAACTTTCGTGTTAGTAAATATCCAATTTGTAAATAAATACGAAATGTTTTATATAAAATTTCAACTGTTTATTTAGAACATCACTTACAAGTAGTCGTAATTGAAATAATTATAGTTGAAAGAAAAGATAAAATATCTGATGGACAAAAAAGGCCGTAACCGGTTTTCTTTCGCCGTTTCTTTTACCGGTGGTCATTTTGTTTTGTTTCCGAAATGGTGGTAGTTTGTAGAGTAGCATATTTATTTAATATTTAATACAGAATAATAATATGTACCTAACACTCTCATTGTAAATGACGTGTTTATGTGCCCGCGAGACGCAGAATAAAGTACCAACTTTGACTTTATAATCCCTATGTGTTAAATACCTATATTTACAAATAAAGACGTGTTGATGTAACCAAAATTATACCGCATTAAGTCATTAAGGGCGGAAGGGTATTTTCTTGAAATAATATTTTTCCGTTAATGCGCTGTGCAAGTCGGGATGTCCTCGATTTTGTAGAGGGGGCGAGTAGCGATAATTTAGCGAAAATGGCCGACTTGTCGACAGCAGTACCGTGCGCGGCCCGGGTGAAATAATAACCACATTATGATTTTAGACAGGCCACCGCTTAAAGTGGTTTAAGGTGACGCTAAGTAACTGCTTTGTGCCACGTTGAATGTACTCTGGTTATCCTATCATTCTTTACTCTCTTAATTTATAAACTAAACCTATTTGTTGTAATAGTACCTAGGTATTTTGTCTAGCGTTGGCACATTTTAATTAAGAGACTGCACTGTTTTATCTTTATTTGTTTATGTGCAATGTATTCTTAGCTATATATATATTGCCTTTGTTGTTATAGTTGTTTGTCATTTATATCATTTCTTTATATACTTATACTATTAGGTACAACAAACTTACCTTATCGGCCCTTAAATAAATTGTTTTATTGACTCATTTTTTACGAATTTCACTTCAAAACATTGAACTTTTACGAAAGTTATATTTATTTAAAGATGGGCACTTAATCCAATCACCTTAACAAGATTTGATAATTAAAATCAACATATTAATTTAATATTGAACGAGCGAAGTATCACATCGATGTTGAAACTGTACCAAAGAAATTAATTTCCACGTCTCGGCTTTCAGAAGTAATTATTTGTAAACAGATTGTGCCTGTCACTTGGTAAGACGTTGTGTGCCTACAGATTTGGGGCATTAACAAATAGATTGTGAAATATAATAACATCGATTGTATGGGACGTTTTCGATACGTTTGTAGACCGTGACTTGAATTGATTTAAAAGTATCATAAAAACATGAATTGTATATACTAGTGCTTTTCACGTAATATTTTAGTTGCAATTTTTATGTACCTATATCCTCCCAAACAACCTACCATATGTTGCTGTCTGTGTCTGGTCTGTATATAAGCATAGGACACACCATTTACAATGTGCAGATAAAATGTGCGCCGCCGCCGGCTGCATTAGCGCGTGTTGAAGCAAACTGTCTATTTTTTGTGATTTGATGCGTTAGGTACTGTACTGCATATAATTACATAGTTTCTATTTTCATAGACTAAACTGCGCGTCATGGGTAGTCTGTTGTGCCCTTATATGGCATGATTAAAAAATAATAAACAAATAATATTTCGGTACCTACTCGTTTAAAGTTTAAATAGGTACATTTTATTTTATGTTAGTTTTGTGTAAGACATCCAATTAATGTTAACGCAGAAATATGTTTATTGTGTTTTTACTTCTTTTGGCAAATAAATAAATAATTATTTAAACAAAATAATACTTATCTTCTTTTTTGCAAAATGATTAAATCCTATTCATATTAGAAACGAGAAAATTTATGATGATGTTTGACACTTTTTCACGCAAGAATGGCTGTGATACGGATTTGTTCGATATTTGGTATACAATACAATTTGTATTCTACAATCTCTAACACAATAATTCTAATTTACTTTTTGTCTTGACGTGCAATGCACTTGATCACCGCTTACCATTAGGCCGTATACAGAAAGAAAGCTGTAATCTGGTATAGAGCCGATCCGCGCAGGTAACCGGCGCAGGCAGTCTCTATGAACCAGCGCCAATAAGCGCCGAACGTCGCCGACAAGTTCCGACAATCTTCGACACGCGCTGGTCAGTGTTGGCACCGCCATTTGAAATTAATGAAAAACTACGACAATACGCTTCAATTTGCTTGCTTTATGTAGCTGTTACCTGAATGGACCAGCGCTGGTAGATCGGCATAGGCCGCCAGCTTTCTATCTGTATACGGCCTTAGGCGGGCCGTGAGCTTGTTTTCCACCTTATTGATATAAAAAAGTGGTATAAGTATTATTATGTACAGAAGTTCCTGCGGGATAAAAATTAACGTTACTGGCTTTAAACTAACGTAGCTAGATGTGAAATAAAATATAATTTTAGGTACTAAAAGTATGTCCATACGTACATACAACAAACATACATACCTATAACAGCACTTCAATGGCATAATAACACACACCCCATACTCATCCTGTAGGGTCGGGGTTCCTTACGAATCACCCTTCAATCGAAAAGTTTTACATACATACAGGCCTCTATGACATATGTCTGTAATCCCCTAACCCCCGAAGGAGTATGCAGAAACCAAAGAGCTACAAACTACACACCACGTTAAATTAAAATTCTATTATTACCTATAAATATAAACATCATTACTAATATTATAAAGTTGAAAGTTTTTGAGAATGGATCATCATATCAACCCATAATCATCCCACTGCAGGGATACGAGTCTCCCTTCCATCGAAGGGGACTAGAGCGTACTCTGCCACGCTGCTCCAATGCGGATTGGCAGAGGCCGGTGTTTTCAAGGTGCCCGAAGGCCACTTGGCTTAACGACAGTCGTCTACCGATAACAGCCGGGACCGACGGCTTAACGTGCCCTTCGAAGCACGGAGAAGCTCGAGATAACGAAACCCATCCAAGCACTGGCTAGGGTCGACGTCGCATGACTTGCGTGTTCTTATTAGAGTGCGACACAAAGCGACGCTATCGAGCTCCTCCTGCGCTCGTCCTTGAGAATGGATGTTTCAGATGTTTGTTACTCTTTCACGCAAAAACGGCTGACTAGATTTGCTTGAAATTTGGTACACGGGTATATACCACGGGTAATACCCGTGTACCAAATTTCAAAACCTCGATTTTTATCCCGGGAACGGAAAAAACAGGATATTAATAATAATAATAAAGTTTATTTTCTAAAGTTTATTGCAGGTAAACTGCGGGCATCGGCTAGTTAGGTATATAAAACGAGAAATCTGACTGACCACCTATCATATCAGTACCTACCTACACATGAAAGATGAAATTTTATGGAAAATTGTCTTCAGTTGGTATCTACTATACTAACATTTATTTTGTGTGTAAGTGCGTATTAGGTCTTTTTGTGGAAATTTTCTTTAAAAGGCCAGTGAGATACTCTGGAAATATCCTAGGTATGTCTGAACTTAATGTAAATCCTACACCATATGTACATGCTATGTAAACACATGAGATGCAATAAATGATTGAGTTTGAGTTTGAGTTAAATTATGAAATGAGTACGGTGCCAAGTCTATGGTAGTTTACAACACTCAAGATTCAAATGAAGTGCGTTCACAAGCTCACACATTTAAGTCCTTGGAATACTTCGTCTAATACCTTTCTGATTAAATTCTTTGTGAGTTCCAATACAGTTCTACAGCTGTATTACTAGTTATACCCCGAGACGTCAATAAGCTTCACTGCTTATTGTCAATCTGTGGTCGCCGTTGTTAATCCTGGCTTTATCTGCCTCAGCAACAGTTAGAATGTGTGGCCGGCTTGTCTCGATATAGCTTATTATCTATCACCACGCACGCAGCGGGTTTGACTGCTAATATTACTCACCATCGTTCGACATCGGCGATGGGTGGCCATTGATGCAGAGACGAGACGTCGAGATGATGCGATGCTGTAATATCATGTACTAGCTTTTTTGCCCGCGACTTCGTCCGCGTGAAGTTCCGGACCCGTTCCCGTGGAAACCACATTGAATTTCGGGAAAAGCTATATAGCCTGTGTCACTCCCTGATAATGTAGCTTTCTACTGGTAAAAGATTTTTTTAAATCGGTCCAGTAGTTTCGTAGCCTATTCAATGCAAACAAACAAACGATCAAATCTTTCCTCTTTTTATTAGGTATTATTAGTATATAGTATAGAAGACAAAAGAAAGTAACAAAAATTGTAGGGACTCTCATATGACTTCCTTCCTATAGCATTACGTCCATCGTCTGGTATGGATCAAAACGAGTAGGTACCACCGGTATTATTTATTAACAACATCATGACAAGTGAACACACATCTCGCCTAGGGTCCATTGAGGGATCAACCAATGGATCCAAGTGGAAGGAGAGGAAAGAAAAGTCACAAAGTTAAGTTTTCTTTTTATCGTAAGTTCGTATATAAAGTTGATACGAATTAAATTGGTAGGTATAAGCTTTGAAGATTTGCAGTTTCGGAAACACATCTTAATTTTAGTTCCACAGGTAATCGGGTAATTTCTTTTTTTCTTCTTTAGTTTGACAGTGAAAGCTATAATTGAATGTGTTATTAACTTTAAAATGCATTTCAGAAACTGACTGTTAGAAAGGTGTCTAATGTTTAATAGCATCATAAACTTAATAGAATTAGTTTATAATTAGTCATGCAGAAATTCCCTGTCTAATATAATACAGTTATCCCTTTATCTCTGTAACATTTAGGCATATCTATAAATCTATACATTGACACATTTGAATAGACAAGATCGAAAGATCAGTCATGACATAAAATAGTTTTCAAACATTGATCAACAACACAGTTCCTTTGCTCCATAATAAAATTTTTTTACGTGTAGATTAATTTTTCCTCACCTGTGTTAATCCTTCTAGTTTTTCTACATTTTAGTTAGTAAGCATTACGCGTTATTTATTAACATTTATGGTTGTTAGTTTTCCATTAAAACACAAATATAGATTTTATAAACATTATCATAATTAAATGATTACCGTGTTTTTAAAAATAATATCCATAGAGATGAAATTATTTTTCTATATATCATTAGGCTAAGAAGTCTCTATCTCAGAAAATGGTGGAAGTTCGATATATTGTTGATATTAAGAGTAAGTACTAATTGCTTTTCTTGTCAATAGAACAAACGTCATGATATGTGGATATATGAGCTAACAATATTTATACAAACAATGCAGCATGTAGTATGTAATATATTTTGTATTTAATACAACAGACAAACTGGTGACCTGATGGAAAGTGGTTACCGCCGCCAATGAACTTCAGCAACACAAAAAGCAAAGAAAAAAGACAATAAAAATGGAAAAAAGAAAAAGTGTTAGAAAAGTCGCTAGCAATAGCAACCACTATAAGAATATAGTATAATAGTATGTTCTTTTTTCAGCAAATACCTCAGTGAAAGAAGATTTAAATGATATTGGGAAAAATGGGTTTCACAATGAATAAAGGCTACGTTAAGTTTGAACTTCGTCTGGAGCCGCGGGGGGCAAGCGAGGGACTGACGTGAAATGAAGGAACACCATTGTACCTAATATAAAGGCCAGTGAAGGAAACGGGGAAGAAGTGTTGGGATGACGCAAATTTGTCTTAAGTCCTTGATAAACTTTCAAATCGGTAGCAATTATAACTTTGCTAACTTGAGTCGAGTACATTTTCTAAACAATTAATGCACGCTTGCCGCAATTTCGACAAAACTAAATTTTCTTGAGTCTGTAAATGATTATCTATTTATTATAGAATAAGGCAAACTAACTACCAAATTCACCTGATAAAGATATCAAGAAACTGAATGAAAAGGAAATATATTTATCTAAAATTGTATATATGTATATGCAATTCAGTGCTGGGCATATGCCTACCATGTGGCCAACCAGCCCAATTTCACGCTCTCAGTATATCTTCTTATATCATCGAACCATCCAGTAGATGGTTTGCCAGATTTACAATCCCTAATGTCTCTATTCTTGCACTGATCTTCCCCAGCGGCCAGTTCCACTCCAGTTTACTAACCTTTTTTTAGAGAATTTACCTTCATAAGTTCCCAAATCCTACTATAGGCGAAATTTAAAGGCGAAAGTTATGTGTATGTTTGTTACTTCTTCAAGCTCAAATGGCTGGACCAATATTTAGGATATTTGGTATGTGGGTAGCTGATACCTTGGATTAACATATAGGATACTTTTTATCCCGAAAAATTTACGATTCCTGTAGAATTTCATCAAAACTCTGATATAGATGGCGCTACTGTACATTAATAAATACACGCAAACGAAGTTGCGCGGGTTTCACTAGTAGTTATATATATCAGGACATATAATTAAATGCAGTAATAAAATATAGCAATCCTTATCTGCAACGATGCAAAACATTAGCACAATTGCTGCAATGCATTATTTGTGAAAGCATTGCTGTGTTTGCTACAGCGATCGTTGGAGTGACAAAACATTCGCAAACTATAATCTAAAACAGATAGCATATCACAAAACACTATGTAATACCAAAATAATATACCTAAAATTGTATTGTATGTATACTAATATTATAAAAAGGAAAGATTTGATTGTTTGTTTGCATTGAATGCGCTCCGAAACTACTGGACCGATTTCAAAAATTCTTTCACCAGTAGAAAGCTACATTATCAGGGAGTGACATAGGCTATAGCTTTTCCCGAAATTCAATGTGGTTCCCACGGGAAGGGGTCCGAAACTTCACGCGGACGAAGTCGCGGGCAAAAAAGCTAGTATTGTAAATATTGTTCAGTGCGATTTTATTTTCTACTCTTTTACTTTTGATTAGAATATAATATTAAGATGTATTTTACAAGAAGACCTATAGAAAGTGCATGTGAATGGTCTTTTTTGTTTATGAAATGAATTATTGCATGTCCCACCGCTCAGGGAAGCGACGAACCGTTGCAATACGTCGGCCAGGCTGCCCTCTTTTGCTAGTAAGAGGCATACTAAAAAACTTTACTGTCAACTGTCCGGGATTGGGGAAACTGGCAATACTTCCACAAGTTCCACAACCCATCGATGGATATCCGTGGAATATACGTGTGTAAAAGGTTTAAGTCTCTTAAGAGAAGATTCCTTGATTCAATTCCTTTCAATCGCAGAGATTTTATATTACCAATGGAAGAGAAGACTGGCCATGTATATACCAATAGCGCCAATCTATTAAAAAAAAACAGAACTGAAATTAGTCGTGAAGTTTTATCGGCTCCACACAAACCGTTGAGACTAGGCACAGGGCTTCTGTTATCATTTGGACTGCGGCCAGCTCCAGTGCGATACTGGTAAGTAACTAACATTCTTTCAGTTGAAAATAAGTGTTAATAACGCTGAAACTTAACAGCTAAAAGAACACGAACTAATTAGATTACTATCACATGATACTAAAGAGTAGAGATATTATCATTAAAATAGAAGAAACGGTTTGTAAAACATACTTAAAACATTCAATTGTTTTTAACTTTTGTCAGTAACTTAATCCATTTATTAACAACATCCATATTCCATATAAAAATAGTTACTCTAGAAATAAAAAATGTTTATTCGGAACACATAAAACTAAACAACAACATTTTCAACTTAAAACTATTTGACCAAATTGTGTCCAAAATAGGTCTCCACTCGGCATAAGGTATCGTGGCACGAGTACCACGACGCTGGTTTTCTGCGGATGTGGATTTCTCTAATTGTGGATTTCGAAGTGTGGATTTCTTTAATGTTTACTTGAAAAATTGCTTTCAGAAATTGGTCCACCTTGGGTTTATGACTATTCGTATTTTTGATTATATATTGCAAAAAACTATCGTTTCATATAAATTAAACGAAGTATTACTTGCTTAACAAACAATAGTAGGTACCTAACTAATTAGTATATATGGAAAAAAATCTGATAAGTTCGCTTCGTGAAAAACCTAAGCTTCTCTAAGGTCTTAGCTTCATAATAAATCTATACTATCCACCATCTTGATACCGTAATTTCGTTATGGCCGAGGAAATTTGATAGAAACCAGTAATACAGTAATTACTTCTATATAGAATAAAGAATCCTGCCATTTATTGATACTTGGATCCAATTTATATTAATCTGCCTTAAGTGAGAGCTCTACAAAGATGATTAATTCCTGCTATATAATTTGGATTCTATGTTAGACGAGATTATTCGGCTGTGGCACTTTGTACACGTGCTGGAAACATTATATTGAAAACTATAATTGCTTGTAACTTCATGCAACGATTTCGACATTCATAAACCTTTTATCCTCTGGGGTGTTTTGACATTGGAAATGTCTTTTCGTTCGCTTCAGTATAGGCTTCGATTTCACGAAAAAGTGCGATCCCCTTATATCTCGGAGAGTTGTGAAGATATGATATTCATAAAAGGCTCAAAAGACGCGTATTCACGAGAGCTGTAAGGTGCAAAAAGAATTATTTGAGAAAGTCAAAAACAAAAAAAGTTATGGCCGAAATTGTGAAAATAAATATCATTTCTTTCCAAATTTTTGATTTTGGCGCTTGATATTTTGGAAACGAAGAATGATATCAAAAATTTGAGAAAAACTCGTCTGGACAATTTAGTCAGCTATAATTTGAGCCTGAAACAAAGATGATCGGGTTAAGGGTTGGCCCTGTAGCTTAACCTTTTTGAACAAAGTCAAAAACGTTGTAGTTTTATTTTGTAACCTTTTCCGTATCCCGACTTTATCGTCGCTCATCATCATCATCATATCAACTCATAATCATCCCATTGCTGGGATACGGGTCTCCCTTCAGTCGAAGGTGATTAGAGCGTACTCTGCCACGCTGCTCCAATGATGGATTGGCAGAGGTCGGTGTTTTCAAACCGCCCGCCCTAAGGCCACCGACTTGGCCTAACGACTGTCATCCATCGATAACAGCCGGGACCGACGGCTTAACCCTTTATAGGACATAAGCATCTAGGGTAGATAAAAAAAACTATGTATTTAGATTTTTTTAAATGTTTTATGTAATGTAAACACGGTGGTAAAAATATTCCCTTTGCCCGTGTGGCTTGAGGTTCTGAGTTCTGCTGAGTACCAGATATATTGGGTAAAATTTCAAATCTTGCTGCCCGCCTAGAACGATCGCGTTGGGATGGGACGACGGAGGACGGAGGGATAGACGAAAAATCAACAAATAAATAAATAAAAATAAATAAAATCTTTATTCAGATTACTTATTGCATAAACTTAAACAATTTAGGTATAGTAAAATTAAAAGGGGTACAATTTATAGGGTGCCTGTGCTAGGTTCTAATGATCCTGTGTTACAGGCTGTATAAAGCTACTTTAATTCTATTAACAATAAACAACCACTATCTATGGGAAATAAAGTGAAAAAATAATATAAAATAATAAAAAATGTCTTACTAATCAGAAAAAACATAGATTAAAATGAATTAAATTAAAATCGTAAATGTCTTTTAAAGTTGACTAAGCGTAAAAATAATAACAGTAAATTAGAAATAGATTTATGTAAACATTGACCCAGTTTACAAATTCTGCTGATGCGGATTTCATACTCTTTGTCATACTTATTAAAAATACCAAACAAGCTATATTAATAAATAACACCACTAGTAAATTTTTATGTAATAAACAACAAAACAAAATTAACTTATTATGCGCCGTCGTAATCAATGGAGTTAAGGTACCGTTTTTCGGCCATCAATTTCGCGGGACAGTTAGGGTCACCAGTTTTGTGATCACAAGGCTTTTTGAAGAAAAGGCACGTCGCGCACTTTGGGGGTTCTGCCTTCTTTGTGCAATCCTCTGTGCCGTGGCCTACTAAGCCGCAATGACTGCAGGTGTTGACGGTTTCCCGGCAGGTTTTGGCTGCATGCCCGTATTGCTGGCACTTGACATGAAGACCAGTTCACAAACACTCTATCTTTAGATATTAAGGCCTTACGTATGTGTGCAGGTACTTCTATGATGTAATTGCAAGACTCGGCATTCTTTTTCCCGGATTTATGGCTTAGTTTTACAGATGCCAAAAAACTGTCTATTGTTGATTCTTTAAGGTTGTCGGTTGTAAATTTTGTGTATAAATACAGGAAAATACTTCATTCTCCGGCAAGGATGTTGGGACTCCAATGACTACAATTCTGGGCTTGCGTTTTTGCGGCTCATCCACAGTGAGGCCAGAGGTCTTCAGTTGACTTGAATTCTTCAGCTTTTCAACATCGTCCTTGTTTTGAGTGCTGATAATGACGCCTCCATTTTTAGTTTCCCTCAGACCTCTGACGTGAAGTTGCATTTGGACCGGGCTAATAATTTTTTGGACTAACAACTTAGTCTCTTCACTCGTCTTTAATTTATCTGTCGGGTAAATTGCTACAAAACTTGTTTTGAGAGGTTGAACATAATTATTTGCCCCCTTTTTTACCATGTCGGCAAAAGAGTTCGTACCTGTGGCAGGTTTCGAGGTCTCATCAATGCGCTCTTTCAAGTCTTGAAGTCGCTGCGCTAAATCGAACTTTTCATCTAGCGAATTTATGGTGTCATGGGCTTGTATGGTCTTTTGTTTCAAGGACTGATACTGCACTGCCAGTTGAGATGTGCCGTGACCGATTTTTCTGCACAAATTGCTGATTCTCAATTTTTGGTCGGTGTTCAGCTTCCCTTCAGAAGAAATAGAGCATACTTCATTTAGACACAGCTCTATAGTATTCATCCAGGACTGAATCTCGGCGGTGGATATTGGACGATCTTCCTGATGGGAGCGAGGAGCTGCGTCGGGGGCGGGCGATGGCGGAGGACTGTGACCTGTTAACCCACTCCGGTTAAATGGACTTCTCTCCATTCTTTTCTATTTAAACTTCTACTATAATATTATATTAACACATATTACACTATTATTAATTTATTCAGTTGAACTGCTAGGTTCGACTTTCGAGAGGTATTATGCTGCTAGGTGGATCAGGTGTCGGTGCCATAGGCCTGTCATTAGGCTCGTCATAGTTTTTTAGGATCGTTCAATACAGTATTAAAACCATCATCAGATACATCGGGAAGACAAAATATGTCTTCCAATTCGTTGACTATTTGTAAATCTATATACCTACATATAATAAAACAGTAGACCCCGATATGTCTGAACATATTTGGCAAAAATGGAGAGGGAACAGTTAGAGAAAGGTAACAAAAGCGAAAAAAATTTTTTTTGTCTGTCTGTTTGAACGCGCACATCTTCTAAATTACTGAATGGATTTTAATGCTGTTTTAACTTAAGGAAGATAGAGCTCGGCTAGGAGCAGAATATAGGTTTTGTCGCATTTAAATCGGATGTCAGGAAAATACGTTATGGTCATTTTAAGGTCTCTACCCTGACTATGTAAGAAAAAAATCTTTCTCGCACTTACAAACTTGAGACTTGGTACACCATAACTACCGACAACAGACTAAACCGGACCGGACCGAACCGCACCGAACCGAACCGAACCGGACCGAACCGAATCGAACCGGATGTCAGGAATAGAAGTTACCCTCATTTAAATTTTCAACAGCCTAAGAATTTTAAAATTGTCACTCACTGCAGAGTCGGAATCGCCCGATATCTCATAACGACCATTTTTAAATTCAGTAGCACTGTGTATGAAAGTTTTTTTTTACTTGAGTTAACCATTTAAAATTTTGTTCCTTTCAAATTCACTAGATGGCACTGTTAGATTCTGAATCGCACTATGAAAGTTTTTTAGTATAACTGAGCTGACGATTTCAATTTTAATATAATTTTAATTTTTCATAATTATTTTACATTAGGTATTTTGATTAGGTACGATAAAATTAAATAAAACACAGCGGCGAGCAAATAGACAATGAGCAATAAAGAACACTGATGTCTCGGGGAAAAACTATAGCAGTAGTAATAGGAGACTGGTAAATCCGTCTATACTATTATAGTCATAAGTCCAATTCCACACGAGCGAAGCCGCGGGCATAGCTAGTCGTTAAGTATTCTCTACTCCTACTCATTTGCCAGATAGTCTGTAATAAGCAACAAAGGAAATAGGCTTAACGTGGTCCGAGAGTCTCTTCGCGAGTTTTTCAAAAGCACTAATATTCTCACGGTGGCATCACAGTGCATTCTTGACAGCATCATGTTTGTTCGTAAGAACATTCATGACTATAACCAGTTGTGGATATTCATAATTTCAATACGCGTAACAGAAATAAATTAGCTGTTCCTAAATTCAGGCTTAGGAAAGCGGGCAAGTTATTTATGATTCAAAGTTTAGTTCATCATCATCATCATCATCATCATGATGATGATGATTAGAATATATTAAAAAAAAGTCAAAAATTTCTTAACCAGTAAAGCGTACTATACTATCAACGAGTATCTAAATGAAAGGTCTCCCTGGCCCCCTTGCGAAGGTGAAATGCTAAAACTTGTCGTGAAAAGCCAGTCAATGTTCAATAAATTATATAAATAAAAAATTGTGTTCAATATTGTAATATGTACACGCGTCGTAGTGTTATCCAAATGGGGCTGTTTTTTATATTATTTACATTTTAATATAATTTAGATTAAATAATTGGTGACAAGGATGTTAATGTGTACGGGCACGTCATACTCGCAAATTGTCCAAACTGGCGGTGGCGTTGTGGGTCGGGTTACTGTTGTTCCCTTCAATATTGTTCATAATATTGTTGATGGTGAGCCCAGTAATGGGGGCTGGCAGGCTGACTCTCACGTCAACTCGAAAATACACGAGAACGGTTGCTGCCTTGCGGGCCTGGTCTGCTCCTATCTTTAACACCGATTTAGCATTTTATATTTTAGATTTAATTTTATGAATGGCACTATTTATTGACGTAATGTTGCATGTACCAAGTTTTAAATTTTATGGTAAAAAAAAACACGATATATTTATAAATGCCAAAAAAGACCGTAACAGGTTTTCTTTCGCCATTTATTTTACCAGTGGTCATTTTGCTTTTGTTTCCGAAATAGACGTAGTAATATATAGAGTAGAATAATCCCACCAAAAACATTTTCATGTAAAATGTTGCCAAGACCAGACCATAATGACTCGCATAGTCAAAAAGTTATCAGATCTCATGTAAAGCCAAGCTTCTAACTTTACACGCCCTACCTCTACAAGGCCTAACTTCACAAACTCTACACTTGCAAGTGACGAAATCGGGGGTTTTAAGACATTAATAAAATCTAAAGTATAATAGCTACGACATTCAAACTTTATGTTTAATGATTGTACTGGTGTCATTATATCTTGAAATTTTTAACTATTGAGCATCATCCAAACCAAAGTTATGAGAGTTCAAAAAAACGACGAAACGTTTCGAGAAAAGGTAGGTACTAGTAGTGCTCGTCTCGTGCGAGATTTATACAAATCATTTATTACAGCTGTATACTCTGACAAGAGAACGTGTTTGTGAAAGCTTATTCTCTAAATAAAGTTTTGAATTTGGTCACCCCACGGGCAAAGGAAATATTTTTACACCACAAAAAAAGAGTGTAAGAAAGGCCTCGAAAACTTATTCCAAATGCAATATACATAAGACATTAAGTTTAATAACAACTTATCTTTCGAAAGTCGCAAAATTTGAAGATGCATAAAGATTTAACAGCAGGTGTCGAAATTCAGTTGTTTATAAACTGTAACTGTCACAGATAAAAAAAATATTATGACGTCCGTTCTTAACTCCTAGATAAAAAAAAATAATATAAAATCCACAATTTGTTGCCATAGGAATAAATTCGATCACTAGTTTCGTTTTCAAAAAAAATCCAAAAAAATATGATGGGAAATAATATATTCCCGCTGCCTTATAAAGAAAGGGTCGTGCCCACGGGTCGTGCTCTCCGAAGCACGGAGAAGCTCAAGATAACAAAACCTATCCAAACGCTGGCTAGGGTCGATGTTGCTTAACTTGCATGTTCATATTAGAGTGCGACACACCACACAGCAACGCCATCGAGCTCCTCCGACGCCATCCAGCTCCTCGTCGCTCAGCGACAATATTTTTTCGAATTCCGTAGATTCATTTCCAATGTGCACGATAGTCGTGTGAAGCACGAAATCTGTGAATTTTTTTTTTAAAGCTAGAAATAAGTGTTTTTTCGCTTTTTTAAAGTTTCTATTTAAAAATTCCATTGCAATTTCTCTTTATAACCCTTGAAGTTATATTATTATCCTTATGTGAGTTGAATTTTAGTTAAGCATGTCTACGTAGTAGTAGTTATTCTGTTATTCTGTGACATGTCCGCAGTTGCTCGCGAGGTGAGAGATCTGATTGTGTATTTTTTTTCCAGTGAACCAAATCATACTATACTAATATTATAAATGAGAAAGTGAGTTTGTTTGTTTGTTATTCCTTCACGGCTTGACTAAGCAGCCGATCATTATGAAAATTTACAAAAATATTGTTAGGGGTACAGAGCCCAACATAGGCTCATTTTTACGCGGGCGAAGCCGCGGGTAACAGCTAGTAATTTCATAAAAACACAACTTTAGCATTTATATCATTAGATATGTATTAAAAGAATAACGAATAAATTAACTCTTTAATATCATAATTCCGTATTGCCACATTTTAAGGTTGCTTTTTATTAACTGTTAAAATATAAAAGTATTGTGATTCATATCCTGTTGAATATGCAAGAATATTCATGACTAGCTCGTTAGCGGGCGGGCCGGTTGTATTTATGTAAAGTATCGTATTATAAGAACCTACATTTTTTACAACAGACTCCAAGACTCAAAATAAACGGCGATATTACCTTTAACGGTGTTTTGGTTTCCTACTCATTTTATTAGGCATTTTGATTCAATTTGAAGTCTCAAGCACACTCAGAGACGGCTCTAGTCTTTGTAGGATCCGTGTTAGCTAACCTAACTTCTTTAACTAACTGTTAAATCTAACACTTTGAAGAAAGAACATTTATTAGGCCCAGAACAGACGGTGAAACGCAACTACAACGAAATCCAATCGCGAGTTTTCTGCATGCCAATTTTAATGAAACTAGCTGGTCTACCATGAAAATGTACATTCGAAACAACGGACCCGAACGAAACACGTCCGCAATACGAAACAAGAAGCTACCATGAACATTTTTCGTATTCAACAATTTGGTTCGGAACCATAGAGCACTTTCGTGAGTGAATGAAAGATGAGAGGTCTTTTATAGTCACGCGATTTTTTTTTGTGATAAATGAAGTAGTATATACCAGATAATTTAAAAAGTATGTTCGTTATTGTTTAATTCACACAAGTCATGGACATTTTAAATAAGGCGCGTTGTGTTATTTATATTCGTCTCCATAGCGATATTGTTGATATGAGAATTGAGAATCTTACATAGTAGGTATAAAACTAGCTGTTGTCCGGGACTTCGCCCGTCGTCATTACGTATGCTTAGATCTTCAAAACTACGCAACGGATTTTAATGCGTTTTTTTAATAGAAACACAAACTATTATGAGAAACAAAATACACGCAAACGAAGTTGCGCGGATTTCTTTAATGACAAATGAAACATCTTATTTTATTGAAAATACTAGTATTTATTAATTGGCGACGAAATGCCCAACAATGAAAAAGAGAAACGTATGAGAATACCTACTTGCCAGCTTACGCGGCACTATTACATAGAACTGCATGATACAAATTATCTGAAGAAGAAATTGAATCACGGCTATAAATTGGTATCCAATATGGTTTCCAATACAATCAGGAAACCCAGCAGCATTGCATTTCGTTCGGAGGGTGAGAGATCCACACACAGCCATTATGTAATCTGAAAGACAAGAAAAGATGACCTAGTGAATTTTTTATAAACTTTATTTCGTGCAATTAAGATTTTATTATGTTTTAAATTATATAATTCTCTATTTATCCATTTTTATGTTAACATTGAATAAAAGAATTTGATTTACTGTGATTAATCTCTTTTTATTAGTACTTTAAACTTCCCTGTCTTAAAAAACCATTAAAAATATTGTCAAATCATAAAATATACCTAATGATTCAAAATTTGTTTACCTAGTTTGCTCAAGAAATTGAATGAGAGAGTTCCATGATCTAAATGCTCTTCGACCTTGGTTAAGAACTCCTCGATAGGCATAGCTCTTTCGTCGAACCTTGGCAACCTTGCCGACGGCCCGCCGTCGCGTCGCCGGCGCCGTTCCGTCCTCTCTTCCTCCATCACCTCAAAATTGCGTACATCGTCATTTTCACTAAAATATTAAAACATACTTATGCAGTATATGTCGTATGAATAAAATTATAAACATTAAGGGCTGAAACTATGTAAAAGCGGACGTTTTAGTGCAAAATAAATTCACTACATCAACAAAATAATTTGTGGCAGGGTGCCGGTAGCGCACAACATCCTACCAATTAGAGTTTAATAAATGGGAAAAGTCAGTATGTAAATGTAGGTAGTAATAAACTCACATAAACTGAAGTAATACTGAAAGTCACAAAACTGAACAGCTAAAAAATAAATTTGATGTAAATATTATAGAAATAAAGAATATTAGAATGCGCGGGAAGAGCTCTGCTGTGCGTGCGCGAACCAGTTGAATTTCGGCGGCTAACGCGCAGACTGAGACAGCGCTATCCGGCCGTGCGGGACGGCGACAACTTTGTCACGCGTATGGCGCGTATGGGTATGGCCCAAACAAATGGTCGGTCGACGCCACAAATTAGTAAAAAAAACACTGCACTGTACGCTGATTGCAGTACTTATTACTTTAAAATTAAGTATAAGTGACTTATATTTATAATGTCTTAAGAGAAATAAATTTTAAACAAAATTTTACTTGAAAATTTATACTTACGAAAGTAAAACGTTAGCCCTTGAGCTTTCGTGTAATTTGACATTAAGACCCGATATTAGTCCTGTCAAAAATGACATTCCGTCTTTCGGATTGCAACTTCATGGTAGGTAATACTGAGGAAAAACGAAGGCATATCGTTTTCGTACGTATTTCGTAACGAAATGTACTTCATGGTTAGAATTCAACGAAACGAACGTCCGAAGTTTCGGAATTACGTTTCATGGTAGACCAGTAGATTTCAAAAAGGTTGCGTCATGTGCGGTCTGTCAAAGGAGTCTATGAGAGAAACTCAAATGCAACTCAAACTCAAAAGTAACTAGAAGTTGCAAATGGCGAATAGGCTTTAGGGGAACGATTGCAGAATCGCAGTTTCGTGACATTTCGGTTTAAAGATTCTTTATTCTCAAAAGACACAAAAAGCAGTCACTTACCTACATGAGAGAAACAATTTTCACTTAAGTAATAGGTACATATTAAAAGTAATTAAAACAGTTCCGTGGCGAGGCTATACACATCACTAAACTTACACTTTGTTACACACTACAATGTTTTAGGTAATTTAATTTTGATTTACATTACAAATAGCAAAAAAAAATTTTTTAATTTACATGCTACGGTTATTAAATTTTATGTTTTGTAGAGGGTACTTTTAACATAAAAATTTCGAATTCATATATTCATATGAGTTTCAGAGTCTATTTTGGGCCTTACAAAAAAAGACAATATTATTACTTTGACAGTGACATTCATATTTATATGAGCCATTAACTTTAAAATGTATTTGCAAACCAAAAGCAATTTAAAATTATTAGACCACTAATCTATCGAGCTTGTCAGATATTAATTAGCAATTAAATTTAGTGGCTGTTCAGGACACTTTGGCGGTGTAATGTAAGCTTGATGTTGACATTTTAAATTAATATTATGTTTATTTTTATAAATTCTTTTACCTTTAAATTTTACAGGATGCTAAAAATAAAAAGGTTAATTATAGAAAAATGAGATAAACAGCAACAAAATGGATGAGAGTCAAGATAAATCTGTAACAAAACATTGATTCGTGTAAATTTTAAACAGAAATTACTCTCCGAGGGCACGTTCGTCGGTGACTTATGTAGGCGAAGAAGTTACATTGATGTTTTGTCGTGTCGGTTTCTTTGTTTATTTTTTGTTTATTGTTTCTTTGTAAATAATATAATTATAAATTGTCTATAGGGTTTCTCTTCTTCGTCTTTTAAGTTTATCCTACCCTACGGTGAGTAAGGTCTCCAGAGCTCCACTTTTCACAGGGTCGGCAACGCGCCAGATACCCCCGGTGTAGTAAGCGATGATTGCTCATTATCAGGCGGGCCGTATGCTTGTTTGCCGCCTTAGTGGTTTAAAAAAACTTTATCTTTATTAACTTAATAATTAAATTTTATATCTTCTTAGTCATCTTAATTGACTTATTCTTATTATGAAACAGTTTTATATCTCATCCAACTTTCTTATAAGCGTTCTGGAATATAGAGCGAATTGGAATTTTACTTAATCTACTTAACATTATATAATAAGTTTTATAATGTATCGCATGTTATGTATAGTTTGTTAATATCACAAAGCTAAAATTTAGTTTCGTGATGATATTGAAAATGTAACACGGCCCAATGTGGCAAGCCTTATATATAAGCCTTAGAGTACTTTCTGCGCGTTATTAATACTTTTGCTTTGTCGCAACATGTTCGAGCAAACGTTCCCGACATCTTTTATCTCCGGCATGTCAACGGCAGTGCAGTTTCTCATCAGTCAGTGAAAAATTACCTCGTGCTACGGATATTACGGGTAATTTTTATTGGTTATATCACAATTTATTGTTTCAAAAACATTTTAAGACAAATAATGCGTATGCTATTAGAAAATAATTTGTCTAAGGTATAATATAAAACATTTTTACAGGGTCGGCAACGCGCGAGTGATACTCCCGGTGTTGCAAGCGTCCATAGGCTACGGTGACCGCTCACCATCAGGCGGACCGTAAGCTTGTTTGCCACCTTTGTGGTATAAAAAAAAAATTTTTTTTCTTAAATAAAATAAAAATAAATCTTGGTATTTTTTATCATGGCGTGTTGTCGTTAGATCGTAACAAGTGATAATTTACCGTGTGAGCGTGGCCCGACATGCACATATATGATACATGGCGACGACCTCCGTGGCGTAATGGTTACCATGCCGATCCTCCAGGAGATCCCGGGTTCGAATCCCGGTTGGGGCATTGATGAAAAAGGAACTTTTTCTGATTGGCCTGGGTCTTGGATGTTTATGTATGTATGTATTTCTTATAAAAAATATAGTATCGTTGAGCTAGTATCTAATAACACAAGCCTCGAACTTGTGTGTTCTCAATCTGTGTGATTTGTCCCTATACATTTATTTATTTAATATCTAAACTCAAAGTAAACACACTATGTTCACTATATTACAAATAGTCTACATCGACTCCGTGCTATATATCAATGGAAGTAGGAAGAGTCATTAGACTACCATTTGAGCCGCCATTCAAATTAGCCAAAATGTCAATATTTGTTAACTAGTACCATCGTAATATAAAAACTCTGTGGCGAAGACGCTGCTGCTCACCGCTAGTTTGATCTCACAACTATTTTTGAACAACTGGATCCGTGGTTTCGGATCCATCCCATGGGAGTCTGCGGGTAAAACTTACATGTATATCTTATGTTTATGATTTGTTTTGGATGTAAACATAGTTGGCACACAACTATCAGTGTTTGAATAATAAAAAACACAAATATAATATTTATAATATTATTAGCCAGAAATAATTCTTTTATTTTATTTTTTTATACCACTAATATGGCACATAATAAACTTTAGTGTAGACTTGTAGAGTATTAAAATTATTGTATAAAAACTTCAAAAGCTATAAGCAGATTAGATTTAAATATATACGGAAGAGATTATTTAAAAAATAGAGAAAATAAATATTTTTTTTAAACGTAAATAACATTACGATTTATAAATAACAGTAAAATATCAAACATCTTAAGTATCTATTACTTATAGGTACTTCTTACCCTATGAGGCAAAAAAAAACTCGGATACGAAAAACATTTAAAAGTTTATAAGTAAGTACTGTAGTTATAAACTGTTCATAACGCGTAATAGGCGATTTTTTTTTCGTAAATCTGAAGTTTAGATTGGCGTTGTCAGATAGGGAAGTCCCACTTCCCCCTGATTTGTGGGACGGCGTAAGCACCTATATATATTTTCATCAACGTTATTTATACGAACAAGTAACTTTTATAGCGTTCTTAGGAGCACAAAGTGCAAAAAATGTCTTACAAGCCTTTGAAAAAATGTTTCCATATGTTACGTCCATTATTTGTAAAGCCTGCTACGTACGTATTATACTACTTTACAAAAGATACAACGTTTTCCGTATATTTCTTTCTCTGCAAATATGTGTGACAGAGCCATATTTTCAGACCGTAGATCTCAGCCGCTAGAGAGATGAGGGGACAGCGGTTTCAAGGGTTCTGTGACGAAAAAGGTTTTTATAATTGCAATGTCACGTATCTTTGACCAAATGGTTTGTTTTTTGAATGCACGACATGGCCGAGCGTTTGCATTACTTTTGTGAAATTTAAGGACTGTTTTAATGCGAACAAAAAGATAACAAGTGAGGAATTTACTCATGCTTTTTAGAGGAAATGGTAGAACAATGAGATATTATTTGTGCCTCGTAGTCGTTCTACGTTTGTATAATTATTTGGTTGATGCTTTTTCCTGTTTCTTTGAAATTGGATAACATTACAGATATTTATTTGAAACCGCTCAAACCACTTAAAGGTAAATTATAATATGAAATCATATTATTATAAAAGCCTACAGCGGCAGCGTACAACAATATATTGTTTTGTTAATGTAGATGATAATTAAATTATTGAATATTATCAAGTTATTACTAAATATTGAATATTATATTAAATTAAATAACACGAAATTAGCGTCGAATTTTGAAAAAGTTTTAAAATTTTAACAAGGGTTTTGTGTAAATGAAATGGTAGTGAGAAAATATTAAAATAGGATTGGTGACAATGACAAAGAAGTCTAGTATCAAAGACTCAAAGCATTACCGTAGGGAATTTTGCTATTAAGAGAAAATATATTTCTTTGAACAATATTGATAGAGATACATACTAACACTAACAGTGAATAATTTTGATAAAGGTACGATGTTTATACAACGAAATGTAGCTATTCATAGGGGGAACGCTGCCAGTATCTTCGGAATCTTGCCTAGAGGGACTCCTTTTAATAATATATTTTAGTTATTTTATTATATTTTTTAAGGTTTTTAGTTTTAGGTTCATTATAATTTGTTTATAATAATAATAAAAATAAAATAAAAAACGAAATGTTAATGTGGTGAGGTGACTCCTCCGGGGATTTTAAAATTCCGCGTGTCAAACTCATTTCAATCCTGTGTAATAAATGGTCATTAACACGATGTTATTAACTTCTTTACTTCTTCGTAGAAATGGTGACATCGATAGGATTATTGATAGGAACTTTTGACATAACATTTATAACGACGTATTTAAGATCTCTACAAAAATCCAGCTTGTTTGTAGTTAATGCAAAGTGAAAATCTATTTTCACTGGACTAGGACTAGACTAGACTAACTAGACTTCTGTAAGGAAGTACTTACTATAATTATAATGACGACTGCTTAACAGGTAACACAATGTTTTTTTGCCTGTGTACAGTTAACAACAGTACATATACATACAAAAGACATTACTACATCGTCATTTTTTACATTTAATTTCAAGTAATTTTAAATATTTTTTATACTATCATTCGTGTCAAATTATACATTTACCAAACGATTAGTTCAAAATATATTTTACTAGCATTTGCCTGCGGCTTTGCTTGCGTTAAATTCGTGGTAATACGGTTCCCCTTGCTTCCTACCTTGTAAAACTGCGAAAAGTCCCATATAAAATTTCACCCTCTCTTTTAAGGGGTCGGGGGCAGACAAAAAAATGATGCACGATTTTTTTGTTAGTCACAAATAGTCCGCATACCAATTTTTTGCTTTCTACCTTGAATATTGCGGAATGCTCTATACAAACTTCCACCCCCCATTTTAGGGAAGTGGGGGGTTAGAAAGAGTTAAAAAGTAGCCTATGTCACGGTCCATTCCTTCAACTATCTTCACATAAAAATCACGTCAATTCAAAGGTTTTGCCGTGCACTTTCCCATTTATAATATTAGTATGGATAAGTTACATTTTACAACTTATCATAGTTTTCCCAAATATAGTGAAAATTTTAATAATGGGGTTTGGGTTATACTCCCAACCCTTAACACTTCCGGTGCAAAAGCACCCAAAACGTTAGCTTCGTTACGGCGTTTATTACATTGTTAGACACAATTATAATTATCGTGTTACGTACCCGTTTAGGGAAATAATTATGTTTAGTATGTTAAATCTCTTGTAGTTGCTACAATTTGTGTTATTGTAATTGCATAATATTGGCAAAACAATAAATTCTACATAATTCACACCGCCAACTGGTCCCAAGGAAACTTTTAAATTACCCTTGGTTTCTGGAATCATCGAAATCCAATAATTTCAAAATATATGATAAGTACTAATATCATTCATAAAATTTTATCATAATTTAATTTAAACACGCTAAATATAAATATCACTGAAAACTACAGCGAGTAAACCTTTATTTCTTTACCAAAAATAGAACAAGTCTAGAAAAAAACGAAGTATAAGTTCCCTACATAATTTTTTGTCCTGTGCGGGAATCAAAATAGCGTTCTCTGTCACCGATTGCAGGGTCTGGACTGAGCCGCCTGGCTGTCAAAGGAAATGTTAATGAATTACAAATGCGCAACAATAGCAACAACTAATGAATTAAACGTTGTTTTAGTGAATGACCACTGATCACTTATTCGAGATGCGTACTAAAAGGATAGACTCATGGTACTCAATAGTGCCCGGCTACACGACGAGTGTGGGTTTGGCATTTTGTCAACATAATGGTCTCTTTACTCCACTGTTCATTTCGTAGCGCTTAAAATGTACCCACTGGTTAGAATTTGAACTACACACATCGAGCATTTTTATATTTGGACATTTTTATTTTAGAGCATTTTTATTTTTGGACGTTATTATGGTTTTGACATTGTATAAATGGTATTGTATAAATTATGACACAAAATGTAAATAATTCATAAAAAATATATTACATATTTATTTTATCTAACTAGATAACTATTTAATTATGTCATTTTCCGTTTTTATTTTTTCTTGTAGTGTCGGTCAATTTCATTTTTCGTTCCTGTTTGAAAATACAATAATTCCTTCTTGAAGAGATTTGTTGTTTTCTCTTAACCCCAATTGAAAAGAGCCCCCTACTCCAAGTTTTTTCTAAAATCATCAAAATTTTAATCTATACATTTTTAACGAATGTGAAAGTTATGATAGTTTGATGTTCTATAAACTGTGCAATTATCTTTGTATTCTTGAACACGTGTACACAACCTACGCTTCTCATAACATTTGTATGAGTTATACCACCGCAGATTGTTTTTGAGACGAACAAAACGTTTTTATAAAGTAAAATACGCTATGGAAATTTCTGTTATGGTCCGCAAATGATAAATTGATGCAAATAGTGGATAGCGTGTAAGTGTTTTTGTCCGCTACGCTACATAAAATGATGCAAAGCACGTATTCAGCCATTTTACGTTCCGTTTCCCTCATGGGCGACCAACATAGACTGGATTGGAGCTGCTTAATTCTCCTGGCAGCGGAGCAAAAAACGCGAAAAAGAAATACAAAAGAGACGAGCCAACAAGAATTGCTAGAGCTAACTGACGACCGATTACCAACCTTAAGGGTAAGGAATAAAAGTTGCGCTCAACCAAATAGATTGCCGGTAGGTGTGTTCGCGAGCTTCATTTGGGCAAAGGGAGGTCAAACACTTAAACTCCGGAGATACAAGATTGCAGACGAGTTGAGGCAAACGAAGCAAGCCTCATGAATCGCTTTCGTAGATGTGAGAGGGAAATTTTGAGATCCAACATATACTGGTATATGAGTATTTGTTTACCTCGCATTCAGTCTAGGCCCTAATTAATGGGGCCTCGGCCAATGCTGCTTGCGTCTAGTTAATGAGTCTGCCTAGATAATAACGAAAATAATGTTAGGAATGTGTAATGATAAAATATTGTGCCTATTTGTAAAATGTATAGACTTGGTAATAAATGAGTTAATTATGAAAACTATCAATTATTATTTAATGATATGTACGTAAGTACTTAAATTAATGTGAACGAGCGAAAGCGATAAATTATTTCTTATCTGTATAAAATCTGTTAAGATAGACATTCTAATATAGGAAAAAAAATGTTATAACATACAAAAAAACTCTTCTCTTTAAAATATGTATAATGTAATTACCCAATTTATTAAAAATTATCATTTAAAAAATTAAATGATAATTTTTATAAAAGTGCCTCCTACTCAGTGACTCCTCTCTCTCAGTGAGTACTCTTTTTTTCAGTGGCTGATAAAAATCAGCCACTGAGGCGATGTAGTTATTTAAATAGGAATATTGTTTTCAAGTCATAACCAATCATTTCACAAGAAAAAAAGTCGTGTGTAAACGGACATCGCACGTTAAAGGTAACAGAGATAACATTTTGAAAAAGAAATAGGCTTTTTTTATTCCACAAGAGCTAGGCGTGAACGCAACGCATCACCTATTTCTAAAGGAATGTAAATAAACGCACATTGAAGTGCGTCTGAATCGACACATGCCGGCCCCCTTGCTGTGTGTCAACAGGATCTAAGACGATACTATTCTAAACAGACCATTTCTATATCACAAACGATACACGTTTATTTGAAAATAAATAATAATTATGAACTGTATGCTTATTCTGGAAAGGCATACAATACATGGAAGCGCCAGCCGAGATTGCAGTGGGATAGTCTAGCTAGACTAATAAAAAAATATTACAATTACATAATTTTTATTTAGTGTGTTGATATGATGATACCAGTTAGCAATGTGCACCGCGCCAATGCAAGCGGCTTGCCGCTCTGCCGCTTAGCCGCTGAGTTCGAGTTTGCAGCTTAAAACCGCTATAGCGGCAAGTTTGCAGCCTAGTTGTGTCAGTTAGTTGGTCGTTTTATGTCAAGCCGTGATCTTCGTATGGCTTGATGATGATGATATTACTACTGACTTGGAGACTAGTCTTTCTCTCTACTCATCTCGAACACTATCTCAAGCCATAAAATACTGCGTTCTGCGTTCACTGTAGCCTATGTGGTGGCTTAGAATCTTAAACACACAAATGCAGGCGGACCGCGACGATCAAAACACGACGGACGCAGAACTCGGAACTCTGACCGGTAGACCGCGCGCAGTGGTATCGGCGTCTAAAATATTTTTTTCGATTATGTGATAAATGAATCAACGCTTTAAACAAAACTCAGTTATTTAAAATTTATAAACATACTATCTGTTCAATTGTAAGTGCATGCTTTGTACATTATCCACTGGATATTTTTAAAAATATATCTATAAAAAAGAAATACATTTAAAAAAAGTATCAGAATAATACCCTTTATCGCTTTGATATGTTCTCACAGACGGACGTTTCAAATTACCACAACTCAGTATCTACCGGTTGTCTTTGCCAAGCCATCAAAGGGATTGTAAGTAACAGTCATGTGCAGAAAACGAGGGTGTATTTCTTTTAAAGAAATATAAACTAGGAGCATTAATAGATGTAATATCAACTCTATGAATTTGACAATTTATATTTAAGATTATTTACGATAATTTATACCCACACAAATTTTTGGGCTTATCTTTTTTTTGTAAAACTATTATTATAATATGTTTGTATCCAATAAAATTTAAAAAATATACTACTAGTTGGCACTTGCAGAGGTCACTATTTTTGACTGAGTTGGCCCGACTATCAATAACACTCACTGCTACGCGGGGTTTACCCAAAGAATAATGAAAAGATATTATTATAGACCCATCCAAATATTGACTGAGGTCGTCGCTGCTTAACTTGCGGGTTCATAGAGTTCGACGGGCAACGACGCCATTGAGCGCCTCAATAAAATATTTCTACATTATTAATTAAAATCCAATCGCATCGGCGACTTTGTATTTGTTCAGGATAATCTGGAACTATACGAATTTTCGTACGTTTTCATCAATAGAAAAAGAGCTTATCGAGAATAGATTTATTGCTATCCGTGGGATGCCAACCATCGGAGGGTTCCTATTTTATTATAAGATAAAAATAATTTAATAAAACCTTACAAAACTGGTCGGACTTTACGACAAGAATTTTTTATCCTTGAACAAGTCCAACATGAAACTTCATTGAGTGCAAAACCTTGTTACAAACGCTGTCGACGTTAATTTATTGTAACTAAACAATTCTAGTGTCAATAGCCAACAAAAAAGCCAAGTTATGCAAATAAATCAAAGTAATAAGAACAAAGTTCGCTTGGGTTCGCCATTGTAAATCCAGCTTGTGAACTAACATTAATCGTTCTCCGTAGAGAACTAGTTTCTCTAATTATTTCCTCGCCTTCGACCCTACTGTTTTGTCTCTTAAATTGCTGCATTCAAGTAATGATACCATTAATCGTGACTCAATGGAATCTTTAGTGATACAAAATAGAACAAAATATCGCATTCCATCAAACAAAGGACTAATACACTGTTTGACACGATTTTGTTTAACTAAAATATTTACCTGTGACAAATAATTATTATTGCAAACGTCCATAGGTTGCGGTGACTGCTTACCATCAGGCGACCGTATGCCTGTTTGCCACCTTAGTGGTATAAAAAAAAACACGAGGGGAGGCCTTTGCCCAGCAGTGGGAAGTGGGACACAAGACCTTCAGGCTAGGGGAAAAAAATCTACACATATCACACAGCAGTGCCGCGCGCTGGTCCCAAAGTAACCTAGACTTAATCTGCTTGTATTATGGGTAATTTGTGTTTTTTTTAATTATTGGTTACATACAATATAGTTTTAATACATACAAATTATACAAAGCTCTTTTAAGTTTATATATAAGTTCTTCACAAATTATTCTAAATTTTTTAAAGTTTTAAAAAAATACAGTTGATATTATAAAAACTATTATCAAATACAATACAACGTTCTTATATTTTTTTTTTAATTATAATTTAAAAAACATACCACCGTAAGATTGTTAAGTAAGTGTGGGACTTAAGAACGCTTTGTAATAAATTGTCCTGAAGTTTACTAGTAGGAAATGGTTAGAACAACGTCCACTACTAGACACAATCTTGCCCGCTTGCACCCATATAGTGCGTAGAGTAGATATAATATAGACGAAACCATTATTTTGATTCATGACTCCATTCCTTAGCTTTAGCAGAATAAGCCTTCAAAATGTGTAGTGTAGCAGACGCTTGCACTACGTTCACATTTACTACTACTGTTTTCTCGTTAAATCAGCTGCAATAAGTACAATCAGCGGCATATCTTGTCATTTTAGCACCTTGTCATTTTTGTATATCACGTTTTTTTATATCTTAAGGTGGCAAACAAGCATACGGCCCGCCTGATGGTAAGCATCACCGTAGCCTATAGACGTTTCCAATACCGGGGGTATCACTCACGCGTTGCCAACCCTCCCAGCTCCCTAAGTGGAGCTCTGGAGACCTTACTCACCGTAGGAACACAGCATGGCCGAGACCAATGCTATTTGGCTACGATCTTCTGCAAGGTAGAGGTCCTTCCCCAGACGGGCTGCTCCGATTTGAGTGGATTATACGCTGTGCCCTACCTCTCTACAACGTCTCTACGTTAAATTGCTAAAGACTTTTGAGTGAACATGTCAATAATGTTATAGTGACAAGGTACTAAATTGACAATATAATTTATGCCGCTGACTGTTCACGCTCGTAAGGTCACTGATCGATTGTAGAATCCAACATTTTTAAACTGCTAATCACTTCACGTAACACCATAGTTGGGTAAGAACGTTTGTAAGATGTAAAGCCGACATTTAGCAGCTTTAAACCAGAAATGTATATTTAATTATATAAATATGTATAAAATTTGTCAATCCATGATTCCTATTATTGTGTCTCCTAATCTACCCACAGTTCTCTACAACAATGTTTTATTATGTTGTATTAATTTACGGATAAAGCTCCAGCGTACACAGATACAAAATTCATGCAATAATGTTTTACATATCTACGGTGTGTTGATAGATGTGAGTAGCTTCATAAGGCAGATTCTCACGGTACGTGTAATTGCGAACGGACAAATACGCGTTAAACTCAAATTTGCGTCACTCAAATTTGTTCTAATGCCGTCTCTCGCAAAGTTGACCAAAAGAAGTGTAGCAAATTAGTACAAAGTTAGAAGGCAGGAGAAAAAGTAAACATGAAAAGCCCGTACATACTCTCGTTTTCGCTCAACTTCGCGAGAGTGTAGTGTGGCAGAAGGTTGTCCGTGGCGTCGGATCCGTGGTTATGCGTGATAATCCGTATAATCACGGACAGTGAGAAGCTACCCTTATACTCAACGCCAACTACGTCTACCGATAGAATAATATAACCGTGCAATCACGGGTCGTGTTTACTCAAGGACCGAGGTATTTATTTGCAAAACTCTCGAGGGATCGTCTGGTAACGTCGGCCTAATTTCCAAACGAAAGCTGAATAAGCATTTCGATTGCAGATTCGATAAACATAATCAAACATTCGCTTGGTATATGTGAAACTAATTCGAGGTTTCTGCGATTGATGGATGTATATTATATATTGATGTTACATCTATATCTTAATAATACTACATCATATATTGTAGCCATACGGGGTCTACAATGAATTTACAAGGATTTAAAATAATTATGTAAGGTTTTATTTTAACGAAACATACACAATAAATACTTATAAATTTTATTCGTAGTACGGGTAAGATCTTGACAGTATTGTCAAACTAATATTTTCAATTTTGTTTAGATCTTTCGAACTCTGTCTCGGGTATTACATCCGTGTTCCGTACATATCAAAATATATGACTGACTGATGGGTACACTAATGCGCGGCTTCTCCTCAAATTTTGCCCGAAAGTTTCTTAGTAGAACAACACCCGCTAAAGCAGGATTTTGAGAAATTAATCCCCTAATGGCTTACAATATACTAATGGGCTTAAAGTTTGTATGAGAGTTTCTTTATTTTCAGAGAGATACTTCAAAATATTAGATATTTTGTGAATTTGTTTTAGACAATTGAATCGAAGAATTATTTGAGCCATAATAATTCTTTTATATTATATACTACCACAATTTAAATGTGACTATTAAATAATAATATAAATAGTTAAATTGTATGCTGTTAATAAAAGGAGCATGTCAAATCAATTAGCATGTAATCATATAGTGGGTACAATGACAATGCAAAAGCTGTTACACTTTTTAATGGTCTGGCAATGATTGCTTTACAATTGAAAAGGAGTTTCCAATTAATTGGAAACCGGATGAAAGCCTTGTTTGATAGCTCAGAGCTCTGCTCGAGCGTAATGTTGCGACTCCGGCAAAAAATTGCAAGTAAAATTGTTCGTTTATTCTAAACTGTTATTTAACTTTACCGCGATGTGCTTTTGTTGAAAACCGGATTATATAGACCACTTTTATGTTTATGAACATTTTTTGAATCGCTTTAATTAAATTATTTCATGCTTAAGTAAAGAATGAGTTAGATTCTTTTTATGACAGAAGACAAATGAGCTAGCGGTTCAGCTGATGGTAAACATACACCGGTGACCATGGACTTCTACGACTTCAGGATCTTGGATACGTTGCCAACATATGAAGGAATGTATAGAATTGATGTTCCTTTTAAAACGATCGCAGATCATTTCTAACATTAAAATGTGTAAGTGAAAGTTTTGTATTTTAATTTTATATTCAAATGTTTTTGTGAAATAGAAATAATAGTGATTGTGCTTCATCTTAGAATAATATTAATCAAGTTCCATGTGTTTGTATAAACACGATAAACTCAAACGCCCCATAACGTATAACCTAATACGGTTTTGACTAATGGACAGAATAATTCATGAAGATGGTTATTATAATAAGTAAGATTACTAAGACGTCGCGGAACCATGATGCCAATACTGCCAATAGCCCTGTCCAGACGAACCGAGCAGGCTCGTGAGCCGAATGCTCGGTGTGTGTGGACGTGCCACTCGGGCTGCTCTGGCGCACGTTGTTTCGGCCAAGAGCCGCTCAACCGTGAGCATGCATACATACGTGATACATTGTAAATTTTTGTCGATGCTTAAGCGTGGCTCCGGGGCACGTCTTACACACCTCGAGCATTCGGCTCGCGAACCATGCTCGGTTTTTATTATTTTATTTTTATTTTTTATTAATTGATATGTTCAGGTTTGGGTGTACTAACACCCTCTTCTGAGACACCGGACTGTTGCGGAAGCGTAGGGCTCTCACCGCCAAAAATTTACAGTGTCTGCCTTGGGGCGCCCCAGAGGGGGCTCGAACCTCGGCCTATGGCGACACTGGGGGAAGGCGAACGGATTGGAGAGAAGGCCGGGTACGTGCCGGTACGCGAAAACCGAGTTCCTACAGGAGGGTGGCGCGACGCGCGGCCCCGCTGGCGGGGCCGATATGACGAACGTGTGTGTCTAGTTTGTGTCGCGGAATCTAATTGTTTATACCTCTCGATGGCGACTGTAATGGAGTCGTCCGGGTCATTGAGGACGTGCCGCGGACGACGTTTGTACCTGCTGGTGCCAGCCGGAGCGGAATAATCCCCTGCGGCTTTCACCAACGGATTGGGGTGATGATTGAGAGAGTCGAAGAATTTGACGGAGCATTGCTTTAGGTGGTGCAAGATGGTTGGCACACCCAAGTCAATGTGGAGGTTTTTGTTCCAGACGAACTAAAGCCCACCGATGGCTTTGCGCAAAAACCTATTCTAAATGGTTTGCAGCCTGTGGATATGAGAGGGCGCGGCGTGAGCGAAAACTGGACTTGCGTATGTCATTATCGGCCTAATGCACGTTGTGTAAAGTCTCACCTTATTTCTAAGAGAGAGTTTACTGCGCCCATTAAGCAGATAATGTAAGCGGCCTAGCGCGAAAGCAGCACGGTCACGGACAATCTTTATTATTATTATTATTATAAATTTTATTTCTGAATTAAATTCCATATTTAGGTTAGTAAAACAATGTACTTAGAAACTATGGTAAGTTAATAAAAAAACAACTTATTTTATATTCACCATAGGTGGTCTTGAACCAACATGGGTCTGGTTCCAATGCCTAACAATAGGACAACAATAACGGCTCGCTATCCCTGCCAAAAGGCTGTTGGAGCTGTCTCGGACACGGCGCCACCCCGAGGCTACTCGCTTGCGCATTATAGTTTCAAAACCATCTATACGAGCCTCGGCAAACATTCCCGACGCACTGCAGTACCGAGGCAACCCCATCAGCGCCCTGAACTCGTTATTATATTGTACGCGCAAGGCTCCGAATGTCTTTTGGGTGTACTCTACCCATAGACTGCAGGTGTAAAAAGATTGGCAATATGATCTAAAGAGTGTTTGTTTTGAGACTTTGACATTACACCGTGCGAATCTACGGGCGAGCATGTTAGCTCTCATAGCTAGAGCCCTGCGCTCCCTCTCAATGTCCGCCTCATCAGACATGCTTTCTAAAATCCAGTGCCCCAGGTACTAAAACTTGTCACACTTTTCAGTGGTAAGTCTTGTAGAGTGACAGGTGGAAAATTATAGCTCTTATTTTTTTATTTGAAAACTGTTATTTCACTCTTTTTTACATTGTACCTGTAACCTGAGGCCATGGGATACCGCGTACTTCTCACAAATGCTTAACAGGTTTATGTGATGACGGAAGGTGAGTTATCGAGTGTAACACCTAAGTAACGGACTTTCTTTTCCCAAGAGATCGGTTGTCCGAACATCTTGACTTTTGAGGGATTTTGGTACCTCTGGAGAAGAGGATAGCGGCGCTTTTATCTGGATTAACTTCTATGCGCCATTTCCTAAACCAGTTGCCAAGGGAGTTGGCGGAAATTATTGCTTCATAATTAACTTCAATAGGTTTTCGTGTTATTTATTTTTCAAATTTTACCTTTCCTTTCACTATTTAATTATTATAAGTTTAATCGAGAATTTTTTTATTAAACTTATTCTATGTAGAAGTCAGGGAAACTATTAAACTTGTTTCATCTTAGTTCCCAGTTGCCACGCAATGAAAAGCAATTCCGCATGAAAACTTGTTCTGCGTGTATTGTAATCCATGGAAGCAGTACGTCTTTAACTTGCTAAAGCCAATTTACAATATTAATGTGTGGTACGTGTATCATTTCAGTACCGATAACGATGCAAACAGTCAGTCGTTCCCGATGTTTGTTTATAAATGCCATGGGTTATATCAAATGCGACTTCTTGGAAAGTTAAAATTCCAAGTAGGTATTAGATAATTTTCCTGAGAGTCGGATTCTACTAGTGTCTAATTCCCTGAATTTGAGAGACGGTGTTTTGAAATAAATTTAGTTAGCCGTTTGGAAAATACAAGGTTTTTTTTTCATCATCAACAACTCGTAATTACTCAAATAATATAATTTTAAAATATTAAACAACACACGCCAATTAAACTTGATTACGACATAGATTTTTTTAAATGTTGTATACTAACTAGTAAAATACACGCAACTTCGTTTGCGTATATATCTCGCTTTCCCGTGGGAATTTTGAAAAATCCTTTCTTAGTACACCCCTAGACGTCGTAAGGAACCTATATTCCAAATTTGGAATCTCTAGACAGCCACAGCCCAAACCGCTGCGCTGGGTATACAATGGGTAACTTAACTATTATATAAAATTCAAACTTTAGACTTTGAATTTTATATAATGTAGATAAATAGAATTTTATTTTTCTGAAATATTATCTAATTAATCTATGCTATGTTAGCATCGCTATGGAACTTTGTATTACATAGTACAATATGAATACTATTTTATTATATTATTATTTTATTATATTACAATATAAAAAAACTAAATCATATTTATGTGGTTACACTTTTATTGGTTGACTCCTAAATAGTAAAGTAAACAAGAAAAACAAACCACTTTACAGAACAATACATAAACATCTTGAACTGTGTTCTAACTTTATTATTCTATAATTTATCATTACTTCAAAGGTATTTTTATTTCTCATGAATTTAAATAATTGGTAACACTTTAGTACTTACACACGCTTATCGAAACAAAGGAAAACAGGGTTTGAATTTCTCAAGAGAAAATGTAGAGTTCGCAACGTTGGCATAAATAATCAATTAGGAATAATTGTATTTTATTATGCTAGCTACTGTCCGCGGTGTTACCCACATGTAATTTTATGCACAGCAGCGCCATCTATATAACAGTTTTGACCAAATCCCATGGGAATCGCGTTCTTTTCGGGATAAATAGTACCCTATGTTTTAATTCAAGATATCAGCCACCTACATACAAAATATCATAAAAATTGGGTCAGCCATTTGAGCGTGAAGAGGTAACAAACATAAAACACAAACTTTTGCCTTAATAATATTAGTCGGATTAGTGGGATAAGCACCTATATTGGGTAATTAAATTAAATTTTGAATGCTAGTAAATAAATATGGCATATAAATACTTACTTGTTAAAGATACTTTTTCAAGTCACCGGATTATGAACAAATTACGTCTCAAATATTTATTATGAGTCAATTAATATTTTAGACGTAATTTTGTTCGTTGCTCACTGCTCTTCAGAATCTAAATGAAATTAAATACAGAATCAAAATTCAGCAATTAAAAACATTTGAATTATTTAAAGTTTATCGGTAACATTCGATGGGAATCTATCGAGGCAACCGCAGGGAGGAGAGTTGTTGACGGAGTCTGAAATTTGTTCAAAGTTAGTTTGTTGCGGACAGTGGACACGGTTAGCTACTCGGTCGGTAAGCCGCGCCGGCTGCGAATGCACCACATGCCACCAACGAATAGAGGACACATTTTTACATACCATTTTTTATTTAGAATTTCAAATAACATCGAGGCTACTCGGGACAATTTCAAGCGTTTTTAGGATTTACTACTTAATTTAGTATTTCAACGAAACTTTACTAAGGGACACCCGGTTTTCTCCGTGGCTTCCATTATTTTGGTTTGATAAAGTTGCCCATTTCACGTTATAATAGGACAATCAAAAGACAAATATTTTCAAAATATTTAAATATAATGTAAGTACAGATGTCGAATATAACTGTTTACAGCGTAATTTTTAAATGCGAGAAGGAGAAAAACAGGAGAAGAATGAGCCCAGAACATCACACCACGTGGATGACTATGGCTATATCTATGGTAAACCTTAACATTCATTCACGTCATGTTAATTAAAAAGTTCCATGCCGCAGCCGACAGACCTCAGGGTGGCAACGGCAGACCACAAGCGACAGCCAGTTGCAAACGCCACTTTCGTCGCCAGTTACGAAAGTAATTTCATAGAGCAAAACAGATGCAGGCAGTGTCGCCACCGGACCATTGTCAGGTGGTAGAAGTCTAACTCACTAAAAAAGCATGCGGTCTGCCCCTACCGTTTACAGCCTGTCAGCTACAAAATGGTACATGCACGAGCGACGGTTCTCGCCATCGAGTGCACCATCGGGCGCAGCGCTTCTGTCCTTTCCTACATTTTGTATTAAATAACAAATGAATAGCGTCGTGGCGGTGCGACGGTTTCTCACCAACGGGTACACCATCAGGTGTATCATCGTGCGCGCCGCTTTGACCCTTTCCTACATTTTGCATGAAATCATGACGTTCCAGGTACGTACATTGAAATTTTGTAAAAAAAGAGTTAATTTTCATGTACACAACGAGTAATAACTTTGTCTAAAAATATTATATAAATATTAGGTATAGTCACGTATGTATGCTTCTTCTATAAATATTATGAACCTCGCAATTCCTACAATTTAAACTGACTCTGGCACTCTGCGGTCGTTAAACTCTCGAAAATCTGAAAGTTAGAGGCATTTTACTAAAGTATTGAAATGTAGTTAATATTATTTTAGACCAATTTATTTTCTAGTTGTATATAAATGTTTTTAATTGGACATAAAGACTTTGAAAACGACCTAATTACGTAATAATTAAAACTATCACTTACAAACAATGTAACGGTTTATAATGTCATGTCAATGACCAATCATGTTCGTATATCTTAGTATATCTTACACATTTTTTTATTTTTTTATTTTTTATTTTATATAGGGACAATTCATACAGATTGAGCTAGCCCCAAAGTAAGTTCGAAACTTGTGTTATGGGATACTAACTCAACGATATTATATTTTATAACAAATACATATATAGATAAACATCCAAGACCCGAGGCCAATCAGAAAAAGTTCGTTTTTCATCATGACCCGACCGGGGATCGAACCCGGGACCTCCTGGGTGGCGCTCTGGCGTGGTAACCATTACGCCACAGAGGTCGTCTAAATTTGAAAAAAGCATAATTACAAATGTTTGGTTTTAAATATATCAGTCTGTTTGTTAGTTTTGATGCTTTCAATGGCAGGGTATAATGTAATAAAACTGAACTGAAGTTTAAAACTATTTTAAAGATAGGTGCAGCGCCTGGCGACATCCACGTGATTGAACGTGAGGCAGCTTATGCAGCTGCTTCGCAACGAATGCAGGCACGTCATCCGGGTAGGTCTCCTTCAATAGGGTGATAATATCTTGGAGACTTCTTTCTCCCTTTTCATCTCTCCTGTGAGACGGCTTTCGGTCGTCCTTGTCAAGCGTCTGGTACTGCAACACCTTGCAAATCTCCGTTTTAGTGAATCTGGACTTGCAGATCTGCATGATGTTGACCTCATCCAGTGTCGATGGCATGTTGTATGAATGCTAGCAACTCGTTGGCTATGAGTTGTTTGGAACCCATAGCAGCACGTTATCGGGCAGCGATAATTAAAACAAATTATTTTGTAACTATGCAAGTTGCGAAAACTTGACCATTTCTGAGCGCGCATCGCACTGCACTCATGTCATAATTTTTATAAACGTCTATTACCTATAAAATGTAATAAAAGAAAAGCCTACAAATCTTACAGCCAACTAGAGAAAGTAGTTTTCGAGATTTCGTTTATAGTTAGCTTAAGTACCCCTTTGCTTTAATATTTTATAAGTAAAAAGAAAATCACTTAGCCTCGTGATATTTTAGTTTCATTTTCAACGTGATCCTATACTATGTCTTTGTATGTATATTTTTTTTGTATCCCACTGTTTGAAAACGGAGTGCAGGAGTGTATTGCAGGTTTTTTTGTCTGTTGAAACTAGTCATTTACAAAAGTAAAAGTTTCTTTTTGTAGTGTCCATTTTTCTCTTTTATTTTAAAAAGCGATGGTGGTTACGAATACTCGTTTCATTCCTTTTTTTTTGTACATAAAGTATTCGGAAAATAATTATTTATCTATGTTATATAAAATTCAAAGTCCTGACTGACTGACTTAACTACCTATATGTTATTCAACGCACAGCCCAAACCGCTGGGTCTAAAGAATGTAGGTTCCTTACGACGTCTAGGGGTGTACTAAGAAAGGATATTTCAAAATTCCCACGGGAAAGCGAGACTACGCAAACGAAGTTGCGAGGGTTTTACTAGTAGGTAATACATAAATAAGTAGAATTGATACGTAAAAGAGACCGAATCGTTTATTCAAATAGTAGTCCTTCACAGACCTTTGCTAGTCATAGTTTCTATTTCATTTCAATGTTATTAGGATAAATATTTAATAGTAGGTACATAAGCTACTATATAATGTCAACATTTCGGATTCTCCGTTTGAAAATGTTTTTTGTGGAATAGATTTGGAGACGAGCGTGCGGATTACGTGATGGTAAGTGATCGCCAGCGCTCATATAATACAGAGACAGCCGACTTTTAAAAGGAAGAAAGAAAGGCGGAAACGGATAAGACAGAAAAGGGGCTTCTGGATCTCTCATTCACCGAACGAAATACAATGCTGCGTCACGTCGATATTCTGTGAAAAGATGGTATTTCCCATTACATAAATGCTTTACCACTCCAATGTACTATTTTCATGAAATAAATGAAATAAAATGTTTTTTATTTTTTATTAATCCTTATCTACGTCGAAGGTACTCCTACTAATAGACTTTGACGCTGAAATATTTAATCACTCAGCAAAAATATAGTTGAAAACGAATTTTATCGGTTCTTTTCATCAGAGATCCAAATGATTTAAGTATTATTATAATCTGATAACTCTTTCCATTTCAGCGAAAAATGTTCTCATTTATCCATTAGTCAATATGACATTATCCCACAAATATTATAAAGGTGAAAGTTGGTGTGTATGTTTGTTACCTCTTCACGCTCAAATGGCTGGGCAATTTTTTATGATATTTGATATTAATGTAGCTGATATCTTGAATTAACACATAGGGTACTTTTTATCCGGAAAATTACGCGATTCCCGTTGGTTTTGGTCAAAAATCTGATATAGATGGCGCTGATGTGCATAAAATTAAACGCGGTTAACACCGCGAACAGCAGCCTAGTATTAAATAACTATACCTTTTGTAAATTAAACAATTATGTAAGATTGCATATGTATCTCTTCATAAAGTGTATACTTTACGACGCAAAATACCGACCAATACGTTGCGTCGCTTTGTTGTAAAAGTATTTCGAAACATGAACATTGAATGCCATATTGAGTTTCCTATCGTATTGTATTCTATCGTTAGGTATATTTAAACACCTTTGATACTCGCATGTAGTACAAGTAGGCTTTTGAATATGTCGTAACTAGAAAAATGTATATACTTAAAAACATTCCAGTATCGATTTCATTAATAAATTCAATTTACATTTGGTATCTGTAGCGATGGCCCTCATACTGACAGCAGATGAAACAGATGACAAAGGGAAACGTGCAAAATACGTCTCGGTCTTATTACCTACAAAGCGGAATTATTCAAAGAAGTCCTGAAGGAGCCGAGAGGACGCAGCGATGACTCAATTGTGAAACTGAGTAACAGCGGAGGGTCCGGGCCTTTACGGCCTATATTATTGAGCTATAAACCATAAAGGCGCCCGCTTTATAAAGCTGAAACAAAACACAAGCGGCCGCATATTTCTTGTTTATTCACTCTAAGTTACATTATGGTGTGCAATCAACCGAAGTGAGATTTTTTTTATGAAGGGCTTTTAATCTTTTTTGAATTGCATAATATACATAATAATGTTGTAGCTGGTGTGAATAGACTAAAATACATTTTTTTAAATCATTTGTTATCTCGAAAGACAATACATTTAATGGTGGGGGTGGTTCATTTTAGAAATCTTTACTTACTCATCATCGCTCTCATCGACCCACTGCACTGCTAAGCCTCCTTTATTTTTTCTTACTATAAAACATTAATTTGGAAAAGACCGTACAAATGCGAGTTGTGTGCGTTTCGATATTCCCGAAACCACTCTACTTTGTAAATTTAGTTACAATGTTACCATTTTCTATAAAATTTTTAATATTTCATATATTTTTATTTACAGGCGATTGTCCTATGAGCAACAGCAGCCGTATTCTTTAAGCATCATTTGTTAACTCGAAAGCGAAGAGAATGCCAAAAATTTTTTGGAGTAGTAGAGCAATTATTACGAAATGGGCTGGCTCGACCGGGGAAGTACCACCCTCTCACAGAATATCAACGTGTAGCAGCAATGCGTTTCGTTCGGTGAGTGAGAGATCCGGAAGCCCAACTCCTTCCCTATCCCCTCTTTCCCCCTCCTTCTTTCCCTTCCCTTCCTCCTTCCTTTCCTCCAACTTCCTTGGTGGACAACGCATTGGTAGCGCCCCTGGTGTTACTGATGTCCATAGGCGGCGGTGACCGCTTTCCATCATTTGGCCCGCTTGCTTGTTTGTCTACTGTATGACATAAAAAAATTAAATTAAAAAAATGCATGCAATTTTGGCATCTCACCGCGGATTCCGCTTTCGAGTTAACAAATGATGCTTAGAGAATACGGCTGCGGTTAAAAAAAATGTTAATTCTTCGATGATAAATTAACTTATTCATAAAAAAACTCTTTACTACCAGTTTATATGCTGAAAGAATAGCGATAATAAGGTTGACACTCCAATCTACTGAAAGCCTTAAGAGTAAGGAGAAAAAACTAATATTATCAAGAGATTCTGATATTAAACTAATGTGAAAATTTTACTAAAAATTCATTTCGTTCGTAGTTTTTGTACGCCTTATGCACGTTACTGAGCCTCCATGATGTGCATGGCATACAAAAATTATAATAATACGAGTACAAACAAAGAAACATAATTTCAACTTCAACTAATGTAGTAATTTAACAAAATTAAGTAAAGTTATTCCTTTCGGACATAAAAAGAATTTTAGACTTATGGTCAACGTAATATTTTTATAATTACTTATAACGGCATTAAAATTATGCAGACTATAAGCCTGCAGCTTTTGTTTATAGTGCCACTACCGCTTACAAAGTAAATAATCTGCTACGTGGCTGGTATAAATTCCAAATCCCTTCAATTAATTATAGGGACGGTAACACGATGTAAGCTCTACCCTTCCTATTGCAAAAGTATGAGGACGTTAATTAATAATAGTTTAATGTCGTATTGTTTTTTTTATGATAGAAGATGATGAAATAAAGATCAACTGGATGGTAAGCACATCCCATTTATCATGTACTAGCTTTTCCCCGCGGCTTCGCTCGCGTTAATTTTATGACATAGATCTCGTTTGACAACAAAAAAAAACAAAGCGCGACTTGTGGCGCCATCTGTTGGCCGATACAGCGCTCTCTATAGTAGAAAAATTATTTTCCCATTGGAACGACATACTTTCATGGGATAAAAAGTAGCCTATGTTGGGCTCTGTACCCCTAACAATATGTATGCAAATTTTCATAATGATCGGCTGCTTAGTCAAGCCGTGAAGGAATAACAAACAAACAAACAAACTCACTTTCTCATATATAATATTAGTAAGGAAGTAAGAAATAAGGTAGTAAGGATAGTAACATTTACTCATAATTCAAAATAATGTAGGTACCGTTGTGGCGTTGTGGGGCAAATGTAGACCCACAGTGATTTCTCTGAAATTATAGTCTGAAAATAAATCGCAATGCAAATATTGAATCCACTATCCGCTTGTTTAAGTGACTTTCTCACCTTTTGATCAACGAAAGTGTAAATGTATTTGTTGTAATGTATGCAGTACTTAACCTAGTTTATTGTACTATGCTTACAAAAAATATACATTAAACTGGGTTATAGAGGGATCAATGTAATCTTCCATTCTATGAAGTGAAGATCTTTTTCAATACTAATACCTACCTTACCTACTTTACGTGAAAATTGTAAAGTGGGGTTTGTTTTTTTTTATTATTATCGAAACATGGACTGCAAGGCTGTATTTAATTCTGCCAGCCGTGTGTTTGTATAGGGAAATCAATAGGTTTTAGATCCTCGTCTAGTCGTAAAACGACTGCTTTTTTTTAATGTCAAACAGTAGACAAACTGATGAAAAGCGGTCACCGCAGCGCAGCCTATGTACTTTAGTAACACCAGGGGCGCTACCAATGCGTTATCCATCAAGGAGGTTGGAGGAAAGGAAGGAGGAAGATAAGGGAAAGAAGGAGGGGAAAGAGGGGATAGGAAAGGAGGTGGGCTTCCGGATCTCTCACTCACCGTACGAAACGCATTGCTGCTTCAAGTCGATATTCTGTGAGAGGTACTTCCCCGGTCGAGCTAGCCCATTTCATAAAAATTGCTCTACCACTCCAACTTTAAACGCTTTAGACTCATGACGTTATGTTTGAGCTACGTTGTTCAGTTCTTTGGTGTGTTCCGACTGTTAGGTACCTACCTATAACCAATCTTGGCAGAGTATTAGTTATTTTTGTGGTAGAGCATTTATAAAATTGTCTACCACCCTCACTCAAAATATCGAAATGAAGCAGTAATGCATTTAATTTCCTTTCTCCTTTCTCCCTTCGTGTCGTAGGCAACGCACTGGTAGCTCCCCTGATGTCCAACAGGCGGACGGCTTACCTTTCTTCCTGCCGACGTAAGTAGTAAAAAAACATAGCTCAAAAAACATCTTTAGCGTCAATATTTTTTTTAGTTTATGACAACTGTGTCCCTTGAATTTATAGACGGGTTATATTCCGTTATTAATTCGATCACTGACCTGTCTAATGTGATCGTACACCGAGGACTAAGCCTGGTATATTCCAGCTCTATAGAATTACATGCCAAATCGGATAACTCATGTGTATGAAAGCATAATTGACAAAGCGACCAATTTATTTGTCAGTATGTTCGCTTTAACGTCGTGATAAATAACAATGTATGGACAATGACTCACTATAAAGCTTTCAGATAACTAACTAAAACAATGTTAAATATAATACTTACTCATAATAATGTAAAATAATAATACTCATAATACTTAATATAATTATTATAAAATTGTAATGTTCCATGCCCGATAGGGTAAACTGTTGAAACCATCAGCTTTATATAACCACCTTCTATGACACAGTTGGCAATAAAATTCTATTCTATTCTAACATTAGTAACCTTTTTATGTTTTAATATGTTATGGTCATTCCCACACATTTCCAGAAAATAATACCAAGCAAACAAGCTAATTAAAATATTCTAAAATGTTGTCAAAACAAATGAATGACTATGCTTTATTTGCAATTTTAATGTATCGATACACTAACAGAAATACTCGTAACATATGAGACAAAGATGAACAAGGCGGCCTTATTTCTGAAAAAAAACGGTTAATTTTAATTTGATGTTAAAATGGAAATATTAAAATTAAACGAGAATTGCATTCGCCGCAATATATCAGCGAACGATGGACTTAGAAAGCTAACACATCCAACCACAATTCGCAGAGACCATCACAAATTACAAACTAATCAGAGGCCACCAATTGGGTCGCTCGGATGAGGTTAATTTTCCCAATCCCGGCGCCGCGTTAACGTCCTGCCCATCGATATTAAGGACTGGACGGCGCATTCTGTCAATATCACCAACAATCTGCGGTTCTATTGTCGTAACAAAAATTGATCAAATCTCATGTCAATCTCTGTCGTTGTCCCACTCATACAAAATAGGAATTGATTGGCTGGTAATTAGTATCGATTTTATATCGATATTTTTCAATTAAATTATTTTATTTTATTGGACGACTATTGACATAGTACAATATTATCAGTGATCAATTTTAAAGATGTATAGATAAATCTCTCTTCCAGGAATAAATACTAATGTAAGGAAGAATGAATTTACGATGAAGATGAGGACAAAATAAGTATACACCCATACTTTAAAAAATCTATGAGAGTTATACACATACATATAATGTGTACAACTCTCATAGATGTAATGTACACGTATGAGTTATACAGTATGTACGTGTATTATTACTCACTGCATTACGTCAGATTTAATTGCACGAATTCTATAACAATGAAGATATTCCGTTTGATTATACAAGTTGTGCAGTCCAGGCGGTTATGTCAATGGTCAACCCGTAAATGCCTCCCCACCAATTAGCTTTTACTGCTCTAGTGGTCCGATAACTACTCCAGACTTATCTCGCCGAAGACCCAACCATTATGCCCTAGTAAACACTAGTGGAATTGTATCTTGATATCGGGACCCAAAACAATAAAATGTTCCGTCTAATATTCTCGTGAAGCATTGTAAACTTACTTGAAGTGCACGGTTTGATTTCATACTACTTACAAAGTAAGAACGCTATTCAACAGTAAATTATAATTGTTCAGAAGATATTTTTTATTATTTTTTAATAGTTGACGCTAAAGTAGTTGATGCCAAAACACCAATAATTTTATTAATATTTTCTAACTTATTTTTTTTTAATCTGTACCGGAAACTCAAACATACCGGTTTTGTTCATTTTGATATGGTGTATAAAGAGTTTGCTACCTACAGTAAATATTGTATTTGTATGGCATTGAATAGATATAATATGAGCCCGTATTTCTTGTAAATCAGTTGCTTGAAATAAAGATATATTATTATTATATTATAATCCTTACTAATATTTTAAATGCGAAAGTAGGTAACCATGTCTGTCTATTACCTCCTCTTCTGAATATGGAGACCGAAAAAGGATAGTTTTTATCCCGGAAATCACCCCACAAAGGAGGGAAAAGTGGGGTGGAAGTTTTTATGGGGTATTTTTGGTTTAAATTTTCTTAAAACTTGTTGTAATGTTCTGGAGAGAGAACGTAGAGCTGACAGGAAATAAGAAACTTATTTTGCTCATACGAAAAACCCAAAAGAAACATTTAACGAACGATATTTGTATAAGATTAAAAAATATCAGAGTAGATAGCTGGTTTTCTTTCGCCATTTCTTTTTGAAACATTTTTAGTGTAGATTAATATTACACAAAAAAAATATTATTGTAATGTCTTTGACGAGAAAAAGTGTCTGTGAAGACTCTCTAAATAAAAGTTTTGAATTTGAATTTGACGCACGCCACTAATGAGTGGCCGGCAACCACAAACACTTTGTGTCCAATTACCTTCTGTGAATCGATGCAAATAATAAGCTCTAATGATGCGATGAGCAGATGACTGAGCACTACTGAGCAGGAAACTGACTGAATTCAATGCTGTACTATAACAATAATAACACTACTATTTATCATTCGGCTTTTGTAATAATTTTAATAATTACTTGCGTATTATTTATAATAATAATAATTCGGAGTTAATTGGTAAAAAAGATAAACCAAAGATTAACTAATGTTTGTCAATGAAAAAATCTCTCTTGAAAAAATATTTGTGCGAAAGTGACATAACAATAGTTTAAACCAAGTTTCGTCTTACGAACACATCAAGATAAAAGTAATACTTTCAGGGACATGTTTTTAATTGACGGTTGTCATTCTTTAACATTTTCTACTATTCTTTTATAAACGCTTCCTTTTCTATTAGGTCCGACCGCCTGATAAGAATTTTTAGGTTTACAGAATTCAATAAAAAATATTAAAAATATACAAAAGTCACGTAAATGAGAACACAGCACATAATAATATGTATACCTAATAAGATTTGTCGTTCGTTCGTCACAATATACCTACAGGTTAATAATTTCAAAGCGAGTTATTAAAAAACTCAATTTACCGTGAAATATCTTGTTTACAAACTTCAGCCCTTCAAAGATCTTCGATAACAGTTGTGTATAAAGAAAAAGTCAAGTACAATTAAATCGGTCGCTTCTAAAAATAGAAACCAGTACACTTGACTACATACGCGAGAACACTCCTTGTAACTGTGTCAATTTCATTTCCAACACATAAACATCCGCCCGCGTATTGTTTAACTTTTTCTCTCGAGGCGAGACATAAACTCGTCGCAAATCCTGCAGAGGGTTTGAGAGTGTCGTCTCAGAAATTTTCCAAGTCAACGAAAGCAAGAAGCGACAATCTCGCCGACCTACGTCTTATTTTTCAGGAGAGCCACCCGTTACAACGCCAGAGATTTACATTTGAAATAGGCTGAGTGAGACACTCTTTTATTTCGTTCCGTTTTATTTTTTTGGCCTCCGTATTGCTGTGTACTGTACCTACTTGTTTTACAATGATTATAGTTTTTTTCTACGTAAAATATAATACAAACTTGTTTCTTTCATCGCATTTTAACAGATTTTCTTTCGTATTAATTCTTTTAATCTCCTAAAAGCCTCGAGGAAAGGTAAAAACAGATAGCAATTTCAAAGGAAAGGACATCGTCTCATCTTCGAATTATTGAGAAAATACCTTAACCTACTTAAACGATTCATGTCAAGGATCGCATCTTATCGCTTTCCATTGAAGGTAAGATTTCTGTTGCGGACACGAGCCGATTTTGTAAATAAATAAATTGATTATGTTTTAATTATGTTTTACCCTAGTTTTACGGTTTTATTGAACACTTTGATGATCGGAATTATGTGATTATTTAGTTTAAGTTTAAATACCTTTGTTTTACATTAGAATAAGCTAATTAGATTACGTAATTAGATGTAACATGGATATTTTCACTATTTACGTGCACTATTTACGTGTACGATTGGATATACACGTTTAGGTTGAGGCTTTTAGTTGCAAAGTTTTGCCTGAAGCAGCGCCATTCGTCCACCTGAGTTGTAAAATCTTGCCGTGGCGCTAGTAAATGAAATTGGTAATAATTTTGGCTTATGATCTTCAATTGTTTTGTGTGTTTACTGTCTTGAATATGTACGGATAGTTAACAATTAATGTGTAAAAGGTTGGTTACGTCATAGAGTATGTGTGATCAATAACATTAGCGATGTAAACGTTAAGAATACGACGTTATTGATCAATTTCGTATCCACTTTTACGTTTTGCATGTATAATTTAAGGTTTACGTGTTTATTTCGGATATTAGTTTTGTGTAGTTACTGTTAATATATCGCTTATATGGAAACAGCGTGTTAGTTAATTAGAATAACCACGAATATGGAGTTATAAGTTACTAATTGTAGAATATAGAGCGCGATAAGCGATATGTGCATAGTGACTTTTTGCCCGAAATGTCGTCGGAAATTGTCGCAAATTACACGAAAATTATCTCGCCTCCGATTGGTCCGCATGAGGGCCAAATATTGGCTATAAATATGTCAGGGTAGCTCGGTACTGTTACAGTCCAACACAGCTCTTCAGAGAGTGAACAACACCGAGCTACACTACCAAGAAAGAAATAGTATTGTTTTAAATGAAGATAGAAATAGTACTCAAGAATAAATACAGTCCATTGATGTTAAAAGAAGCAAACCTCGTTTTCCTTTCCGGTATATGGTTCCTGGTGACCATTGCCGCAGAACCATCAGTTTGTCCTTCGAGCCGGATCACGGTTCGAGGTTTGACAAGGCGTCTTTAGACGCAGGCGTCTTTCGACGTGAAAAAACCTGGCGTCTTTCGACGTGAAGATCTTTACGCAAAGTTGTGCGAAGCATATTGGCGACGCACACAGCGCAGAACGCAGCGCTGATACGTGTCTTGCCGCACGCTGCTAAGTGTAGCGAGCACGTATACTTTGTGGTCGACTTTGGGTCGTTTTACGATCGAAGTCGTCCGTCGACGTAAAGTTGTGCGAAGCATATTGGCGACGCACACAGCGCAGAACGTAGCGCTGATATGTGTCTTGCCGAACGCCGTTAGGTGTAGCGAGCACGTATACTTTGCGTCGACCTTGGGTCGTTTTACGATCGAAGCTGGTATATCCGAAGAACACCGAACGGTGCGACGTGCGACCGACGGGTTTTATTGAAGATCACCCAACGGTGCGACGACGTCGAGCAACAGGCAGCCAAACGGTTGCGTTGTACTTCGGATCGACGAGACTACGAGCCGCCGTGCAAGACTCTCGTCACGTAGTGTAGTAAGGTTAAGTGTTAGTTGTCAAGTGTTAGGGTAGTAGGTGGCACGGGTATGCCAACCACGCGTAGTATGAGAGCGTATGAGGATCCACCCGCGTCGCCGTCGACTGCGACCGCCGCGTTAGGTAACATCGCGAACGTAGAAGATGCGCGGACGAACGCCGCGATGACTACAACCGCGACCGATATAGGCCCAGTCCGTAGGGAAAGTAGGGCACCTTCTGTGCGATCACAGCGTTCCACGGCTTCAGCGGTTGCACGAATAAGGCAAGCCGAGTTGGAAGCCGAAGAACAGCTGGCGGATCTACAGCGTCGGGAATTTCAGTTACAAGCGGATTTGATTAAGAAACGGTTAGCTGCGGACGTCGCTACCATTAGAGAGGAGACGGACCGCGATAGTGTAGGCGGTAACGAACCAGCGGACGCAGAACGTCGCGTTTCCGACTGGTTGCAGCAGAATCCCAAGCCGATGACTGGGCAAGCTGAACAACGGTTCTCGGAGTGGTTACATAACACTCACATACGAGGGGAGCGCGTTGATGTCGAAACCACGGGATATCGGGATAGTTCACCGACGGCGCAGGAACATAGGCGCGACCGATCGGGCGATAGAGCTATACCTAACCGGGTAACTTTTGGCGCAACGCCGCGTAGAGACGAGTCGCCGACGCCGGCACGGTCTCGGGACTTCGGGGCAGATAGGTTAGCTGACGTTTTGGAGAAGTTGTCTAGGGATAGGGCTCCGTCGCGATTGCGGGACTTGCCGATATTCAGCGGCGCCATTGTAGAATGGATGCCTTTCAAAGCCGCGATGGAACAATCGACAAAACTGCACCGAATTAGTGAAGCAGAAAACCTAGATCGGCTCCGATCGTGCCTACGCGGGCAGGCGCGTGAGGAAGTTGCCGCGCAACTTTATACGGCGACCGACCCGAAGGTCGTAATGCAGACGCTGGAACAGAGTTACGGGCAACCAGAAGCCATTATTGATAGGGCACTTGAGGACATTAAAAAGTTGCCGCGTCTGGGCACTACCGCAGGTGACCTTAACACCTTTGCAGTACGCCTTCAGAGTATCGTAACGGTCTTGTCATGCGTGGATGAGTACGGATACCTGCAAAATCCAATGTTAGCGCGGCAGGTTACGGACAAATTGGGTCAGAACATTAGGATGCGGTGGTGCGATCACGCCGCCAAGCACAATGACTCTAAAGTACCGCTGATAGTAGCATTATCACGCTATCTAATGCAAGAAGCGAATAAAGGGGTGCGGTACTCATATTCGCCGTCGACCGCAGCGACAACGGCGCAATCAGTAACAACGCCGGCCAACAGGAACGCGACAGTGGCGCCTCCGCGCGGGCGAGCGGACAGATCACGGGTTAGGGTGTATGCAACCGCGAACGCTAACGAAGTCCACACGAACAAAGCGACCGCGAACGCGAACCGAGCGACCACGAACGCGAACGAAGTTCGCAAACGTGAATGTTTGTGTTGCGGAGCTAAACACGATACGTTCCGGTGTCCAAAAGTTGTAAAAATGGAGACGCATGAAAGATGGGAGTGGGCGAAGGAAGTAGGCGTCTGTTTCCTGTGTCTGAATGACAAACACAGAAGAGTCAAGTGTAAAGCGAAAAGGTGCGGTATAGGCGAGTGCCGATCGCCGCATCACGCTTTATTACACGTGACTTACGCGCCCGCGGCGAAAGAAGAAGATAGTGTAATAACCGCGGTCACACACTTAAGTAGGAACACCGAGGTGTTACTTAAAGTTTGTCCGATCGTGATTAGGGGCAAAGATGGTAGAGAGGTGGATACGTTTGCCATGTTCGATGAGGGCTCTACCATCACACTCGTTAACGACGAGATAGCTACCGCGATCGGGGCCACAGGGCCGGAGAGGGCGTTGCGTATACACGGCGCAACATCGACACAGCGGGAGCCAGCCAGTAGGGTGGTTTCCCTAGCGATCAGGGGAAAGGCGGAAAATAATTTCCATTCAGTAACGGCACGAACGGTCCGTAACCTATCACTGGGAAGCCAAACTATTCGGCGGGACGTTTTACTTACCCCGCATCTGCAACAGCTGTCAGAAAGCGACGTGTGTTACGCAAACGCGAGTCCAGGAATTTTAATAGGTGCGGATAATTGGCACTTAATAGTGACACGCCGACTGCTTACGAACGGAACAAAGCAGCCCGCGGCGTCGCTCACGTAATTAGGATGGGTGATTCATGGGACCGCACCGAGGTGGGTTATGAATGAGGATTTGAGAGTGATGCATGCACGGACCGCGTCGCGTTGTGATGACGAGTTGAATAGCATTATTGAAAGACATTTCGCTATTGACTCGCTGGGAATTGCGTTAAATCGGAAACCGATACAAGCCGAGGAACGCGCCGTAGAAATGTTTGAGTCTACGGTGACGAGGGTCCAGGGACGCTATGAGGTCGGTTTACCATGGGCGAACGAAAACATAGCCCTTCCCCCCAGCCACGATATGGCATACAAGCGATTGAAGAATATTGAGCGGCGCATGGACAAATCCGAAACTTTTAGGTCTGCGTATACTAGTCAGGTAGACGGACTATTAGACAAGGGATACGCGGTTCTGTGTAATGACAAATGCGAGAACAACCCGCGACTTTGGTACATACCGCACTTTGCGGTGGTTAACCCGCATAAACCGGATAAAATTCGAATGGTATTTGACGCGGCGGCTAAGTCCAAAGGCACGTGCCTTAATGACGCGTTGTTGGAGGGACTGGATATGTTGCAGTCGTTGAACGGGGTCTTATACCGATTTAAGGAGTGCCCGGTCACCGTAACCGCGGACATTAGAGAAATGTTCCTGCGTGTACGAATACGAACGGAAGATCAGGCGGCTCAACACTTTCTGTGGCGCGGCAACGAACGCACGTCTCCGCCACGAAAGTATCATATGACGGCTATGCTATTCGGGACAAAGAGTTCACCGTTTATGGCGCACAGTGTTAGCAACAGGAATGCTGAGGCGCACCGGGATACTCACCCTCTCGCATTTAGAGAAATCATGGAAAACCACTATATGGGGATGCGGCGTATGGCGGCCCGCCGGGGATGGCCAAGTACTTTTCTGTCAGACAACGGTATTAACTTTCGCGGCGCTGACATAGAACTAAATGCAGCGATGAAAGAATGGCGCGAAACGTTAGGCGAATATGTAACCGCGAAGAAGGTATTTGACCCCGGTGGTCCGAACCAGGGCCGCGGCGCCTGGGAAGGAATGATACGCAGTGTACGGTGTACGGTCGTTTTACACGAGCGAGCGCCTCGAGAGGAAGCATTGTCCACGCTCCTCGCGGAAATTGAGTATACAGTAAATTCGCGCCCACTCACACACGTATCAGTCGACCCAGACGACGAGGAGGCTCTCACTCCTAACCACTTTTTGTTAGGCACCGCGAACGGTGTACCGATTTTAGGTAGGAGCGAGTTGGCCGACCGACGGGCGTGGCGCGCGGCACAAGCGTTAGCAGATATGTTCTGGTCACGCTGGATTAAGGAGTATTTGCCCGCGTTGGGACCGCGTGACGACATCCGCCGCGAAAACAGGAACATAGAGGTCGGAGATGTGGTCGTAATCGCCGACGACCAATCGCCTCGCAACGTGTGGCCACGGGGCCAGGTAGAGAAGGTCTACCCGGGACCAGACGGCGTCGTTCGCAGTGTTGACGTGCGCACGCGTGGTGGAATCTTCAGGCGACCTGTTAGACGGCTCATAGTCCTCCCAACGAGGGAAAGGGGCTGCGGAGTCCTTCGCCGAGGGGAGGATGTTGCGGACACGAGCCGATTTTGTAAATAAATAAATTGATTATGTTTTAATTATGTTTTACCCTAGTTTTACGGTTTTATTGAACACTTTGATGATCGGAATTATGTGATTATTTAGTTTAAGTTTAAATACCTTTGTTTTACATTAGAATAAGCTAATTAGATTACGTAATTAGATGTAACATGGATATTTTCACTATTTACGTGCACTATTTACGTGTACGATTGGATATACACGTTTAGGTTGAGGCTTTTAGTTGCAAAGTTTTGCCTGAAGCAGCGCCATTCGTCCACCTGAGTTGTAAAATCTTGCCGTGGCGCTAGTAAATGAAATTGGTAATAATTTTGGCTTATGATCTTCAATTGTTTTGTGTGTTTACTGTCTTGAATATGTACGGATAGTTAACAATTAATGTGTAAAAGGTTGGTTACGTCATAGAGTATGTGTGATCAATAACATTAGCGATGTAAACGTTAAGAATACGACGTTATTGATCAATTTCGTATCCACTTTTACGTTTTGCATGTATAATTTAAGGTTTACGTGTTTATTTCGGATATTAGTTTTGTGTAGTTACTGTTAATATATCGCTTATATGGAAACAGCGTGTTAGTTAATTAGAATAACCACGAATATGGAGTTATAAGTTACTAATTGTAGAATATAGAGCGCGATAAGCGATATGTGCATAGTGACTTTTTGCCCGAAATGTCGTCGGAAATTGTCGCAAATTACACGAAAATTATCTCGCCTCCGATTGGTCCGCATGAGGGCCAAATATTGGCTATAAATATGTCAGGGTAGCTCGGTACTGTTACAGTCCAACACAGCTCTTCAGAGAGTGAACAACACCGAGCTACACTACCAAGAAAGAAATAGTATTGTTTTAAATGAAGATAGAAATAGTACTCAAGAATAAATACAGTCCATTGATGTTAAAAGAAGCAAACCTCGTTTTCCTTTCCGGTATATGGTTCCTGGTGACCATTGCCTACCCATTGCCGCAGAACCATCAATTTCAATTCGTTTATTAATGTCACGTCAAGCTGTATCGAACCAAAAATATACAATAAACCCTTTTACGTAAATTATTAACGTTATAAGTGCACAGGGCTTGAGTAATTTTGCCAAGTAGCCTCCGAAAATTGAATAATTTATCAAACAATATCAGGAAAACAAATTGTGTTGGTCGAAGCGATCCATCAACTAGGTTTTCTTTTCAAACTTAGATATTGTAATATCCCTTTTTATTGAAGCATCATTAGGCAATCAATTTTCTCTCTTTTAAAATGTCACAGAATAGCCGCTTCAATTTACTGCAACAATTAAATTAATTTAACAATAAAATGTACTCTATTGGTTTCATCTATTGAAAGAAACCATTTTGAATAATGTTCATTCTAGCGAATTTCTGTTTCAACGTAAAATCAATACCAGACACCGAAAATAATATTATTATAGAAGAGTTTGATAATTATTGTACCTGAACTATATATTTTTTATAAATTAGTTTGAACTATTTTAAAATAAATCCGCTTCACGGTAATGTTTAGTTGTTGAAATTATACAAGTTTCGCCATACGTTTCCACTACACTACATGGTAATTAAGAAGAAAACTTTTAAAGGGTTGTATAAAAAAATATAATGTTATCTTCAATTGTTTATTTTTCCTCTATTAGCATATTTATTCTTTACTTACGTATTTGTATAATTCCTAAATTTTTCAATTTTTTTTCCGTTTGATAATGACATAGTAAATGATTTCAATGTTAGTTGTGCTATTCGTACTATCTATGTGTAAATATCTATCTACTTTCCCGACAAGTTTCTAAAGATAGGCAGAGAGAACATTACATAGTCACAGATTGTTTTATAAGCTAAAATATACCTAGAAGACCTAAGAGAGTAAAATATGAAAGATTAAAGCAGATTTTATAATATTTAAACAGTAATTTTAAATAATTTAACGTCACCCAAAACAAGGAATGATAAATTGGAATAACTTCACAATATAAACCACAACCATCGAAACTTGTCCTGATTAGTAAAGGAATTAATTTACCGTTCTCGTACAGTAGCGGTGACAGGGCCTCGATTCAGAACAATTTATGCATTCATTCCCTTAATTAAATTATACGGAAGACTTTCCCACGAGGATCTTTTAATGTCCTACTCATAAGATCGGAAGACATAAATTAACTCAGCTATTTGTTATGCTGGGCCACGCGCGCTTAATTATTTAAGGCAACGTCACTCTTCTCCGCAGAGTCGGTGTGGCTCGGTGGGTCGGCACAGCGCACCGCTCGCTAATAGGGATGTGCCAGATGTAATTAAACAAACCAGAACATTACGGTACACACTCCAGTTTTAATGATCGCACGCTGTTTTATGAATACTGCTATAATTCCACGTATGCTCGTGAAAAATATCCAAAATCGAAATATCATAAAGTTGAAAGGTATAAAATTGTACTTAAACATTTTATAGTTGTTAAAACGTGTTATTATTTTTCTAAATGAGTATGTTATTTGATATACGCAAAATTCCTCTCCTTGCAATAAATATTTCTGAAACAATAGACTACGCGTTTAAACAATTATTTGAGCATTTTACATAGACATAAAATGTGGGTAAATACTAAATATTCTAATAGTAATTAATAAAATGAAGTTTATCCGGTCTTTATTACGTGTGTAAAAGTGAATAACCACGTGAAATATAAATTATGAAATAAGTTGAAATAAATTGTAGACGCGTAATGCCGAACATAATTTAGTCGCATCAGTGAAAGGGTTCGCCCTGAAAGGGTCCTTTAGCATCACAAAGGGCGGTTTTAAATGGTTTATAGCCGGCCATTGAAAAACATATTTTTTCTCTCCCGAGAGAATCCCTGGTATTCACATTCGTCGTCAGCAATCCCAACAATTGTCACCTCCAAGTGGAATGCTCTTATTGTTGGCATTATATCGTACTATTAATCATCTTCAATGTTTTCTTCGCGTCCTCGAATCAGAGCGGCGGCGTTCTGACCCCTCTAGAGTCTGGGGAACGATCTCTTTTAAATTTATGTTAAAACGTGTTTTTTTAACATAGAAAATGATTGAATACTACATTTATTTACATAGGTATATAACATGTACATCTATACTAATATTACAAAGAGGAAAGATTTGAATTATTGTTTGTAAAAAACTAGGTACTCGCTTCTCAAAAACTACTGGACCTTTTTCAAAAATTCTGTCACAGTTTGAAAGCTACACTATCTGCGGTTAACAAAAATAAATCCGTACAAAAATCCGTGCGAAACTCTTCTGTGCTCTTACGATAAACAAGAAACTTTTTTCAAATAATTTTCATAATACACTGGACGTCAAAAATAAGTAGTACAGTTTTAATATTGCAATTACTCTTAAAACTATAGAAGTTAGAGTTTTGAAATAAAAATCAATCTATAAAAGGCGATATTATGCATGAAGTTTTTATTAAATGAAATGAAATTGTTTGAACTTTTTTTTATTTCAAAGGTCTAGTCTTCTGTAGTTTAGGAGATATTGCAATTTTAAAACTGTACTACTTATTTTTGACGCCCAGTGTATTTATTGAATTTTTCCTGTGACACCATCTGATAGGGCAGTAAATCAGTCTGCCTTTTATATATAGATATATGTATATAGATAGTATTACTACCGCAGTTTTACTATTTTCGCATTAAGAAACAGTTATTCACATTTAAGGAGAAGTTGACTGTTATCGCGACGTATACAGCTCTTCCTAAACTCGGCTGTTTGCGAAGGCTGAATGAAAGGCTCTTTCATTGCGCACTCTTTGTCTGCCACCGAATTCATGTGTAAGCGTCGGGGGGATCTGAGGGGGTACAATAATGTACGGTACACTTGCTTGCTATATATAGTGAAAGCATTAAATTGTGCGTGAATGGTTGATAGATTGCTACGATCAATGATTTAGTAATTTTGTAGATTGCGTTGCTAACCGGTTAGCTTACCGTTGAAACCTATTTTTTTATAGATACCTAACATTTTATGTGATTCACACTTTCACACCGCCGCCGTCAAACAAAACTGAAAATCTGATATTTTATTTTTTCTCCCTATAACATTTTAAAAGCGAACAACGCACCCTGACCGTGCGCTGTAAAATCTAGGGATCAAGTAATGGATCCAAGTGGATGGGAGGGAAATCTCTGCTGTCTTTGTCTAATTAAGGAAGAAAAGAGATGAAAGAAGAAAACCATTGACACTAACGAGTACCAGTAAAGTTTCAATAATTATGAAACCACTTTTTGTGCAAATCACGTTTTACCAATTCTCGCATACTATGCGAGTATAAGTAAATACAAAATACAGCATCATCAACGAAAAACGAAGTTCCCGTTAATTAAAATGTAAACTATGTAAAACGTAGTACGTATTCCAATGTTCATGGCAACTAAGTTCCCCGGGGATTTTTGGCTCTGACTAAAATGTGCGCAGAAATAAATGTCCACTCTTTCCTTTTACTCTCAATAGTTAATTAGAGCTCCGTAATTAATTAAAATGACGTAACTAATAAAACAAAAGTTTCACATTAAGTAATTAATTAATAAGTACATGCTCTTTTAAATTTTTATTTAATTAATAAGACTCTATTATGCTTGTATCATTTAGTTCGAGTTGTATTTAGAACTGAATGTTGTCTGTAACATTCAATTCGAAATACACATATGAATTTATGTTGGTTTATTTTGAATGGTCACTAATGTCACTAAGTTTATGTTTATTTAAACTAAATATTGTTGATTATGCTTGCGGCACTGTATGTGCATAGCTAGGGTTGCCAATTATACTATGTATAATATATTATTAAAATATGATACTAAACATCGAACCGCTCGCTCCATCGCTATTTGATTAATATTATAACATGTACTCAAAATACTTTGGTATAAAAGTACCTTTAGTAAATAATAACAATTCACTTGGTGTTGGCTCGTGAGTGAGTCACTTAGGAATAGGATCCACTGGGTGTGAAATTGTGGAGTGAATGAAAATAATAGTAAATACATTTTTTTTTTTAGACCAAATTATCCATATTTTGTCAGTCGCCATAAATGGAACTGTACGTTTGTACGTAAATAATAAAAAAAAACATTTACTTACTAACAACAAAGTATAAACTAGAAAAATAACAAAATAAATACAGCCTTTTGAAGTTACATTACAGAATAGAATAATAGCGACTTTGTAACAGAAACTGTACTCCTTTGATCTTGAAGAATGCCATCGTTTTAATAGGCTATAAAATGAAGTACTTACCTATCTACACGCGCAAGGTATATCCCACCTTATCATCCCCACGGGTAACAGGCATTTATATCAATGCAATGTGTTTGCAATAAAGATTTTATATAAATAAGAAAAAAAATACGTTTCCTTTTTTCTGAATGGTAAAATTTAAATGTTGGCGAATTTAATGACTGACAATGAGGTCATCATTTAATTTTAATCATCATCAGAGCTACGTTAATATAGTACCACCATTGTTGATCATAGCTCCCCCCCCCCCCCTTAATTTTGTAAGATTTTGTGGATAAAAAAAAACAATTGGTCCTGCACTAATGAACGATCTTGGATGTCTATGGTGTATACGCGACAGTAGTCACTTGTTATCATCACTGTGTGGTTACTCGTAACCTATTTTGTACAAAGAAAAACATGATTAATTTAATGAAGAAGGGAGAGATATTCAAAATAGCGACTGTCGGTTTGCGGTTCGGAGAAAATAGAGCGAACAACAAATTGCAGCCCGACTAAGATAAAAAGGTCCCGTCATTTTGTTAAACGACTACAGTCTAACCCACTGCAAATAACCCGACCACGGATATCTACTGTGGGAATGTAAGTGCCTAAACAAGTATTATTACAAAATTATTTTAGGATACCGCTTGCATTTTAACTTATTAATATTACTAGCTGTTGCCCGCGGCTACGTTTAACGACACCATCAACAAATATTGTCACACTTCATTCAATTTAAACAAAACCTATACAAATTACATACTAAAACCTTTTTCAAGAACCACTCTATCCATTGGTATGCATAAAAATCGGTTCATTAGTTTTTAATTTGTTGCAAACAGACAGACAGACGCCGACGCCAGACGGAATTTTGTTTTATAATGTATAAGAATAATAAAGAATAAACTAGCTATTACCGGTAGCTTCGCATGGTCAATGTACCAATTGTATCTTTTTTCTTGAGATAAAAAGCAGCCTGTTACTTCAAGACCTTAAAACAATTTAAGGTCTTGATCGATTGGGGATATAAATCCCCGCAAAATAAATCAAAATCAAATACTTTCGATGAAATAAGGACAAACTAGCAAAACCCTCACAACTTCCTTTGCGTATATCTCGCTTTCCCGTGGGAATTTTGAAAAATCCTTTCTTAGTACACCCCTAGACGTCGTAAGGAACCACATTCCAAATTTGGAATCTCTAGACCCAGCGGTTTGGGCTGTGCGTTGATTTATAGGTACAAAGTTAAAACACTCAGGACTTAGAATTTTATACACTGGGCGTCAAAAATAAGTAGTACAGTTTTAAAATTGCAATATCTCCTAAACTGCAGAAGCTAGACCTTTGAAATAAAAAAAAGTTAAAAGACAATTTAATTTCATTTAATAAAAACTTCATGCATAATATAATTTTTTAAAGATTGACTGAAAAAAAAACTTAATAAATAAAAACACTATTTTTTTAAACTGTTGGCTTGTACTTTTGTTTTTTATTGTTTTCTTTATTGCTGATAAATCAATTGCAATTCAAAAGCAAATGTGTCTTCAGCGAGTAAACTTTACTAATCATGCCTCTTTCACCAGAAGAATGTGCAAGAATCATAACTTTTCTCGAAGTAGGCATCAGTATGCGTCGTACTGCAAGAACGGTGGGTGTAACTCTAAGAACGATCCAGCAAGTAAAGCGAAGATACGAAGAGACTGGAAACCATCTAAGGAGACCAAGTAATGGCAGACCCAGGTGCACTAGTACCCGAGAAGACCGCTTAATTGTCTCTACTGTGTTAAGAAATCGTCACCTTAATGCAGTTGAGGTCCAGCAACAGCTTCTTCAGACCCGAAGAGACTACGTTAGTGAGAGTACAGTGAGGAGAAGACTTGCTGAAGCCAACCTGAAGTCGTACAGGCCAGCAAATGGCCCCAAACTTGAGACAGGGCATCGAGTAGTACGACTACGCTACGCGCGTCAACACGTACAATGGGGCGAAAAAGAATGGACAAGAGTTTTGTTCACAGATGAGTCTCGGTTTTCTTTATTCACTGTGGTCATAGAAAATGGCACTCTGACTGGTGAAAGATATGCATTAGAGATCCTTAACGAGTATGCAGGGCCATATTTAGCAAATATGGGTGATGGAGCTATACTAATGCATGATAACACCCGGCCACACACCGCTCATCTCGTACAAGAGTACATTCAGGAGGTTGGCATCAGCTTGATGGCTTGGCCATCAAGAAGCCCAGATCTTAACCCGATTGAACACGCCTGGGATGAGCTTGGGAGGCTAGTCAGAAGACTCAGACCACCCCCGCCACCCTCAGGGCTCTAAACAGGCCCTGATAGAAGAATGGGTGAATATTCCCCAACACCGCCCTCCGAAACTTAGTGTTCAGCATGCCAAACCGGCTCCAAGCTGTCATCAGAGCCCGAGGCGGCAACACAAGTTACTAAAGTGGGAACAAGGCCCAAAACGTAAAAATTAAGTTCTTGATAGTTCCTTCAAAATGGTTAGCTTTTTAGGTTTTTCCTAATTTTCAGTGTAAAACTTTACTAATGCTAAATAAAGTATTATTTTTAGAAAACTTTGTTAAATTTGCTATAAAATGATTTTTATTTCAAAACTCTAACTTCTATAGTTTAAGAGTAATTGCAATTTTAAAACTGTACTACTTATTTTTGACGCCCAGTGTATATTTAGATAATGTGTATTGTATTTATCTTACCGAAAATATAAACATTATCCGTCCTCCTCCCCCATAAATAAGTAAATCATAAAAAAATTGCGTTAAAAATTATGGCAAATGAGAAAACCAACCGCAAGTAGAGCAGAAAGGTAGAGCAGGTAATAAATACAGGATGCAAATGAATATACACCGGCTGCTGTAAATAACTTTCGCCCTTTAACTTTGGAAATCCGCGAATTTTTAACCACTCCATACAACGGTTACGCAGTAGTCTGTTAGTATTATAATATCTGTGATGTATAATAAACCTACATTTTAGTAAACATTCTGTAGTTATAAGCTTAATATATGTATAAAAGGAAAAGCTGACTGACTGACTGACTATCAACGCAGGGCCTAAACTATAAGGGTTAGAAACTTGAAATTTTGCACAGGAGTTCCTTTTATAACGTAGGGGAGCACTAAGAAAGGATTTTTCAAAATTCCCACGGGAAAGCAAGATATACGCAAACGAAGTTGCGCGGGTTTCGCTAGTAAACAATAATTTTTAAGCGTAAATTATTACGTGCCATCAGGGTTCTATTGAATAAAAAACAGGCAAATGCGTGTCGGGCCACGCACTGTGTAGGGTTATTGGCTATGTTTTGCTTGCTTGCAGAGTGCATATGGTATTTTGTATGTTTTCATTAAAAAAAATACTGCATAACTTCAAATATCGTAATAACAGTGATATTTTTACTGATTATTATATTGAATTTATTTGTGTTGATCTGAATATGTGTGTTTTATAAGTGTATAATATAACACTTCTTAGTAGTATTCATTCGAAATCTTTATTACTCCTTATACAGGAAACTAAGAGGGAGAGAGGGCGCTACTGTGTTGGTGTTTACATCGTATCTGACAATATATTGAGTTTAAAAATAAAAAGAGTGCACAAAGTAATGTGAAAAATCGCTAAATGTGTAAAGAAAACAGTGAAGCTACCGGATAAATTGTAACAAGTATTAAGAATAGTGAGTTTTCCACAAAAATCCGAAAAACAGCTGGAAACCAAAGTCTACGTTTAGCGGACAATTCATGAAGAATTTGGAGACACAAATACACCTAAAAGAATAATAAGAGGGCAGCACCAGTACGATCATAATAATGGAAGACATCGTAAAAATCTTACAAAAAATTCAAGATGATCTTGGGAAACAAAAACAAGATATGAAAGAGATGGAAAAAAATATAAAAGAATCTATTAATAACAATATAGACGAAAAATTCAACCTTATGGAAGCCAAAACAAAACACCTAGAAACAAAAATTGAACAGCAAGAAAAAACAATCGAAGCTTTAGATAAACAGTTGAGAAGAAAAAATATAATATTTTTTGGGATAGAAGAAAAAGGGTACGAAAGTCTACTTTCTTTAATCTTGGACGTAATAAACAACAAAATGGAAATATCATGCCACAAGTGGGAAATAGAAAACGTAAGACGAATCGGGAAATCATCTGGAAAAGTGAGACCAGTGGCTGTAACAATAACGACTATAAGTAGGAAAATAGAAATACTGAAAAAGAAAAAAATGCTTAATAATACAAACATATATATTAAAGAAGACTTTCCACCCAGAGTATTACAAAAAAGGAAAGAATTACAGGAAGACCTAAAGCGCGAGCGAGAGGCAGGAAAAAGAGTTGCTCTACGCTACGACAAGATCGTGACAATGGGATCACAAAAATCAGGATTTTGCACACCTACAGAGAGAAATAAAAATAAAAGACTTATGTCTACCTCACCCGAGGAGACTGAGAAAGAAACTGAAAATTTTGGAAATGTGGGGACAAAACAGTTACCGAAAAAAAACAAATCGCAAAACATAACAAATTTTTTACGCCCGTCACAACTCAATCTTAGCAACCGAACAATACCAAATGAAGATACTCCAAAAAACTAAATTACGCCTCTACGTCCTCTCTACCTCCTCCAAGCCGGCTGGTCACCGTGGAGGAGGCAGACCACCACCTCCTAAACCAAAATCAAACTAATAGAAACAATATAAGCAAAGAAAAAAAATCACAAAGTCTTCATGTTGCAAGTCTAAATGTAAGAACGCTACTTTCAGACAGCAGAATGGAAGAATTAAAATACGCCACTAAATCAACGAAATGGGACATTATAGGGTTATGTGAAACTAGAAGAGGAAAAGAAGCCATAGAAGAACATCCCGAATTCATATTGTACCATACGTCTGGAACGAACGGAAGAAACGGTGTTGGTTTTATAATAAAAAAATATTTAAAAAATAACATAGTAAGTACAAAAAGTTTCTCGGACCGCGTTGCCTTGCTTGAAATACGAACAGCTGAAAACTCTACCTGGTCATTTATTCAAACATATGCGCCCACAGAAGCATACACAGATGAAGAGGTTAACTTATTCTATGAAACAGTAAAAATTGCCATAGACTTTACTTCCACAAAAAATATTATAATACTTGGCGATTTTAACTCAAAAATAGGAAAAGCTCAAAAATATGAAGAGAAGAACATAGGGAAGTACGCATATGGAAACAGAAGTCCACATGGTCAAATGTTAGTCGAATTTGTTCTCGAAAATAACTATTATGTTATAAACAACATGTTTCCATGCAAGCCACGCAAAAAATGGACATGGCGATCACCTAACGGCCATCAATATAACGAGATCGACTACATACTGACAAATCAACCAAAATACATTAAAAGTTTTAACGTAATTAAGAACCTGAACTTCAATACCGATCATAGAATGATACGGTGCGAGTTATCTTTGAATGTAAAACCAAGAAGGAAAATCAAACCTGTGAGTTATAGCAAGTATCTACCAGATATCTCAAGAAAAGCAACTCTGTACTGGGAGAATAGATTTATGGAAGCCGTAAACATATCTACAGAGGTGCAAGAACAATATGATAAATTAGAGAAAGAAATGGAAGAACTTCTGAAGCAGCTGCCAAGCAAAAAGAAACACACAAATAACTATATCAATGAGGAAACAAAAGATCTATTAGAACAAAGAAAAGAATTATATAAACAGAGAAGAACAAAAGAAATTAAGTCCGAAATATCAAGAATAAGTAAAAAGATTAATAGAAACATTACGCAAGAAAAAAAAGAATACGTCAAAATACTTTTGAAAAATTTATAAGTAAATCGGGGGCATTGAGGAAAGCTAACAAAGAGCTAAGCGATAAGATAGAGTGGCCAGAGAAATTGAAAAATGCAAAAGGAATTGCACAATTTCGTCGACCTGATATTATAAAAGAAGCAACCGAATTTTACAAGAATCTTTACAGTATGGAAGTAGACACCATTCTCTCCTCACATAATTACACAAACTTGAACATGCAAAATTACTCAGAAGGAAGAAACACGCAGGTACCAGGCATCTTATATTCAGAAATTGAACACGCCATAAAGTCCCAAAAGAATGATAAGACACCGGGAGATGACAACATTGCCAACGAGGTGCTCAAATCAATGTGTCCGTCGCTGCTGAAACCTCTTTCAATATTATTTAACAATATACTGGAAATAGAAAACACACCTGAACAATGGTCAAAGTCCACAATTATTTTATTACATAAAAAAGGTGACAAATGTGACTTAGGAAACTACAGACCTATTAGTCTCACAACGAATATATACAAAATCTTTTCAAAAATAATGTTGAGCAGAATTACCAGTAACTTAGAAGAAAATCAGCCACGGGAACAAGCGGGCTTCCGGAAGGGGTACTCTACAGTGGATCACATACAAGCTATAACACAACTAATAGAAAAGACGAAAGAATACAACATGACTCTATATATTTGTTTTATCGACTATACAAAGGCATTCGATTCATTATATTTCGAAGCAATATGGAGAGCACTAACGCAACAAGGAGTTAACCCGAAATACATAAATATAATATATAGTATTTATTCTAAATGCTGGGCTAAAGTGCGGTTAGATCGAGAAGGCACTGATTTTCCCATAAAAAGGGGAGTAAGGCAAGGAGACCCACTCTCTCCTAAAATATTTTTAGCCGTGCTTGAATCTGTGTTTAGGAAATTAAATTGGGAAAGGAAAGGAATAAAAGTCGACGGAGAACTGCTGAATCATCTGCGTTTTGCCGACGACATTGCCGTACTTGCGGAGAGCGCATCAGAGTTAGAGAGTATGGTCAAAGAGTTGGCAAGGGAAAGTTATAAAGTGGGACTATCACTGAACACAACGAAAACAAAAATTTTAACAAACGGAGAACAAATAGGTATCATAGTAAATAAAGAAAAAATTGAATATGTTAATGAATATATTTATTTGGGACAGATGGTATCTTTCGAAAACAGTACAGGAAATGAAATTCAAAGAAGGACTACTCTTGCCTGGAAAAAATATTGGGGTTTAAAGGAAATAATGAAAAATAATACCGTCAATATAAATATAAAGAAAAAGCTGTATGAGGTAGTAATACTACCATGCTTAACGTACGGTTGCCAGACATGGTCGCTGAGAAAAGAAGACGAAGAAAAAATTGCGATTTGCCAACGTAAAATGGAAAGAAGCATGCTCGGTATAAAACTATCAGATAAAATAAACAACGATAAGATCAGAAAAATAACAAAAATAACAGATGTACGAAAAAGAATTAGACTGTTAAAGTGGCAATGGGCTGGACACGTTTGTAGGATGAATGCCAATAGATGGACAAAACGATTAACAGAGTGGGTACCAAGAAACAGGAAAAGAAAGATAGGCAGACCATATAAAAGATGGAGAGACGTTTTCAACTACAGATGTGGTTCTCAGTGGGTACAGCTGGCGCGAGAAAGAGACGTATGGAAGGGTTTGGGAGAGGCCTACGCCGTAGAGGCGACTACTACCAATAATGAATAGTGTAACTAGTTTAGATAACACATACTTTAAAATTTGACAAATAGAGTAAGTTTTTTGTAGTATATATCTATGGTGTGTAAGTGTTAAAATAATTTAAGTTATAGTAGAAATAAAGGCTATTTTTATTTTATTTTATTTTATTTTTATACAGGAAACTCAGCACAGGTCATTCCTACCACGGGCCCACTGGCAGTTCAACCCCACCCGATCCCCCCGGGCTATGATACCTCAAAGCAAAACAATAACCCCCCCCCCCCCCCCCATTTTTTTATTTAAATGAAAATGAATGAAAATGAAAATGCCCATTGAATTCATGTTTTTTCCGTTCCCGAAATCAATTACGTGCATAATAATGCACGAATAATAATGCATAAATAATGTAATATACGGTACTGTATAAAAACTATCCACTGCCATCCTGGGTATATATTAATCCGTATTTTAAACCACCTGTGTATCAATTAGTCCGTCCAGCCGTTTTTGTGTCAGAGTAACAAGCATACATCCATATACAAACTTTCGCATAAAAAGTATTAGTATGTTACATCTATAAATATTTTATGTTTAAATCATAGCATAAAACAATATTAAATCATCATTTGAGACGTTTACTTACACAAAGTGTTCCAAGCACTCTTAGTTGATGAATGAGATCACACATTTAACCTATGCTTTTTGAGTGTTTAATCCTTATATGTAGTAAATCTCGACTTATCTACTCACTTGTGTCGCGTTCGTTATTAAATATTAACGGAACAACATCAAAGATAGTGTAATTTATGAATATGATATTCAATTCATTTCATTTATTTGGTTAAGACACATGGTATGGTTCAAAATATGTAGTTGGTTCAAAATAAATCATACCATTTTTAATTTTTGTACCAAAAATAGGTTTGCGTTTGAATACACACAGCCTGCCTGATGGTAACCATCGCTGTGGTCTACGATGTAACACGCTCACCTAGAAGAAACCTATTTACTCGAGATTTAAAGACCCCTGGATTGTATTTTTCAGGAAACATCGATTCCGATAGAGAGTGCCAAAGAACCGCAGTCCTTGCAATGAAGGTTGAAGAAAAGCGCTTTATGCGCGTCTTTGTAACCTCCACCGTAAATCGACGTCTTCCATCGGATCTTCTAGTTGATCGGCGATAGAACGGAGAGGGTGGAATCAAATCGTGCAGCTCCGTTTCACACCCCCAAAATGTAGCCGATAACCACCGAACATAGTGTGTGATGTAAGCAAGGCCGCCTATTGGACAAGCGACCCGAAATTAGTGTGTTTCTAATTAAATAAATTCTACACAATTAACTACCACTGTGTTACAAATAAACGTAGTATAACGAGTATAGGTATAAGTTATGTATATTATGTATATACAATGTTTTGTCACTTTCACACTTATTAAATTCTCATCAAGAAAGACAGTGACACAAAAGTGAATAACTTTTATTTGTAACTCCCAAAGTATAAGCTCGGATTGCCTGCTTATTTTATAGGTACTAGACAACGGATATATTGTAAATATATACTTAAGGTCAGTTGGGGTAAGGCCGCTACCAAGGCAAGACTACCAGTACCTGATAACTCGAGAAGTACACCTTCCTATTCTATTTTGATATACTAGTTATAAAGCGGACACGGTGGTCATATTAAAATTTGTGGCAGTAGAGACTTCTGTGTTTTAAATGGAGATATTCATTTAAAACACAGAAGTCTCTACTGCCACAAATTTTAATATGACCATCACATCGAAAATAAAAACGAACATTTGAAAAGTTAAGAATGCTAGGTGTAAGATAGTTTTACTTTTTAATTTTTTTGTGAAAAAGAACGTTCCTATCGAGTTGTCACGGACACAAGCGGCATTATAAAGATACGGGTTTTATAATAACGTAACTCGTTAAACGTAAAATAAAGAGGTTTCTGTAATATTTTACTTTGAAAAGACATAACCCGAAAAGATCAAGTGGAGTAAAACTACCAGTGAGCCCGAAATAAGTATAAAACATGCTAAATTTGCTGTATATCAGGAGTAATAAACATTTTTCGAATGAACACTACTGAGAAGTGTTGTACACAATTATTTTAATGCAGGTTAGTATAAGATACCTTGTCTGGTTTCCGGACTTGGTTTTGTAAATCATATGTTGGACTTGCCCTGTTTTTTTATTTACTTAAATTACTACAAAACTAAAAGGTTTTTCTGTTGTACCTACGATTCAAAATATTCGTTTTCCTTTTATGGGGGTGCCTATTTTTGAAAAAATGTGTAAAGTAAACATTTAAACAAAAAAAAACTAACTGGTAGTCATACCCCGATTGGCAGGGCAAGACTACCGTTTACAGGTTTCACATTTTCCTTATTATAACTGTTTTTAATTAATTTTGTGGCAAAAACTTCATAGTATTTTAACTTAATTTATATTTTAGATATAGTATATTTAATTTAACTCTAGGTCAAACAATTTCTACATAAAACCCGATTTAGTAAATTCACAATAAAGTAAGTCTATCTTACCCCATTGACCTAACATCGAAAACAGACTCGAGAACAAACACAAACGTCATCACATAAATGTTTGCCCCAAGAAGGAATCGAGCACCCTCTGGTGCCGGAGGTATGTATCAATGTAGTGTTTTATTTAAGAGAAAGGAACTATTTCATTTCCCATTAGAATTTTGAAAAACTTTGCCGAAATATCAAATCTTTAATATGCAAAATCTTTAAATCTGATGAGAATCACATCAAAACGTGTTAAATTGTTCTTTAATGCGACAGATTTATACAACATAAAAAGACTTACTAAACAGAATATACCTAAATCTAAAGTTATAAGTTTAATATTAATCATTCACAATCAAACACTCCAAAAAAATAGTAGGGGAGCCGACGATCCTAAATTTGTAGTGACTCGAGCGCTCTGAAAACCTATTCTAAGATTAGGTGACTGTTTTCCCGTTCATCGGTGGGACCGCGCAAGGACCGTGCTTGAGAATGCCAAGGTGTTTGTTTTTGCAAATTCAAAACTCCCTTACTCCTTTACGTCGCATTAAAATCGGAATTTTTTTACACATTCACATTTATCAGCATGTAATTAACATACATATAGCATCTGACGTGCTTGAGTATTTCAAGATATCGATTTTTTTAAACTAGGGAAGAGTTGAAAATATAGTGTCACGGTATCAGATATCCATACTAATATTATAAAGAGTACAGATTTGATTGTTTGTTTGTATTGAATAGGCTCCGAAACTACTGGACCGATTTCAAAAAATATTACACCAGTAGAAAGCTACATCATCAGGGAGTGACATAGGCTATAGCTTTTCCTGAAATTCAATGTGGTTCCCACGGGAACGGGTCCGGAACTTCACGCGGACAAAGTCGCGGGGAATAAAGCTAGTTCCCTATATTTTCGTTTGACGCGCTCGAATTACTGCAAAATTCACCCCTCTTCGGCTCCCCTACTAAAAAGCAAATGTTTAATTACGCCAATGGACATTGTACATTTCATGAAGTTTAAAGTTGGCCTTTAACACAGTAAAACTACTGAATTAACTAAATACTCCCGCTATTGCAGTGTTAGAATAACAGTAGTATTGCTAAACTAACTAGTTTCGCTACTTCTCTATTATGGTGTTAATAGCGCAGAATATTAAAATGGCTATTTTGTTAATCTATATGGTACAGTCATCTTTTTTCGTGTGCTACCCACAATTAGTGTCAACTTGACGACTTGACCGACGTGTTGTGTATGTACGACTGTCGAGACCGACAACTTCAAAAACGTTCCCTCTGGCTGAGGAGATTGAAATTGTACATTTTAAGAGAGGTAGGGCACAGCGGATAATCCGCAGGCCGGCCGTATGCTTGTTTTCCACCTTTGTGGTATCAAAAAAATGTTTAACCCCATCCGAGTGTTGTTTAGGGTAATCGGGCCCGCTGGCTAGTTTGCCTCCATGACATAAAAAACCTTAAAACTAATTCAACCACATTCATCACGTGTTGAATGTTTGTCCAGCCCAAATGATTCTACCAACCAACTGAACCATTAGTGGCTCTATTTTACTTACTACTCTTACTCAATGAGACAAAATTCAACATAAAGCACTGTTAAAACGTACTCCGTGTGGCAGATACCTTTCGCCTGATGTAAATGCGACGTTACTTCAATCTCGGCGGGAGGCGGGCGGCACTTCGTTTGACGGGATATCGCTCATAAGCGCTCGCTATCTTGCCGCGCCGCCTCCCCCATTCACCCGAAATAGTACCTCAAGGAGTTCGGTAATGAGTTTCCTTGTCGACGTTTACTAGCAACCACTATTTTTAACGTCGCCATTTTTAAAAATTGTCCCCAACATATCTTGTTTCCCCTCCTTGTTGTAAAGCGTTTACAGTTTCTTATCTCCTTGCAACTCAATCGCTACAGTATTCTGTAAACATGAGTTTTATTTAATGTTGTCGACGATGTATATTGTTTTAACGTGCGTAGGTTTTCCTTTTTGTATTTGTTTCGTGTTTTACACAATTGACGACGCTATAGAAGCGAGGTATTCGTTAGGCAACGTTTGTTAAGGCTGGATTTAGAGTCGTGCTGACTGACTGTCGTCGGCGTTGACAGCAAAATGTATGTACCATCTGCGCTGATAACAACGCTTTCTAGAAGTTCATGTATTTTCGACTGCCAGCGCCGACGACGGACGGGCGGCGGCGTGCTGTCAGCGCGAGTCTAAAACCAGCCTTAACAAACTGTTTATGAATTTAATTACCCTAATTATAAACAAGTTTCATGTAAACATTGTTTCTGTAACTTGGCAGTCCGCAGTTATCAGTTGTTGCTAGGATGTCGCCCGAGGATATGTGTTGATAAAGTTCTATGTGAATCGAAACCTGGTCGTTAGACCACACTACTTCCATATGTTAATAAACTCGAGCAACACCTGTCAACTTTTGTTTATAAACTAGATGTTTCTTCGTCTTGCTCTCCACTCTGAGTTGAAAATCTATCTCCGAAACTTGTGTTCAAAATCATGGTAGTAGTCTATATAGTAAACCTACATGTCAACCTTATGTCTGCATCATAACGCTTTCTGTGTACCTACCTGGAGACATCATTGAGAGTTCATTCAAATTGGTGCATTTGTGTTAGTAGAATCGGGCCCCCAGTTTTTTCTGTCAATATTTTATTATGAAATATTTAAACAATATTTAAAAAAGAAACTCATAACAGTAACAGCGGTGCTCGATACTACTCGATAGTAACAAAATATGGGATTCTTCAAAAGGGGCATTAAAAGATTTTTACAGGGTCGGCAACGCGCAAGTGATACTCCCGGTGTTGCAAGCGTCCATAGGCTACGATGACCGCTCACCATCAGGCGGACCATAAGCTTGTTTGCCACCTTTGTGGTATAAAAAAACTTTTAAAATAAATTAAAAGATTTTTTTTTAAATAAATTAAAAACTTTCCCAATGAATTTATTTAAACCACAAAGTAAGTTAAATAAAAATACGTCGTACCTCAGCATTCAGAATAGCAACGCAATTTCCTCCTCGTAATCAGTATGAAATACCTGTAGTATTCGTAAAAAAGCAACACGTAAGCAAGGTTGGGGCAGGACGTGCAATTTCACAGGCGAATGAATAGGAATACTATTGCTGTCACAAATATGTCACATGAAGAAATATAGGTATCTAATAAAAACCGATATACGGCCGAACTTGGTTCTTATTATATGTATTTCTTAAATTATTTTTAATGTATTCTCATTCTTAATAATATCGATGCTCCATTGTTTGTATCTCACAAACATCACATTAAACAATGACATACAACTCCAAACAATAATGACCAAAATAAAATTGACAGCCCGGTGATGCAGTATCCTACATTCGTTGAGGTGCTGATAGACTTGAGCATTCACTTATAATGAGCATTCTTGCAAATGTAACATCACAGAAAAATTACGAGAATATTTTAGCGAGCATTCTATCGAGCGTTCTGGCGAGCATTCCAGATTCAGATTAGTTTGTCACCATCTTCTGTTCGCTAGAATGCTTATGATGTTCGTAGCAATATTTAGCTCTTGGCTCGGCTCGTGGCTCGGCTCGGCTCGTGGCTTGGCTCGTTGTTCAGTTCGTCAAATATAAAAACGGCGAATGCTCGAATGTTTTGTTACAAATGAATGCTTGAGCATTCACTTGTAACAGAACATCGAGCATTAGCCTTATGGCGTGAGTTCGATCCCCGCATGGAGTAAATATTATGTAAATATTATGTGATGATATTCGTGTTTATCTAGAGTCTGTTTTCTATGTATTATAAGTAAATAATAATAATTTATTAAATCAAGCAACAGATTTTTAAGCCGTTCCCACTCTTAATTTCATATTTTTAACGAATGTATATACTACTACATATACTTTTTTATTCCCATAAGAACGGGAATCTTTGTATTACATGAGTTTGACGAAATGGCGTAATGGTTACCACGCCAGACCGCCACGCAGAAGTCTCCCGTCCCGGTCCCGGGTTCGAATCCCGGTCGGGTCATGATGAAAAACGAACTTTTTCTGATTGGCCTCGGGTCTTGGATATTTATCTATATGTATTTGTTATAAAATATAGTATCGTTGAGTTAGTATCCCATAACACAAGTTTCGAACTTACTTTGGGGCTAGCCCAATCAGTGTGAATTGTCCCTATATATTTATTTATTTTATTTATTTATAAACCCGTATAAATTTTTGCAAAAACTCGTAAATGTTGAATTAGTCCTCTGCACATTTTACCCTGCTCCCAAGAATTAAAACCGACTTATCTAAACATTGTACAGTAAAATACATTTTACAGCTCCGAATAACGGCACCTAATTAACATTAATGGCCCTTAAATCAATACGTAGCCATTGCAAAGCTACCAGGTCACGGTGACCATTCGATCCGCCATTTTGCTTCACTTAGCGTCCGTGCCAACCTTTGGTCCACTTCGCCCATGTCAGAAGCAAAATTTACATTACAAACGAATGAAAATGTTTCTTGCTTATGAAGAAATTTTGTTTAAATACTTTGAATATGCAGTATTAGTGACTTTGAATTTATTTTTGACAACCTTAAAGTATAATCGTAATATCGTAATATAATTTATGATAATGACGAAAAAATTATGATAGGTATTGTAATATAAATATTATGTAATAATATAGTTCGTTAGGTTAGGTTTTGTCGTAGAATATACCTTTCGCAAAATGTTCCCTTCCCAAAATTTTAATAATATTTTTATTACCCAAACTAAAAAAGGCAATAATTCTTGTTGTTGTTATTACAGTTATAAGACACTTAAGTGTTAATCCACTTTTAGTTGCAAACTTTTATATCTTTCATTACTAACAACATAACTAAGTATCTAGTGAGCTTTAACATGGTATTCGCGACTCACTGCTCGAAAGCTCTGCCGAAAACTTTTATTTTATTGAAGCGCCGTTTACCCGATACTGTGACGGGCAAGTTTGGGCGTTCAGCAATTCTTTGTTAAGTCAAAGATCTTGTTTCTTTTGTACAGAATAATATGAAACATGGCATGAATTGAAAAAGTTCACGGTGAAGAAATTCGCGACAACATGCTAGAGTTTCTTTGTCAAAATTTGCACAATCTTTTCTTATGACAGTATTCTTGCCGCTGCGATTTTTAAATTGTATTTGAGTGTGCGCGTGTGACTTCGCTTGAAGTTATAGAGCCCACCTTTTGATGTAATCTCGTAAAATGTCATTTACTTTTAACACCATCAATGGAAAAAAATGAAAACTAAATAACGTAAATGTGTTGTAAGTTATAGGTATAAAAATGCTTTTTGAACTACAAATTTTATAGTTCATCATCATTATCATGAATAATTAATTAACATCGCTCGTGTTATTCTAGTCAGAAAGAGAGAGAGGTAATTTGTTGTTTTAGGTGTATCAAATAAAAATTCCAATAATTCTTGGAATACAAAAAGTTATTGTTATTTTAGAGTTTAATCACCGGTTGGTTAACTGTGCATTTATAAAAAACATTATTTTACATCTATTTCACCTTTTTGTGTTTTTTTAATGTAGTCATAATAAGGTCTGAACAATACCTATTCACACATGTTCTAGTACTAAATTAGAACGAACGTGTATTTCAACAACGGTGGCATATAATCCCCCAGCTAATTCCACTTACTTAGCTGTAACCGACTTTAATCAGTTCAGTGGTCAAACATTAGTATTTGACGGCGTATTAGGAATTCATGACTTCTATCTCCTTTGAAACTGGTTTATTGCGTCATAAAACGTACATTTCGCGAGATAAGTACATTCAATGTATTTATTTGAGCAATAAAAGTGTGTCATTTTGTTAAGGAGCATGATATAGCATCAAGTAGGTAATCAAATCGCGTTGCAAACACAAACAAAGTTTAATATCTTTTTGTTGGCTACATTGTGCTGTGGAATGGTATAAGAAACCGTAAACATTGAATCTTAATTATTTAATAAAATAAGTTACCCAGCGCGTGATTTCAATACAAGTAGGAACCCGTAGGAACCGTGAACGATAGGTTACAATGAAGTTTAGGTCATCGTAACTTTGGCTGTTAAAAGCTAGCAAAGATTTTAAATACGTAAAATTTCTCAGTACCAAAATAAGAGAATAAAATAATTTAAACCACGTACAGCCAAATTCTGAAACGCTTTCTTAAAGTTTTTTTGTCAAAATTAATGGCGTTTCTGTCGTGTCTTAACGACACATAGACAATTTGGCCAATGTCGAGTATTTTAAATAAACACTTTTTAACAAAAAAAGTACTCTTTAAAAAGGCAACGTGGTACGGTGAGGATCCGAGGTCGCCATCTTGACGACCTTCGTTGACAAGACAAGGCGGCATTCTCAAATCATTCCTAAAGTTAATGATACATTAAAGCTGTCACTGTCAAACTAACGGAGAAACAAACCAGGCAAGTACGTGTCGGGCCACGCACAATGTAGGGTTCCGTATTTGCTGTACTTTGCTTGCCTTCAGTTGAGTCCAATATCAAATTCTATCACAATTTAAGTTTTCATCATCGAAGAAATTTTATTTTATAAGTTCGTCGGCTACTACTCGATAACCAGTAAAGCCGTTATAGTTTTTATTGAAGATTCAGCATATGGACTACCCTGCCGCACCGTGCTAACTATAACAACCGTAACAGCAAAAATCACTTTATCGCGAAAAACGCGGATAAAGTTTTTTTTTGTTTTTGAGTTGTTAATCATTTCCTCTTTACATGTATTATTTTTTTTGTTCTAACACTTTGTTAGCATTGTTAATATGTGTATACATACCAAATTACAGCTTTCTAGGCGCCAAACTGCGACAGACAGACAGACGGAAATGGCGAAACTGTAAGGGTTCCTTGTAGTTTACTACGGAACCCTAAAAAAGAGATCTCATCATAATCAAAATGCCTTTCAGAGCCTGGCTGTTACTACTAACTAGTAGAAACTAAAATTATTACGTCGTGAGTGGTTTGAGAAAATAATAAAACAATACCGTTGAACCTCTTAGTTTGTACAAATCTAAATGCAACGGGCATCGACATCGGAATGCCTAAATATTTATAGGATACGAATTTTAAATGTATTCGGGTACGAAACCGAGGTCGTGTATCGCAAGTAGAGATCGCTGGCAACAAATTGCGGTTGGGCGAGATAAAAAAAAGGTCCGTTCGTCATTTTGGTAAACGAGCGACGGAGAACTGAGCTTGGCCACAAGCGAAAAAACGACCCTTCGGTATCGGGAGTTCTTGAAAAAAAAATTATAGTTACGTACTGCCGGTTCCATTAAAGCCGGCCCGAAGTTCTTGCGAGCTCTGTGGTATATCTCGAACGCTGTTTGAATATTCGCAACCGCTAATATGTTTTCTTAGTACTACATATTTTAGATGTAAAAACTTATCATGGAGGTACAGTCCTAGAATAATAATAATAAAATATCATTATTTTCTCTCACAAAAAAGGCTTATGGATTTTGATTAACATTTTATGATTTTTAGTTATAGTTGTTAGGCAACTAGGCATTCATATTTTGATATTTTTTTAAAGATTTACAGTGAGAAGCTCGTACCTGTTGTAGGTTTTGGAAAAACCTGTGTTACAGGTCACCAAAATAATACACAGATACCTCTTACATATAACTACCTAATTAATTGGAGATAAAAAAAAAATTTTTACCTTTTATCTAACCTTACACTTCGCCACATATATATAATTCGCCAGCTTTGGACAGTGATATAGTAGTGAAAAATTACATGGCTTGAAGGCCATAAAATATGAACTGTCCTATGGCCTATGTGAAATATGCACCATGAAAATTTTACTCTGTATTTTGCCTGATTATGTTGTCAAACTGCTACGTACGGTATAGTGCTACGCGCGCGACGTAGCAGTGCGGCGTAGCACAACGATGTAGTATTATATTGTAGAGAACGCTACGGCAGCGTAGCAAAACGTAGCTAATACATTTTATGCTAACAAAATTGTTATAAGACTGATGTGTCTAACTTCTTACTAGATATGGATCCTGTGACATTGGTTTTTTTTACACAACGCCATCTAGTCCCAAACTAAGCAAAGCTTGTACTGTGGTGAGTACTAGAATGCTGATGAACCTACATACATTAGTACTTTTTGTAAATAAATACAACTTATATATAAAAACGTCATAGAATTACATAGAAAACATGAATTAAAAGTTCATATTGAAGACTGGGAAGTATACTATTTTTTTTTAGCGCAGATTGCGGATACTGTTATCAAAAGTATCGGAATTATTTTAGATAGGTAGACGCAAGAACAGAACTCAAGTCATGGAGAAATTAAATCTTTCTTCACTTCAGTTATTACAGTACGAAAACGAGAAACCTTAAGTGTTAACGTTGTATTAAGGTTGTATTACTATATAGGTAATTAGTTTTTTTAAGTAGCCTACAAATAAATCCATAGCAAACGTCAAAATAAATAAATAAACTAATATGTCAACTGAGTAACAAAAGCGAAAATAGTAGATTTTACAACAAGTGAATAGTACAAACGCACGAAAGAACAAGACCTGTGTCCCGCCCTTTTTTTTTTTAATCTTACGACATAGGCTTGGGCTGCAGACCTATACAGCCTACTATTAAATTAATTTTGTAATTATAATTTTCTTAAATTAATTAAATAGCCTACCGTACTTTAATTTAAATTTTAATATATTTTATGTCTTAAAAAACACATAAGGCAAATAAATTAAAGTAAATATTATAAAATAACAAATTCTATCTCTGAACTAAATATTGTGTTTATGCTGTATGGCTCATTTTCTTTGCCATAATGTAGATACATTTATGAGTAGATACGTTTTTGCCCTTGTGCACAAAATTCGATTTTGTGCAGCCTATATCCTGCACAAATAAGCAATTTCAGAGCATGAGAAGTGAAAAAATATTTATATTATTCTTTGTTAAATGATACACGTTTTGTGTTACTCGATGGTTATCCTATTGCAATATCTATTCGTAATGGAGTCTATTCAGTGCCGGGGCCGGATGCTACTGACGGTTATGAGTACAGAGTAAAATGCAACATATGAAAGAATGCAACATATTAAATAACTTTCACAACAATCGAATATGTTTTTGAACAAAAGCTTTGTTATGTAAAAATAGTCATTTAGAGCGAAATATTTGAACGATAATAACTTACTGTGGTGGAATATTTTTTCTAATAAAAATAGTGCTTTTTAATCTGTTTGTTTTTTAAGTAAAAATATTCCTGTTGGTTATATATTGAATTCATAATTTTGAGAGGTTTTTTTTCTGAATCACTAAGGTGGCAGACAAGCATGCGGTGATCTGATGACGAATAGTCACCACAATCACAGTCCACAAATGGACGTTTACAATGCCAGGCCAGCATCACTAACTCTGTAAGACGCCCTTTTTAGGGTTCCGTAGTAAACTACAAGGAACCCTTATAGTTTCGCCATGTCTGTCTGTCTGTCTGTCCGCGGTCTAGCGGCTAGACTAGACGCTTAATGCTAGAAAGCTGTAATTTGGTATCTAACAAAGTGTGGGATCAAAATTTTGAAAACACTTGTCCACTATTAACCAACTATTATCACTCATTAAACTTAATTTGTCACTTAAATAAAATTAAATGAATTTCGAAAGTGACAAAACAATTTATTGTTTTAGTAAAGCTTGGCTGATCGTGATGTTTTCTGAATTGAGAAGTGGGCAAAAAAAACAATATTTAATTAAAATAAAATTCTGAAATTAATCTTCAAATTTCTGAACAAACTTTACGAAAATAGCTGTTAGTTGAAGGAAATAGGTGAGCTATTTTAAAATTCAAGTCACTTCGTATTCGCACTCTGAATTGAGTCGGAACGAGATACGAAATAGCTTTTATTAGAGCCTTTGGATAAGCTCGAATAACAAGCAACAGATTACGAGTAATTGCTTTTTCTATTTATCTACAGCAATGTTTACATAGTCACACAGCTATGTTTAAAAATATGAAGGCAGAGAAAATAAACATTCGAAACAAATCATAATATCATGAATGTTAATTATTATATTATAAAAAAATATCTATCTAAAATTCTTTGTGTGTAGGTAAATAATTATCTCTTTGTTAGTTAACCGGAGCATTTCAGTAACTAAATTAAACGTTGACAGAAGAAAATACCTCAAAGAACATCTTTTGAATACTTTTTCTTTATAAAATTCCATAATATTACGACTTAAGGTATAATAAGCTAACAAAAAAGGAGATAATTCACGTTCAAATGTTAAAATCGCTCCGTATTCGTAAAAGCGAGCGTGGCAGGCATTTTAAACAATAACCCTTCAGCTGCCGACTCTCGTGTTTTTGTGCACACGCCTCCGCGAACTGAGAGACTAATTCTTGCGCGAACCGTCTCGTACTCCTTATTTATGTTTAAGTCGTCGATCTCAAGGCTCAAATAATTGTGCACGCTTCAATGGTCTAAAAACGTATCCTAAACCACGTTTGTAGTTGCAAAGGAGGGAAATCCTTTCAAAACTTCCTCCGTATATTTTCTTTCTGATTAAAATCGTTGTGAGTTCCAAGAAAGCTGTAGTTTCTCCCCCGGGACGTCAATAAGCTTCATTGCTTATTGTCAATCTGAGGTCGCCGTTGTTGATCCTGGCTACACAGGAGACACAGTGGTGGGAATGTGTGGTGGGCTTGACCCGATACGACGCTTGAACGTAAGACCGTTCGCCAACGACGCGATTCATTAGCGACTCGAGTAGCATACGCGTATCCACACACACGACGACGCGTCTCCTACCAGTTGAATATCAGTCGGGTGCAACTGGCCAGTAATATTTAGCGTATATTGTATTAATAAAATATAATAAATAGCATGATATTTTGATTTTCAAAATCCTATGACAAAGGGAACAATTTTATTGCGGGAGCAAATATTTAATTAACAAAATGAATACGAAAATGAACAAAACCTTTTATTGCTATTAATTATTAAAATTATATAACAAGCACGGTATTATCTATCATGATTTTGTCATTGAAATAAATGATCAAATATTCATTAAGTAATATAATATTTCACAATTTAATTCAATAATTCACATTCATAAATAAATAACATTCGATAAATACTTACCTGTCAGGGCTTATATGTATATTCCAATAAATATGTATGTATGTCACCCACCACATAACCGTATCGATTCCCACAAAAAACAACAGGATTTCATCAATCGTGAACGGCGGTGTGCGGTCTGAAGGCAGATAAAAAGGAGTACCGTCATTTTGTGGAATTGCTCCTGAGATGGGTCCAGTTTAGTGATGCCTATCGATACCATAGTCTATCGATAGTTTTAAAATATTCTTGGACGAATCACACGACGCCATCTAGTCCCAAACTAAGCAACTAAGCTTGTACTATGGGTACTAGATGAAGATAAATATACTTAAATACTTTTTTTTTGTAAATAAATACTATACATAGAAAACACCCAGATCAAGGCAAACAGACATGTTGAACATGACACGCATTTGAAACCGCGGCCCTTGGGATAAAGTGACTATTGCTAGCCACTCGACCACCGGGTCTTAATTACACCTGGTTTTAATTTTTTTTAATGAGCAATTCACCATAAATAAATAAAGATTTCATATTATTACAACATACTAGTGAAACTCGCGTAACTTCGTTTGGGTGTATTTATTTATGCACAGTAGCATCTATGTCATATTTTTGATCATTACCTACGGGAATCGTGTACTTTTCGGGATAAAAAGTACCCCTTGTGTTAATCCAAGATACCAACTACATATCAAATATCATAAGCCCAGCCATTTGACCGTGAAGAAGTAACAAAATAGGTACACATAACTTTCGCCTTTAAAATATTAGTAGGAAGTAGGATTTATTGTGGACTAGGTATTCCGCGCGGCTTCGCTCGCGTTAATTTTATGACATAGATCTCGTTTGACAACTAAACAACCCATAACACGACTTGTGGCACCATCTGTTGGCTGAGCCAGCGCCCTCTATGGTAGAAAAAATATTTTCCCATTGGAATGACATATTTTCACGGGATAAAAAGTAGCATATGTTGGGCTCTGTATCCCTGACAATATATACACAAATTTAGATAATGATTAGTTAAACCGTGAAGGAATAATAAACAAACAAACAAACTCACTTTCTCAAGTATGAGTATGATAATGATGATATAATATGATAGTATGATATACAAAATAATATACGAACTATCGATATACTTACTTTATTGATAACCAACACTAGATGCGCACTCATCAATATAAAATACTCAACAACTTTATTCGTGGGTTTTGACTATAGGTTGACGCTGAAAAATACCTACTTATCGAAACAACTGGGCCAGTTCGGGACATTCAAGTTTATTTTCGTTCTTATTTAGACAAAACCATTCTAAATCAAATACCTTTATAAATCAACCTTTCTCAACCACGAATGTCCTACTAGCAGTCCACGAATCGAGTTCGAAACGGATGTACACTTTATGATATAAAAATATTTTTTACGTAAAGTGATGGATTGTTCAACGAAATTATTTCAATTACTTTTCAATAAAATAAAGATGTCGAATTGACTTCAAATGTGAAATTAAAAGAGCGGAGAGACTCATACCACACTCAATCACAAAACACATATCACTCACTCACACCCTACCTCTGTGTACCAGTTAAAAGCATATTTCACTCACTCACACCCGCCTACCTCTGTGTACAAGTTAAAAGCATATTTAGTGTTAATTAGCGAATATATTTAAGTAAATTCTATTTTTTACTGCGGACCGTTGCGGTATGTCGGTGCTCAAAGATTTTAGCGGGTCATGCATACGATACTAATCGCGACGACGCACGGTGCAGCGGTGGAGGCGGCTGTGCGTCTTAGTTTGTTTCGAAGCTCGAGATAACGAAACCCATCCAATCACCGACCACGGTTTAAGTTGCTTAACTTGCGTGTTCGTTTAGAGTGCGACACAGTGACGCTATCGTGAAATTAAATGAAATCGTTTATTTCAGAAATTAGACCTTCGCACGCACTTTTTCTTATCATTTACAACTTGTTTATATAAACAAAATAAACTACGTTATAAACTACCACCATTTCGGACACTAGCAAAATGGCCATGGGTAAAAAAAATGGCGAAAGAAAAGCGGTTACGGCCTTTTTTATCATTTAGCAATTTTTTCTTCCACTCATTAGTAAAGTGCTTCTCCAATCTCATATTTTTACTATGTTTTTAATTTTAATTATTGCATAATCTCGTTCGTAGCGCAGCTTTCAGTATTCGATGCCAGCGTTCGATTTTACCCTTGCTTTGAGATGATAGGCGGTTGTTCTATTTTTCTCAATTCCTAAATTTCTTTGTAAATTGTGAAAACAGCTGAATCTCGAACTGACGCCCTTGATCGCTTGTTTTATTGTACTGGGGTATCCGAAACGCGTGATCCAGTACTTGTATAAAGTTTTAGGGTAGGGTATAGCTTTATTAAAAGCTAGTTTCTTTTTGAAAATTTCTAGTGGCGACGCTACAATATAGAGCTTAAAATAGAATACAAAATCACACTTTGCCTCTTAAAATATGCAAACAAACACGGAATCCGAGTAAGCAATCCGCAACGCCGGACAGCCGGCATCGTCAAAGCGTTGCACTTGTCGGCATTTCAAATGACTGAACCGAGCAACGTGCCACGTTAAGTGCAGGTATATGCCGAGTGGTATGGTTTACAGGAGTTACCACAGATTGGTTAACTGTTACATGAAATTGTTGGAAGTCGCTTCGACATATTCTAGCTACGTAAACGTCTAAGCGTAAACGTAACAGATAATTCTGTGGTCAAGAAACTATTAGTGCATAGAGCGACCACAACCGCGATTATAACCAGATTTGGAGGCTTGAAAGCGACCAACCATCAACAACCCGGTGGCATATTGTATAATATATTATTATAATATACGATTGTGGACAATATTGGTCTCAAAAACCAAGTATTATCTTTATCGCTATCGCTTGATCCCCGCGTAAGGACTGATCGTAACAGCTGCTTATGACGACATCAACTTACTGATGTCGTCATAAGCAGCTGTTACGATCAGTCCAGATCGAGATCATAATATAAAGAACACAACCTCCATGTTTCAGGTTTCTGTGATCAGCGACTTAGGCTGTGCGTAGATAGATCCCTCAGTCAGTCATTCTGGACAAAGCTTTTTATATGTATCAGTATATTTAACTTAAAAAAAATTATTTAAGCATATATTGTGAGAGTTCGTAGACCTCCATCATCACTTACCTCACGAGTTGTATTCACATTTACGTAAAAAACTACAAGCAAAGCTAGCATATCACATAAAGAAAGGTAGTCAAGAGGCGGAAAGTGTTCTGTCCCCGAGAGAGTGTTCCGATCGGTTTGTTTTATCGGCAGACGGGATCACATTCACCATCGGGTTTCTCCAGCTGCGTTTAAAGTTCAACATATACCGGTGCCATCAACCATAAATATTTAAACTAAGGGTCAGTTGTAGTTTATTTTTATACAGGGTTGTAATTCGACGTACACCCGGAACGTGCTTATTTGGGAGCTCAAAAGCAACAAAATTAACGATCCCAATGTATCCGAAGTTCTCGGAATATTGTTTTCGGGTTATGGTAAATTAATTATATTACGTTTTTTTTTATTAAATTAAAGCTATCGCATAGAACAAGACAGTCAAGAATGAATAATCGTAAGTTTCTCGTATTTCTCATTCCTTCAAGGACGAACTCAGCTATTTACCTACTTACTTAATGCAAAGAAAATGTTGTGTTTAGTCGCAGTCTAAGAGTTCTAATTACTATTTTTACTCTGAATAAAAGCTAAACTGCCATTATTATGTCATTATATTTATTTATATAATGAGTGAACTCAGGAACCGCATAATATACATTTTAAAGCATTTAATTATTCAAAACGCACTAAGTAGTCTATATTCGTAGAAATCTTCAGAAAAGGTGATTAAATAGGGTATGAATAGAATAGAGTAAACTTGTAATAGAATAACTAACTATGTAATAAATAAATGATTTAAAAAAAAGTTTAAAAGTGACATTAAGACAAGTATCAAACTAAAACTGCTGTAATTTTAACCGCAGCTCTTTACTATTCGAAAAGTTGAGCGAAGTGTTAGACGAAGAAATAAGACAAATGAAAAGATAGACGAAGTGCCTTCTTCACGCCTTCGTATTCGCCTAAACTCGATCAACTTCGCTTAGTGTAGAGCCCGTATAATATGATAGTGACTGTGACTGCAGATTAAATATTTTTTTTCCTGGTTAGTGACTAAGCATTATAGGTACTAATAGGTAGGTAGTTATGCATGTTTGTCACCTTAACAAAAAAATTACCTCTTATAATGTGATGGCTGAATAAATTATCGTTTATCACCTCTTTCATAAAAAAAAACAATAAATAAGCAGGTGGTTCTACAAAGATTTCATGAACACCCTAGGTTATTCAAACTTCAGGCATTCTTATCAGACGTAATAAACTGAATGTTCTCGACAGTAGGGCGTTACCAACTGCGGGTAGATAGGTATTTATGAGGAGGCATTCCGAGAGAGGCATGGAGATTAAATTCTATAAACCTATTGTTATTTCTAAGCTTGGCTATTATCATTACAAGTATACGGTACGAAAAAGATACGTACTTTCATACTTATCACGAGACCCATCAGAGAAAATTCACTGAAAACTGAAAATATTATATTTATTTAAAAACAAATTTTTGAGAAAAAATAATCATCATTAGTCTCGGCCATGCTGTGTTCCTACGGTGAGTAAGGACTCCAGAGCTCCACTTGGGGGGGTTGGGAGGTTTGGCAACGCGTAAGTGATACCCCCGGTATTACAAGCGTCGGCTACGGTGATGCTTACCATCAGGCGGGCCGTACGCTTGTTTGCCAACTTTGTGGTATAAAAAAAACATCATCATTTCAGCCAAGAGAAGTCCACTGCTGATCATAGGGCTCAAACGCCTCCAGCATGACTGGTTGGTAGCGGTCTGCGTCCAGTGGCTTCCTGCGGATTTTTCCTATGTCGTCCGACTACCTTGCGTATAGAATATAAAGGCAGAACAGTTAGAGCGTGGTGTGTCGTGTCGCGCGCGACAAAAAGATATCGTTTTTATACTTAGACTTACATAATATAACCTTATAGAGCGTCAAGACACGTTATCTAAATGACTCTAACCACACTAAATGTATGAAACCTATATCTTTGTGTCGCGACACGACACACACATCACAGTTCCCTGAAATTCAACTAAAATGATGAAAATTCCACTTGGTTAGGTGAGGCGTTAGAATTTAAGATATATAATTTTTTGGAGTGGTAGAGCAATTATTACGAAATAGGCTAGCTCGACCGGGGAAGTACCACCCTCTAGAATATCGACGTGAAGCAGCAATGCGTTTCGTTCGGTAAGTGAGAGATCCGGAAGCCCATCTCCTTCCCTATCCTCTCTTTCCCCCTTCTTCTTTCCCTTCCCTACCTCATTCCTTTCCTCCAACTTCCTTGGTGGACAACGCGTTGGTAGCGCCCCTGGTGTTACTGATGTCCATAGGCGGCGCGGTGACCGCTTTCCATCAGGTGGCCCAATTGCATGTTTGTCTACTGTATGACATTTAAAAAAAAAACAATGAAATCGTTTCAAACTCAGGATTAAAAAAAACTCATTGTATCATAGTACGATCGATTGTACACAGGTCAGGTTATATTAAACCAGTAGAACACTGCTTAGAATAAAATTACTGCAAATATTAAAAAACCTAGCTAAAAATACACCGTTGAGGTCGTAATGCATAAATAGTGGCGGCTAAATTACAGAACCAATAGACACCAACAGTGCGGCAGATGCAATTAGAGCTGTCCGAACGAATTGTGTTCGACAATAAAGGCGAAACTTTTATTGTGCCCGTAAATCGTCCTAGTGTCGGCGACACGATGTCGCTGCGTGTGTACCCTTGCTACGCTGACAATTCTAAGTCTATAAAACTTATCTAAACAAATAAATAAATTAAGTGTCTGTCTGTAACCATTTTTTATCTACGACTGTGGCAAACAAACTAGCGGAATCTCATCAGAGATACCATCTGGTAAGCGATCTCGTAGCCTATAGACGTTTGTCAAACTAAATAGATACTTTGAGATTTATACGTAATAGAAAATGCTTTTCTTCAACTGACCAATAGTTTTATAAAAATATGACTGTACTGGCATTTTCTATGGCTAATATCACAAATGGGAGGACCTATTTTGACTGGTCTTCGACTGGCAAAACCATAACAGATTTAGATAACAGTGTGTTGTCATGACTTACGAGTAGGTACTAAGCAAGTAATATTTTCGAAATTCCTATAGGAACAGTATCAACGGGATATAAAATCAAAATAGTCATCTTGGCTTCTGACCTCCTTACCTTCCTGGAAAGTGAGGTGCAAGTATTAGCAGCGCAGGCGTCAAATTCAATTTTGTTGTTCACATACTTACCCACTTTAAAGGCACTATTGCATTTAAACTAATTTACCTATACACGAGCATGACAAAGGTAGATGTAATTTTATCAAAACGTTGCGTCGAATAAAGGAACATATAAATAAATAATGAGTTTGAAAGGTAAAAGTTAAAAACGTACATTATGCGAGCTCTACACTCACGCGAGGTTGGTGAAAACAGGAATGTGGACGAGCTCTTCGACCTATTTCGTCTTTACTTTGCCTTTGTCTTCTAACTTCCTACTTCGTTTAATTTCTAGAAAGACACGAAAATTCCAAACCAGACGGGACGTCAATAGGCTTCATTGCTTATTGTCAATCCAAGGTCGCCATTGTTGATCCTGGCTTTACAGGAGACAGCACACAGCGGTGCGAATGTGTGGTGGGCTTGTCCCGTTAACTTCTTGCCTAACTTCACTTAGAGTGTAGAGCAGGCATTACAAGCTGGGCGCATTTTGATAAAACAAAAATTTGCGCGCTGTCAAAACACGCCCTCACTATTCTACTTTTCGTATGGTTCCCACAATTGGTGTCAACTGCGGGTGCTGGTGTCAGTGTTCTCAAACCATATGATCACAGACTTGGCACTGACTTAGTTCAGTGTGGTACAGTAGTATCGAAGTTTATTTGTCCATCTTTATCATTCTGATCAGTGTTGCGAACTTATATAGACGGAAAAATACATACGTATTAAAGTAAAAATATTATTATTATTGTAAAAGTATTTTTCTAATCTGTGGCTGTAACTCTCTGTGGTCCCACTTCAAAACAATAACGAGCATGATCGCAACCGTATGACGGGAAAGCCGAGTCTATTCAACGTTATATCAATTGAAGTTCGATGAAAAATATTTTGCAACGCGTGCTCCAGTTGTAAACTAGAAAATTGTTGGACTTTTACTTGCATGTGTATTGATAAAAGTACTCGTAGCTATTTTTATTCGTAATATCCATTTTTATACAATTTTATTATCCATATAACACATACGGTCCTTCGTGTATTTGTATTGTATACTACAAGTTAGTATACTATATCTAAATGACCTTACGGCGTTTTTCCACTACTCCGGCATCCGATCTTTATCGGTCCGGTAATTGCCGGTCCGATGTAGAAATTCATACTTTAGACATAAAACTGGATGCCGGAGTAGTGGAGAAGCGCGTATACTAAAGTATGAATTTCTTCATCGGACCGGCAATTATCGGACCGATAAAAATCGGATGCAGGAGTAGTGGAAAAACGCCCTTATTTGTTTATAGTCAGGAAAATGTATTATATTATGGGGTTCTTCAAAAGAGGCATTAAAAGATTTTTACAAGGTCGGCAACGCGCGAGTGATATTCCCGGTGTTCCCGCAAGAATTCATCCATAGGGTACGGTTACCGCTTACCATCTGGCGGGCTTGTTTGCCACCTTAGTGGTATAAAAAAGGTACTGCATGTCCTGTCTCCTGAGGAAGCGAAGCGCCGAGGATCTGTTGGGCTCTCCTATCTTAGCCAAAGAGGTGTTTATCGACTAAAAACTAGTAAAATCCTGACTGTCTGCCACTTTCTACGCTTGCCTGGTCCCACTTCGGCAACATTCAAATATGGTCTATATTTGAATGTTGCTTCATCGATTTAAGAATTTTATCGTTCTATAAAATCTTTTTCTTAACTTGACCAATAACAATAGTAAACAATCTTAGCACGTCTTTTTAAAGCCCACCATTCACTACACGAACCCGGACCCGACTCCCAACCCGGACCCGACCGCGGACCAATCCGGCGTTGCCCATACACTGCACGAACCCTCCACTCGAAGTATGGCATGTGGGGTTCGACAGGCGCTCGCGGCTCGCAACCGCGGACCTGCGAGCCCAACGCCAACCCATTTGACAGTCTGGCGTACCGATGGCCGACCAATCCGCCGGACCAATTTTTTTGTGAATGGTGGGCTTAACGAAAATAGGCAATTAAAATTGTCATTCACACCCAAATAATAATAATATACTTAGAAATGGCATTTAACACAACGCTCTTATATTATTCTGACGATTTATCGATTTTACACATGGATAATTGAATAAAAAGGCACGCTAAGATTGTTTACTACATTGGTCAAGTTAAGAAAAACAGGTTTTACATAGTTGAAGACAATTTAGTTGTGGTTTAGTTGCTATCACAGATAATGGGAAACTACCGCATATTGCTGGACCTAATTATGTAAAAGTTTAGAGCCACATTAGATGATATTGTGTTACTTTTAGTATAGTTTAAAATTAAGATTAACACATTATGATACTTTTTATATCAGCGAAAAGCTCACAAAATGAAGACAGAAGCTAAAATTACGTTAAATTTCCTACGCTTTGAAATATTAAAAACATTGAAATTGAAAGCCCCTCGAGTCGTATATTTTAGTATAAAATTGTAGTTACGACATTAGAACAAAGCGTGGCTAAATTAAAAACTCGCTTTGGTTCAACGGATTGTTAAATTATGACGACAGCCCAAAAGGATTTTACTAACTCCCTATAACAGAGTATTTTATGTTCACCCATTGCCCACTACATTGCTAACGAGCATTGATATACGAACTTTTTTGTGACTTTAAAAGGTCGAGTCGCATTTGTATGCCTGTTAACCCTCTGGTACTGATACATAACAGATAAATACGTGACAGAGAGCACACTCTTGTACAATGAAATGCTTTTTAGGGTTAAAAGCTTATATTGTTTCACTAGCAACACGTGCACATCCCGTCTCCCGTGACCAATTTTAAAAATCTTATAAAATATATATTTTTTTTTAAACAAAGATTACGAATATATTTTACTAGGACAACCCGCGCAACTTAGTTCGCGTCTATTTATGCACAGCAACTTCAAGCACTTTATAAAGTGCCATTGACCATCAGACTTTTGACCAAATCCTACGGAAATCGCGTACTTTTCGGGATAAAAAGTACCCTATGTGTTAAATTATCCTACATACCAAATATCATTAAAATTGGCCCAGCCATTTAAGCGTGAAGGGGTAACACACACAGAAACTTTCGCCTTTATAATATTAGTGGAATCAGCGGGACAAATATTATTTTAATTTTCAAACAAATGAGCTAAACCAAAGTACGGTGAAATAGCGAATAATACTGCATCCGAGTACCATACAAACCAATAATGTACTGTATGACTGGAATAAGAAATGTCGGTCCCGGCTGTTTATCGGTAGATGACAGTCGTTAAGCCAAGTCGGTGCCCTTCAGACGGCTTGAAAACATCGGCCTCTGCCAATCCGCATTGGAGCAGCGTGGCAGGGTACGCTCTAGTCCCCTTCGATGGAAGGCAGACTCGAATCCATGCAGTGGGATGATTGTGGGTTGATATGATGAATGAAAATAACTATTTCTGGACACTTGATTTTTTGTTTTATCATGATGTTACTAATTTAAGCTACTTTGAGACGGAACCTTACATTCAATTAATATTTGAATAAATCTTAAAAAGCATTTTTACAAAACAACTTTCCCTTCCGCTGAAAATCTTACAAAAGAGAATAAAAAGATTCTTAGGATTTCCGTAAGATACGCGACGCCCTATTTATATCGCGACAAGCTTTTTATATTAAGTTATTATGTCACGACTTTCCGTTTGAAATGCCGTTTTTCACAAGTGAAAACTCCAACATTTTAACTAATGTTCAGCTGTTTATATTTCCTTGAATACTCGCTCGTACTGCGATACAACCGCCACAATGAAATATACAAATGAAAGAAGTGGGGAGGAATAATTAAAATCAGATAACGTCCTTCTCTTTCCATTTATTTAAACTTCAAAAGAACATTCATTCATCGATCATTTTGTTAAACAAATTCTTTCGCATTTCTTCAGTTCAAATATTTACAAACAGATTACAATTAATATTTAATATTAACAGTTAATTAACATTTATACGACAACCCACGTACAACTGGGATATTGTTCATTAGACTAGTAAATAATTATTATCTAACACAGATTTTTCTGAATACTGCTCTTCAGTCGTCATAATGTAAACTCTTCATACAGTTAACTACCTAATTACGATACAAGAGAGAAGTGAGCCATTCAGGTCTATTATCTTGTGGTTTATATTCAGGTGGACTGAGCGCCAGCGGAGATGCCGCGTCAGCCAGGGCTACAGAAGACGACGTTTCAGTCACAGCTATTGTTGGTTTTCCTTTTAAAATAGACCTTATCTCTTCATTTTCTACTGCTCTATTTCTTTGTAAATTTTCTCTAGTTTCTTTCATTTTAGAAAGCTGTTCCCTCAAACACCTATACTCTTCTAAGAATTTTTCAAGTTGGGAAGCCCTAAGATCGTAATCATCAATGGACTGTTCCACTCGTGAGTACTCTCGAAGCCCAGAGAGATCCAGCAACGGTGTGGCGGAAGGCACAGGATACTGCTCTCTGGAAGGCGAGGCTGGTAGACTGGGGTTGCGACGAAGGTGACTGCTTCCTGTTGAAAGATCTAAAAAACTATTTGATCGACGACCACTAGTCCTGTGTCGAATTTTTTCATAGGGTCTCTCAAGAAACGTCACAGAATCCCCTCCTGAACTATTTCTCCTGCTACTAAGCAAGGGACTACGACTGTCCCCATCTTTTCTTCGAGGGATTGTATAAAAGTTATAGGGATCATGTGTCATTCCGCCTCGTAAATAAGAAGCCCCTAAGGCGCTCATTTCTATTAGGTCGGGATAATTTTTATCGCTGTCACTACCTGAGGTATCGTTATCGAAGCGATCGCGCGCTCGCCGATGGTCGCGCGTCCGGGATTTGCTGTTAAAACGATGATCTTCTAATGAAATCTCGGCGCCAGCATTCAATGTACCGGGCGAGTTTGAACTCTGCAATGATTCCGAAGTTCCATCGGCACTATAACAACAAAAATCGTACATATAAAAATAATATATTAGATAAACAGATCAACGTGAACTATCATTATTTGTAATTTTAACTACTATAACAATTGGATAATTACTTTTACTCATTTTGACTCACAATTTTTTTTTAATTCCTAGAGATATAAATTCAAGTTAATAAATAAAGTAATGATTTATTTGAAAGCTTTGTAAGAGCAGACTGTAAAATAATTTTATTACCATATGTTGTAGTCGCTCAATCTAGGTATGTGTAAATCTCTTTCGGGCATTGCGCCATTTCGGAGACCTCGTGGTTCGTATTGTGGTTGACGCCACCCAGCTTCTATAGGCGGCGTTAATGAAGGATTTGTGTCCTCTCGAACATCCTGTTTTAAATATCCTTCAAATTCGTCTTCCGGATCATGCGAGGGCACATTTCGATAGTCCCCCCTCTTGCGACCACTGTCAACGGGAAGCCTTGGAATTTCAACATTATTTTTCAAATTACTTTGAATTTTGTCATAATCTTCATCACGTTGATTTGTTGTCACTATTTGTTCATTCCATCTATCTAACTGCTTCTTTTTACGTATTTCATATATACACAATCCTATTAAACATGAACTCAAACCTATCACAGCAGAGATTGCTACTCCAGCCAGGAGTGCTCGGCCTCCAAAAGTATTATTTGGTGGTCTTTTCTCTATAGTTAAGGTAATGAGTACCTCATCTTTACCAGCTCGATTTTCTGCATTGCATATGTAAGGACCAGCGTCTTGCATTTCTATAGATTTAATTGTTAAATTACTATTTTGTCCTTCACTTTTTAACATAAAGGCTTTTCCAGTATTAAAATGAGATGATGTATTAGCGAGTAAACGACCAGCACGAAGCCACCTTACTCTAGGAGCAGGTATTCCTGTCACTCGACATACTAGCGTCACTTCATTACCTTCCACGCCATTAAAATTATTCTTAAATGCGCTTACTTCTGGTTTGCATGCAAAATCTTCTAAATCGAGGCGGTCCCATGATCGAGACTTCAATCGCAATGGTAAAGCACAATCGGGCGCAACTGTTGCCGGCATGTTTCTTCTGATCATCCAATCACGCATCGGTCTCAGAGCACACGAACAATCCCATGGATTATTTGCTAATTCCAAACCTTTTAATGATCTTAATGGTGCTAGTACTGCGACGTGAAGAGTCTGCAGCTTATTGTTACTTATATCTAAATATTCAAGTGAAGATTCGAGACCAATGAATCCTCTCGGTTCTATTTCACTAATTTTACATAAGTTTAATGCCAGACGAACTAGGTGTGGTAAATCTTTGAAGGCTTCATCTGATACTTTAATGATATGATTTCCACTTAGTCTTAGTTCTCGAAGTTCAGGAATTGATTCAAACGCTATCGAAGGTATGCTGTCGAGCCTGTTGCTGGAGAGATCAAGTTCAACAAGATTCACGAGCGCTCGAAAAGCATATTTTTGTATGGTACGTATATTACAAGCAGGAAGATAAAGGCGTTGTAGATTGAGGAGACCAGTAGAAGCGAATGCATTGTCTCCAAGTACAGGTAATCGATTTTCTGAGAGATCGAGAAGTTGCGTGGCCGGGTCGAGACGCGGTGGGATAGCGGTGAGCCCGGCTCGGGGACACAGGGCAGAGTCCTTGCCGCTCCGCCACTTGCATTCGCAGTGTCGTGGACACTCGGCGCCGGCAGTGGCCACTAAAGCGATCATTATAATCTTCCACATCCCACCCAGCTGGTCACCCCGTCCCACGACGCTCCTCCTTTTCAGACGTCATCCCCTAGGACACGTTTTTCCTGCAACAATATAAAACTTATATTAGCTGTGTCATTTTTGTACTGAACGCAAATTGGTGTTCTCGGAAAATACAATATAGTGTTCTATTATTCTCATGTCAAGAGATGACGTGAAGCTACGTACAGATAGTAGTGCTAAATTTAAAGTGACCCTAGAAACAGTGTATGCCATAACGCAGCATGACATGTATCGGATACAGTTTGTCCATACATCTCTAAAAATAATATTATGTCCATTCAAAACATGTCTAATAAAACTATTACACGTTCTCATTATTTAATTCTGACAGAAGACGAGAGTTTAGGAGAAAATGAGGACGTTATTTTTAACAAATTTAACACATTTTATCAAAATGTATGCAAGAACAAATACAGTTTCAGCTCTTGTCGCGTCAAACTTTTTTTTGTCGAATGAAATTGTGTTTCAGCGTGTGTGACGTGACAAAATGTACCTGCCTGGCTCAAATATTGTTAACATGAGTAGAGTAACTACTTGTAACTTTGTAGGTAAATGCCCTTTGAAGTTAAAGCACCACTTGTTTCCTATCCACTCCTTTAGTCCGTTGCTTACCATCACCGTGACCCGCTAGTTTTTTTAAATCCCATAATAAAAAAAATAAGATTATCCCACTAGCACCAAGGCTCATATCAGTTTTATCATAAGTAAAAAATATTTGCTACATGAATACATATGACAAAATTAATACTAAATGCAAATGCGTATAATCATTTATGTTAATTTATAGATTTCATGCATATTCATGAAGTATGTATCCGCCTAAAAACCGTGGATTAAGTTCGATATCCGCGCCGTATCCATTTTATTCCAACATTGGCGCTGTTTTATAGTAGTGGAATGGAACATTTATTAGTACACCAGTTTAGTTTTGTCAACATTTGTTTGTGAGATAAAATGAACAAACGAACAGTTTCTACACGATTTTTATACTACGCAATCTGTGAAGCAAGCATTTTTTTCCAATATCGGAAAATAATTTAAAATTTCACACGTATGGCATCCGTATCAAAGTATCCAGCGACTCGACTGGAACTCGTCCCAATCGAGTTGCGAACGTCACGTGAACATAGGATCTCAAATTCAAGAAACTTTAAAGTTTACATTCCATTTTAAAATTATGAGTACTAGCTTATCCCCGCGGCTACGCTCGCGTTAATTTTATGACATAAGATCTCGTTTGACAACAAAACGACCGACATAGCGCGACTTGTGGCGCCATCTGTTGGCCGATAGCCCATCCCACACAGCGCCCTCTAAAGTAGAAAAAATATTTTCCTATTGGAATGATATACTTTCACGGGATTAAAAGTAGCCTATGTTGGGCTCTGTATCCCTGATAATATGTATACAATTTTTCATAATGATCGGCTGCTTAGTCTAGCCGTGAAGGAATAATAAACAAAGAAATATACAAACAAAGAAACTCACTTTCTCATTTATAATATTAGTATGAGTATGATAATTTATTTTATCAAAACAAAGTACAATCACGGAAAAAAGGGAATTACTATAATATTTATTGTTTTCATTGAATACAAAAACAGTAGGCAATAAAAACAGAAAACCGAGGAGAAATGCAGTAAAAGAAGTTGAATATTAATTGGATTGCTTGAGATTTCACCTAATCTCATGAAAAAATACACGTGCCAATGTACAGTCGCGGTAGAAAACGTTTAATAAGAATGCTCACACAATAATACACAGTGACTTTCCGCATAACACGTCGATGTTCTGTGCGAAGGTGGTACAGTCCCGGTTAAGAGACATGAAATAGCGGTGATATACCGGAGTGAAGTGCCAAAGTTAGACAGCGGGAAGTCTAGTGCTTGTCCACGTTGACTCGCGGGCGCGGTAGCGGACGAGGTCACGAAATATCAAACACATGATGTAATATCCTAGTGTTCACGTTCAAAACGCACATGTGGTCTAAGTAGCGGGCAAGCTAGCGACTAACGCACGCGGCATTATTAAACGAGTGAGACGTTTGTGTGTGTTCACGTCGTACTAGCGGCAGAGCGCGCGATTCACTCGCGACGCCAGGTAAGTTCAACCAGTTCGAATTTATCGCTAGAAACGAAAGCACGTGTTTACCATGTGGTTTAATACAGAATAGTTTATTAGTGCTGTTCAGGCTAGAACTCCGATTTGGCAAAATAAACACACGTATCATATGATGAACAAACGCCTGGCGGCCAGTGCGTTCCAACGTGAACGAACACTATCACACGTCCTGCTTTCTACTTCCTGTTTCGTTATCCTTCCTTCCTTTTTCATTTTTTCGTATGTAGGCAACGCATCCAAACTTCTTGAAGTTCTGCATGAATAGTGGTGATTTATTACCAACAGGTTTTTTTGGAATGGCATATTAAAGTGTAAAAAATTACTTCTCTTGCTAACTGTACTAGCCACGTAATAAAGCATACTAATTTCCAGGCGTTCCTCTATATAAAAGCTCGGACTTCATTGGGGTGAATTTTCCATTGAATACATTCAGAGGTTAAATGTCCCAATTATTTACGACTACGTTTTCACATTCGGCCTTTCAGACCTACGAGGAAAACGAAAGCGGCTTTTTATTGCGCTTCTTTACTAAAACCAACTCAACGTTGAAATTAAGCGTTTATTACGGCGAAACATTATTTAGTAGAATACAATTAAACCGTTATTAATAATATTATTTTAGTACATAAAACATTAATGATCAACATAAAAGGGAGTACGCAATATACGCGGGGTAACTTCGGGTTATTCCCATTTGGTAACCTTGTCAACAACCACGATCGATCAAGAACAGTGTTTCAAATGACAAGTAAAATTTTATCTGATAAAAACACTTTCGGAATACTTTACAATCATAAATTTAATATATTTTTTCATATAAATAGTATAAGGAAAAGACCCAATCAAGAGAACATTGGAGAAGTTGTGGGGAGGCCTTTGCCCAGCAGTGGGACACAAATGGCTGCTAAAAAAAAACAAATATTAACAAATTATTAATTCCATTTGTTTCATCTGATAGGCCAGAAGGCCAAGAAGATAACCAAGAAAAAGCTGGATACACCAACTGTCAAAATTTGATAGAAAAAACGGCAGTCCTTGAAAAAAGAGAGGAGAGGCTTTTGCCCAGCATTGGGGAGAAAACAGCTCACAATAATTCAATGATACAATTTATGTTGAAAACTGGGTCACACAATTGAGTGTTATAAACGTTGAATTTACTCAAAAACAAACTTGAAATTCTTGAATAACTCGGAAATTACTAAATTAGCTGCAAATGTGGTATACTTTTGCCCCTTGTGAGTAATGTATCGTATTTCTTGTCACGCTATGAAGGTTCATGTATTTTTCAGTGCCATTTTTAGAAGAGAATTTTATTTTACTACACTGTCATGATAAATACGCGTACGCTCCCCTTGATGGATGCAATCAACACGTTTTCATACAGGACAAGTACCTACTTGGCCTGTCCAATTTGATGTTTATTTTATAACCGTATTTTTACTCATCATGCTGTCATTTTTATAGATATTACAGAATGAAGTGATATTACTGAAAAAAATGCAATGAACTATGATTATGTTCGCCTATGTGATGTCATCTGTATGATATCGTTCCAAGGTATAAAAATACACCAACCATTTAATTTTCTTCATCCGGGATCCGGATCATTCAGGTGAATAATCTATGTGAAATTACAGTTATTGATCTGAATCTAAAGTTATCGATAGAAAATGAATGACTAATAGCTGTCAAAATCATACATAATATTATATCTGACAGATAGGCTAACAAAAATTTATCAGCAGGCTGTGAAAGTATAGATGTTTGTCTAATAGTTTAGTACCTCTGTCAAACCTGGATGAAATTAAACGAACCTGGGATTCGACCGAGTACAACTTCTGTTCCCATTCTTCTCTATCAGTAAGGAATGTTATTGAGATCAATAATATATTTAAAATGCAACAAAGAATATTAATTAATATATGAATAACTGTCTATAACAATAAAATAAGACAGGGAGCTTTCTAAGTCGCAAAGTTTAATTACAGACTGAATTCCAATGTCAAGATGTCAGAATAACGAGCGTCTGTAGAAGACACGTTACACGCTTCAGGGAAAATAATATTGGCTCGGTGATTTTAAACACATTTCCCAAACTTGCTACAATAGAATGTTCTCAACTACAATTCATTTTACGGCGAGAGAAATAGAAAATTTGTGGAAAATGGAACTGGAAATGTAATTATATAATAACACTTTATATATTATACAGGTTGAATTATTACAAGTGTGGTTTTAAAATATCCTATTTTATTGTTACTTACATTATTCATTTTAACTAATAATTTTTGTCCGTGTAATGTAGAAAGTATTTAAACAAAAATATGAATAAAAAATATAAAAAAATATTCCCTGTCGATATTTAGCTTCAGTGTAATGTAACCAATAATTTCATTTCAAGTATTATTAGTTCATTCCAAACTATTATACACAATTATGTATATTAATTTTTGTTACAAATTACAGCTTTGTTTACGATTACAACGTTTTCGTTCATTGATACTTAGTTAAAAATAATACAGGAGTACAGAAAAAATACTTATGGTTATAAGAATAAAAACATCAATTTTCTCCTCCACGTTTTATTTAAAATTCGAAAATAAATGTTTTTCTTTTCTCGACGCGATGAACGAATAGAACTTTTATCCTCCTGTTAACAGTGTTGACGACAAGTTGTTGCCAATAGGGAGTTACCCGGAGTGATGTCGCTTTGGCGTTTCCAGCATCCGCACAAAATTTTCACGGTTCGTAGACCGTTCCTTATCAGATTATTAAAAACGTACCTACATACAAATATTTTGATGCCGAACGATCTTCTGTAAGGTAGAGGTAGGGTACAGCGGATAATCCGCTCAAATCGGAGTAGCCAGACTGGGAACCTCCACCTTACAGAAGATCGTAGCCAAATAGCATTGGCCTCGGCCATGTTGTGTTCCTACGGTGAGTAAGGTCTCCAAAGCTCCAATTTCCACAGGGTTGGCAACGCGCGAGTGATGTTCCCGGTATTGCAAGCGTCCTTAAGCTACGGTGACTGCTTATCATCAGGCGGGCCGTATGCTTGTTTACCACCTTAGTGGTATAAAAAAAGCATGTCCTTATGAAACTTTGTGATGACGTAGTATGTGATATGAATATATTAATCCTACTTATATTATAAAGGCGAAACTTTGTGTGTATGTTTGTTACCTCTTGACGCTCAAATGTTTGTGCCATTTTTTATAATACGAGTATTTGGTATGTAAGTAACTGATATATTGGATTAAACACTTTATTTAGATTAGATACTTTTTATCCTGAAAAGTACGCGATTCTCGTAGGATTTGGACAAAAATCTGATATAGATGGCGCTTCTGTGTATATGCTTCATAAAATTAAACGCGGGTAACACCGCGGACAACAGCTAGTACTATATATAAATAAAAAATGCGTGTAATTCGTTTGCAGTATTTATGTTATTGACTGTACTATCAAATATTTATTACGCATGGGGAAGCAAAAAAATCGAACACACCTAATATGCAAAAATGTAGCGACCTGAATAGAGTAACTGAATGGTATTACCCACATTCTGGGGCACGGAGTTTCTTTCATGTAGCGTGTACAAGTGGTCTGAAACATTTTTATGTCAGGTCTATTCCAGAGGCAGACTAAAATATTTTTAGTATTCAACTTTGTCTGCATAGCGTGATTAACATATCAATAAAAGTGCTAATGCTAACAAACACTAAAAGGTTTTTAATTCAAACTACTAGATCCTAAAATACATACATTCGTCGAAACAAACAAACTTTTCAGCTCTATAATGTTAGTACAGATAAGTATTTTTGGATATTACAAATTCTATAGTTTGAAGCCAATATTGTACGTATTTATTGACTACTAGCTGACCCGTGCCCACTTCGTTGGGCATAATGTTAAAAGCCTTTTTATTTTTTGGTTTTTTATATAACCTATGACACTCAGCAATAATGTGGCTTTCTATTGGTGAAAGAATTTTTAAAATCGGTTCAGTAGATCCCGAGATTACCCCTTACAATTTAACAAATACACAAACTTTACCTCTTTATAATATTAGTATAGATTTATTTTATGTATATTTTGCCATCATGATAGAGTAACACTATAACGTTATGGTTTTCGGGAGACAATGTAAGTCAAGTGGGCAATCGATGCCGGTGTTTACCCTACCGAGATTTAGGGGGATACAATATCACATTAAATGTCCATTAACTCCTTTTCAAGAGTCGTGGGAGGTATAGCTGATCGATGGCCTTAATACACTCACCTCAAATATTCTCCCCGTCGCATACGGCTCCTCCATATTGCTCAACCTGAAAAAAAATGCAATTAATTAATTCAACGTTAAATTACGTAGTTTGCTCTTAACATATTTTTTTTATTCTGTGGTAATGCATGAAACTAATTATCGTGTTACCAATTATCATTACCTAGGTAAGTATGGTTTGGATGATGTTAAATAATGTTAATAAAAAACTTTAGTAGGTACGTTAGTATGAAGCTGAGAAGTATGTTCGCCAATCTCTGAAACTACCAGTTGAGGTTCCAAAATTCATCTGAAGTCTTTGACGACAGGTCTTTTGACAGCTTACTGAAAATCTGTCCTGAACCTGAAAGAAATGTCGTAAAAGACTTCAGATACATAACTTATTGTGTATGTATGTAAGTCTATAAAATAAGACTCGAAAGAACAAAACCAAGGACGGGCGAAACCCAACTTGAAATTCCTAAAATTAATATAAAAAAATATTAAATTGTTTCACGGGAATACTCAAGAAATAAAATTCAGAGAGGTAATCAAATCACAATGTTTCGTTCCCACCGCGCGCTCCTATTGTTCCCATTTCTTTTACGAAATTCATAATTCATATGATTTATATACAGTCAACAAGGTTTAAGTGTAAATTTATGAGTGGCGGCATGAAAGCTATCAACAGTGCATTAATTATTTCCAAAATTTTATTTCATTAATTATTTTGCTGTTGCCCGCTGTTTCTTCCGCCCTAGATCTTAAAATTATAAGAAATTGTTCATAGAAATCGACAGAATAAGATGATTATAATATAACCTTCCTCAAGAATAGAGTTGAAACAAAATCTTCAGCATTATATAAGCATTTTATAACATAAAATTCTGTAATATTGAGTTTGAACCGAGCTTGATTTTGATCAGTTTATAGGAATTAGATGTGTTTGAGATATCTACGCTTATTTACTATTGGAAGTATTAGCAATGCAACGTAATAATACTCAAAAGTCTAAACGTGTCTTAAGCAATACTAGCGAAACCCGCGCAACTTCGGAATGCATTATACGTAAAAAACCTATATTACATAGGGACAGACAGGAAAAGCGACTTCATTTTATTTTATACTATTTAAAGATCAGAATTTCCATTACGTTAATACTTTAGCTATTCCCTAATTAGATAATCACGGTAGGTAATTCATGTTAATATTATTAATTAACAAGTAAGTATAATTACAGCAAAGTTCTCCGTTCATACCAGATTTTTAATGATCCAATTTTAGGTTCTGTTTAATGGCTACATTTGCGTGCAGAATGAGCAGGGGTCATTCGATACATAATTGTAGTGTGCCCTTTTTACATCACGCGATCGCGTGTATCGTGTGAGCCTTCCGCAGACCGAAGAGACTGGCCACTAGACACGCTATTTTATTATTTAATTTTTTTTATTTTTATTTGGGAGTCTTACAGCTTCATTATACAATACACATAAAAATAACATAAACATTGCCAATTAGAAGTGTTGCGGACACGAGCCGATTTTGTAAATAAATAAATTGATTATGTTTTAATTATGTTTTACCCTAGTTTTACGGTTTTATTGAACACTTTGATAATCGGAATTATGTGATTATTTAGTTTAAGTTTAAATACCTTTGTTTTACATTAGAATAAGCTAATTAGATTACGTAATTAGATGTAACATGGATATTTTCACTATTTACGTGCACTATTTACGTGTACGATTGGATATACACGTTTAGGTTGAGGCTTTTAGTTGCAAAGTTTTGCCTGAAGCAGCGCCACGAGAATTCGTCCACCTGAGTTGTAAAATCTTGCCGTGGCGCTAGTAAATGAAATTGGTAATAATTTTGGCTTATGATCTTCAATTGTTTTGTGTGTTTACTGTCTTGAATATGTACGGATAGTTAACAATTAATGTGTAAAAGGTTGGTTACGTCATAGAGTATGTGTGATCAATAACATTAGCGATGTAAACGTTAAGAATACGACGTTATTGATCAATTTCGTATCCACTTTTACGTTTTGCATGTATAATTTAAGGTTTACGTGTTTATTTCGGATATTAGTTTTGTATAGTTACTGTTAATATATCGCTTATATGGAAACAGCGTGTTAGTTAGTTAGAATAACCACGAATATGGAGTTATAAGTTACTAATTGTAGAATGTAGAGCGCGATAAGCGATATGTGCATAGTGACTTTTTGCCCGAAATGTCGTCGGAAATTGTCGCAAATTACACGAAAATTATCTCGCCTCCGATTGGTCCGCATGAGGGCCAAATATTGGCTATAAATATGTCAGGGTAGCTCGGTACTGTTACAGTCCAACACAGCTCTTCAGAGAGTGAACAACACCGAGCTACACTACCAAGAAAGAAATAGTATTGTTTTAAATGAAGATAGAAATAGTACTCAAGAATAAATACAGTCCATTGATGTTAAAAGAAGCAAACCTCGTTTTCCTTTCCGGTATATGGTTCCTGGTGACCATTGCCTACCCATTGCCGCAGAACCCATCAGTTTGTCCTTCGAGCCGGATCACGGTTCGAGGTTTGACAAGGCGTCTTTAGACGCAGGCGTCTTTCGACGTGAAAAACCTGGCGTCTTTCGACGTGAAGATCTTTACGCAAAGTTGTGCGAAGCATATTGGCGACGCACACAGCGCAGAACGCAGCGCTGATACGTGTCTTGCCGCACGCTGCTAAGTGTAGCGAGCACGTATACTTTGTGGTCGACTTTGGGTCGTTTTACGATCGAAGTCGTCCGTCGACGTAAAGTTGTGCGAAGCATATTGGCGACGCACACAGCGCAGAACGTAGCGCTGATATGTGTCTTGCCGAACGCCGTTAGGTGTAGCGAGCACGTATACTTTGCCGTCGACCTTGGGTCGTTTTACGATCGAAGCTGGTATATCCGAAGAACACCGAACGGTGCGACGTGCGACCGACGGGTTTTATTGAAGATCACCCAACGGTGCGACGACGTCGAGCAACAGGCAGCCAAACGGTTGCGTTGTACTTCGGATCGACGAGACTACGAGCCGCCGTGCAAGACTCTCGTCACGTAGTGTAGTAAGGTTAAGTGTTAGTTGTCAAGTGTTAGGGTAGTAGGTGGCACGGGTATGCCAACCACGCGTAGTATGAGAGCGTATGAGGATCCACCCGCGTCGCCGTCGACTGCGAATGCCGCAGTGACCGCCGCGTTAGGTAACATCGCGAACGTAGAAGATGCGCGGACGAACGCCGCGATGACTACAACCGCGACCGATATAGGCCCAGTCCGTAGGGAAAGTAGGGCACCTTCTGTGCGATCACAGCGTTCCACGGCTTCAGCGGTTGCACGAATAAGGCAAGCCGAGTTGGAAGCCGAAGAACAGCTGGCGGATCTACAGCGTCGGGAATTTCAGTTACAAGCGGATTTGATTAAGAAACGGTTAGCTGCGGACGTCGCTACCATTAGAGAGGAGACGGACCGCGATAGTGTAGGCGGTAACGAACCAGCGGACGCAGAACGTCGCGTTTCCGACTGGTTGCAGCAGAATCCCAAGCCGATGACTGGGCAAGCTGAACAACGGTTCTCGGAGTGGTTACATAACACTCACATACGAGGGGAGCGCGTTGATGTCGAAACCACGGGATATCGGGATAGTTCACCGACGGCGCAGGAACATAGGCGCGACCGATCGGGCGATAGAGCTATACCTAACCGGGTAACTTTTGACGCAATGCCGCGTAGAGACGAGCCGCCGACGCCGGCACGCTCTCGGGACTTCGGGGCAGATAGGTTAGCTGACGTTTTGGAGAAGCTGTCTAGGGATAGGGCTCCGTCACGATTGCGGGACTTGCCGATATTCAGCGGCGCCATTGTAGAATGGATGCCTTTCAAAGCCGCGATGGAACAATCGACAAAACTGCACCGAATTAGTGAAGCAGAAAACCTAGATCGGCTCCGATCGTGCCTACGCGGGCAGGCGCGTGAGGAAGTTGCCGCGCAACTTTATACGGCGACCGACCCGAAGGTCGTAATGCAGACGCTGGAACAGAGTTACGGGCAACCAGAAGCCATTATTGATAGGGCACTTGAGGACATTAAAAAGTTGCCGCGTCTGGGCACTACCGCAGGTGACCTTAACACCTTTGCAGTACGCCTTCAGAGTATCGTAACGGTCTTGTCATGCGTGGATGAGTACGGATACCTGCAAAATCCAATGTTAGCGCGGCAGGTTACGGACAAATTGGGTCAGAACATTAGGATGCGGTGGTGCGATCACGCCGCCAAGCACAATGACTCTAAAGTACCGCTGATAGTAGCATTATCACGCTATCTAATGCAAGAAGCGAATAAAGGGGTGCGGTACTCATATTCGCCGTCGACCGCAGCAACAACGGCGCAATTAGTAACACCGCCGGCCAACAGGAACGCGACAGTGGCGCCTCCGCGCGGGCGAGCGGACAGATCACGGGTTAGGGTGTATGCAACCGCGAACGCTAACGAAGTCCACGCGAACAAAGCGACCGCGAACGCAAACCGAGCGACCACGAACGCGAACGAAGTTCGCAAACGTGAATGTTTGTGTTGCGGAGCTAAACACGATACGTTCCGGTGTCCAAAAGTTGTAAAAATGGAGACGCATGAAAGATGGGAGTGGGCGAAGGAAGTAGGCGTCTGTTTCCTGTGTCTGAATGACAAACACAGAAGAGTCAAGTGTAAAGCGAAAAGGTGCGGTATAGGCGAGTGCCGATCGCCGCATCACGCTTTATTACACGTGACTTACGCGCCCGCGGCGAAAGAAGAAGATAGTGCAATAACCGCGGTCACGCACTTAAGTAGGAACACCGAGGTGTTACTTAAAGTTTGTCCGATCGTGATTAGGGGCAAAGATGGTAGAGACGTGGATACGTTTGCCATGTTTGATGAGGGCTCTACCATCACACTCGTTAACGACGAGTTAGCTACCGCGATCGGGGCCACAGGGCCGGAGAGGGCGTTGCGTATACACGGCGTAACATCAACACAGCGGGAGCCAGCCAGTAGGGTAGTTTCCCTAGCGATACGGGGAAAGGCGGAAAATAATTTCTATTCAGTAACGGCACGAACGGTCCGTAACCTATCCCTGGGAAGCCAAACTATTCGGCGGGACGTTTTACTTACTCCGCATCTGCAACAGCTGTCGGAAAGCGACGTGTGTTACGCAAACGCGAGTCCGGGAATTTTAATAGGTGCGGATAATTGGCACTTAATAGTGACACGCCGACTGCTTACGAACGGAACAAAGCAGCCCGCGGCGTCGCTCACGAAATTAGGATGGGTGATTCATGGGACCGCACCGAGGTGGGTTATGAATGAGGATTTGAGAGTGATGCATGCACGCACCGCGTCGCGTTGTGATGACGAGTTGAATAGCATTATTGAAAGACATTTCGCTATTGACTCGCTGGGAATTGCGTTAAATCGGAAACCGATACAAGCCGAGGAACGCGCCGTAGAAATGTTTGAGTCTACGGTGACGAGGGTCCAGGGACGCTATGAGGTCGGTTTACCATGGGCGAACGAAAACATAGCCCTTCCCCCCAGCCACGATATGGCATACAAGCGATTGAAGAATATTGAGCGGCGCATGGACAAATCCGAAACTTTTAGGTCTGCGTATACTAGTCAGGTAGACGGACTATTAGACAAGGGATACGCGGTTCCGTGTAATGACAAATGCGAGAACAACCCGCGACTTTGGTACTTACCGCACTTTGCGGTGGTTAACCCGCATAAACCGGATAAAATTCGAATGGTATTTGACGCGGCGGCTAAGTCCAAAGGCACGTGCCTTAATGACGCGTTGTTGGAGGGACCGGATATGTTGCAGTCGTTGAACGGGGTCTTATACCGATTTAGGGAGCGCCCGGTCGCCGTGACCGCGGACATCAGAGAAATGTTTCTGCGTGTTCGAATACGAACGGAAGATCAGGCGGCTCAACACTTTCTGTGGCGCGGCAACGAACGCACGTCTCCGCCACGAAAGTATCGTATGACGGCTATGCTATTCGGGGCAAAGAGTTCACCGTTTATGGCGCACAGTGTAAGGAATAGGAATGCTGAGGCGCACCGGGAAACTCACCCTCTTGCATTTAGGGAAATCACGGAAAACCATTATATGGACGATTGGGTAGCTAGCTTCGATAATGCCGAACAGGCCGCGCGCGCCATTAAGGAGGTACGCGAGGTACATATGGGCGCAGGTTTCGAACTCGCTGCATGGAACGCGAACGAAGCCCGATTATTGGAGCCTATACCGGCGGCGGATAGGGCGCGCGACCTGAAGGAATTAGGGGCGGGCGCACATCCATACGGGAAAACGCTAGGTATTTTGTGGGAACCGATAGCGGACGAATTAAAATTCAATACCACAATGCCGCGCGTCCCGGCTGAAGTTAGGGATGGGACTCGCACGCCGTCGAAGCGAGAGGCGCTCGGGGCGGTTATGTCCGTGTTCGATCCGCTGGGGTTACTTAGTCCATACACGATTACTGCTAAGATTATGCTGCAGGAATTATGGAAAAAGAGCGTAGGTTGGGACGAGCCCATACCCGCGGAGGAAGGCCGTAGCTTTAGGGAATGGATAGACGATTTGAAATACGTCGAAAGCATACGGATTCCGCGGTGCTACGAAATTCATAACGTGACGAATAGGGAGTTACACGTATTTGCCGACGCCAGCGAGCAGGCATACGCCGCGGTAGCGTATTGGCGTATGACACGCTTGGACGGATCAATAGGCGTCACGTTGGTAGCCGGCAAGGCCAAAGTGGCCCCTTTAAAGACGCAAAGCATTCCACGATTGGAATTGCAGGCGGCACTAATAGGCGCTCGTTTAGCAAAAGATGTACTCACGGGACATAAAGCGAATACGAACGTAACTTATTGGTCCGATTCCAAAACTTGTTTGCATTGGATACGAAATGACTCGGCTCGGTACACGCCATATGTGGCTCACCGTTTGGGCGAAATAGCGGAGTTAACGAGCCCGGAGCATTGGCGATGGGTGCCTACGAGCCATAACGTAGCGGATGATGCAACAAGGACTGGAAATACGAATATGTCGGATGCCGATCGGTGGTTTAGGGGCCCGAGTTTTCTTTATCTCGACGAATCCGAGTGGCCGATTGAGTCGTCCGTACCGAGCACGGACTCGACGACGGAAACTGTAATGCACGCGTCCGAATCTGCCGACCCTTTCATACGATTTGAGCGTTTCTCATCGTATGAGAGGTTGCGGCGGGCCATAGCATACGTATTGCTGTTTCGCGACAAATGTAGGCGTCGGGCCACGTGTCTTAACGCGGACCATTTAGCTGAAGCGGAACGGATTATAACTCGCGAAGCGCAGAACGAAAGCTTCTATAACGAGATGCGTCGACTAGAAAAGGGAACGGCAATTGATAGGTCGAGTAACATCCGAAAGTTAGACCCGGTATATGTAGATGGTTTATTGCGCTTGAACAGTAGGATTCGCATAACGAGCGGTTTGCCAGCGGGATTACGGAATCCGCCTATTTTAGACGGTAGGCACCCACTCGCGAAGCTATTGATCAAGCGCGAACACGAAACCAATGGTCACATAGGTACGGAACACCTAGTGAACAATATGCGACAAGCGTACTGGATAACGCGGGTACGAGCAGCTGTAAAGAGCGTTACAGCAAAATGCGGAATATGCGCGCTACGAAGAGCGCGACCCCCCGTCCCAGTGAAGGGAAACCTGCCTATCGATAGGCTCGCGGCGTATGTTAGGCCTTTTAGTAAATGCGGTCTTGACGCTTTCGGACCAATGTGGGTCGTAATAGGTAGGCGACGAGAAAAACGATGGGGCTTGCTTTTCACATGCATGGTGACACGCGCCATACATGTAGAAATGATCGCGTCTCTGAGTACGGATTCCGCAATTATGGCGATGCGGCGTATGGCGGCCCGCCGGGGATGGCCAAGTACTTTTCTGTCAGACAACGGTACTAACTTTCGCGGCGCTGACATAGAACTCAATGCAGCGATGAAAGAATGGCGCGAAACGTTAGGCGAATATGTAACCGCGAAGAAGGTATATTGGAAGTTTATTGACCCCGGTGGTCCGAATCAGGGCGGCGCCTGGGAAAGAATGATACGTAGTGTAAAGACGGCATTAGCGGTCGTTTTACACGAGCGAGCGCCTCGAGAGGAAGCATTGTCCACGCTCCTCGCGGAAATTGAGTATACAGTAAATTCGCGCCCACTCACACACGTATCAGTCGACCCAGACGACGAGGAGGCTCTCACTCCTAACCACTTTTTGTTAGGCACCGCGAACGGTGTACCGATTTTAGGTAGGAGCGAGTTGGCCGACCAACGGGCGTGGCGCGCGGCACAAGCGTTAGCAGATATGTTCTGGTCACGCTGGATTAAGGAGTATTTGCCCGCGTTAGGACCGCGTGACGACATCCGCCGCGAAAACAGGAACATAGAGGTCGGAGATGTGGTCGTAATCGCCGACGACCAATCGCCTCGCAACGTGTGGCCACGGGGCCAGGTAGAGAAGGTCTACCCGGGACCAGACGGCGTCGTTCGCAGTGTTGACGTGCGCACGCGTGGTGGAATCTTCAGGCGACCTGTTAGACGGCTCATAGTCCTCCCAACGAGGGAAAGGGGCTGCGGAGTCCTTCGCCGAGGGGAGGATGTTGCGGACACGAGCCGATTTTGTAAATAAATAAATTGATTATGTTTTAATTATGTTTTACCCTAGTTTTACGGTTTTATTGAACACTTTGATAATCGGAATTATGTGATTATTTAGTTTAAGTTTAAATACCTTTGTTTTACATTAGAATAAGCTAATTAGATTACGTAATTAGATGTAACATGGATATTTTCACTATTTACGTGCACTATTTACGTGTACGATTGGATATACACGTTTAGGTTGAGGCTTTTAGTTGCAAAGTTTTGCCTGAAGCAGCGCCACGAGAATTCGTCCACCTGAGTTGTAAAATCTTGCCGTGGCGCTAGTAAATGAAATTGGTAATAATTTTGGCTTATGATCTTCAATTGTTTTGTGTGTTTACTGTCTTGAATATGTACGGATAGTTAACAATTAATGTGTAAAAGGTTGGTTACGTCATAGAGTATGTGTGATCAATAACATTAGCGATGTAAACGTTAAGAATACGACGTTATTGATCAATTTCGTATCCACTTTTACGTTTTGCATGTATAATTTAAGGTTTACGTGTTTATTTCGGATATTAGTTTTGTATAGTTACTGTTAATATATCGCTTATATGGAAACAGCGTGTTAGTTAGTTAGAATAACCACGAATATGGAGTTATAAGTTACTAATTGTAGAATGTAGAGCGCGATAAGCGATATGTGCATAGTGACTTTTTGCCCGAAATGTCGTCGGAAATTGTCGCAAATTACACGAAAATTATCTCGCCTCCGATTGGTCCGCATGAAGGCCAAATATTGGCTATAAATATGTCAGGGTAGCTCGGTACTGTTACAGTCCAACACAGCTCTTCAGAGAGTGAACAACACCGAGCTACACTACCAAGAAAGAAATAGTATTGTTTTAAATGAAGATAGAAATAGTACTCAAGAATAAATACAGTCCATTGATGTTAAAAGAAGCAAACCTCGTTTTCCTTTCCGGTATATGGTTCCTGGTGACCATTGCCTACCCATTGCTGCAGAACCATCAAGAAGTCTCCACTATATATTTGAAATTACTACCAAGTTAAAGAAAATAGTCCTAATTAATAACCAATTGACATAATATACAGACATATGCCTTTTTTCACCAACGACCCCTAGCGTAGATTTTCCCCAACTTATACAATTCCAATTAGGTTAAACCAACCCTAGGGGTCATTGTTCAAAACGGGCTTAAGCCTTTTTTGTTTTAAGTCAAGAAATGTATTGGAGATCTGTTACGGAAAAATAAGATTATTCGGATTCTCTGTAATTAATAACTCTGGGAAGGCTAAATACAGCGTATTACAGAAATAATAAACAAAAAAAATACCAACATATTTATTGCTTTTTTGAGAGTTTGGTTACATTGTTTGGGATCTTTTAAGTTTATACGTTACTTATTATTGAGTAATCTAAATAAAGAAACTGAAATATGGATTACTAGCTTTTCCCCGCGGTTTCGCTCGCGTTAATTTTATGACATAGATCTCATTTGACAACAAAACAACCCATAGCGCGACTTGAGGCGCCATCTGTTGGCCGATACAGCGCCCTCTATAGTAGAAAAATGATTTTCCCATTGGAAGGACATACTTTCACGGGATAAAAAGCCTATGTTGGGCTCTGTACCCCTAACAATATGTATGCAAGTTTTCATAATGATCGGCTGCTTAGTCAAGCCGTAACAAACAAACAAACTCACTTTCTCATTTTAAATATTATAATTATAATATTATATTATTATATTATATGGATTATATTCGATTATATTGGTCGAGAACGGCATTCACTATATTCATGATTGAAGGCTAAAATTCTCAAAGTACTAAGAAGGATTTAAGTTTTACTTTATAGGACCAAAGTTCTCACGATAACTTAAGATTTACTTATGCAAATACTGGATCCTGATAGATGACTTGGTCCACAGGCTAAAAGTCACGAGTGTAATGCACCAACAATTCCTAAAAAAATTCAAATCCGTATTTGAATCGATAATTTTATAGGTCATACACGTACCAAAAACATGGGTTTGGATATAGAAAAAGCTGTTAGGAGACTTATAAAAATTTTAGGAATTGTTGATAAAAACGGGCATTAGAGAAACCTAATTGAAATAATTTCTAAGGAATGAAAAAATCAAACGTACAGAAATTTTGGATATAGGTAGCAATCAAGGCAAGCAAACCTATTTTAAACAAGACAGGAAACTAACAATTGTGCTAATTCTGTTGTACATAAATATGGAATAAACTAATTTTGACAGGACTAAATGTGTTGTTGTCATTGCTTGGTTTACAATTAGTGACAAGGATAGCAACACTTATAGTCCTGTCACATGACGTTGTCTAAGTAGAACTAGCAATTGAATAGATGAACTGATGGCTGAAATAATAATCAATCTATTGAATTATGTTACTTTAGTAATAAGGAACAGGAAGCGAGCTTATCCATTTTATCCCGTGTCTAATTTAGCGTAAGCTGACTTTAATAATCTGTGGCGCATATGACGACGGGAACCACTTCTAATACTGAAGCACACATAATCAATAAGGTACCTTCGCAAAATAGTAATAAAGAGGAGTCGTTAGTGGTTAATATCGAAATATATTACATACATCTACAAAAACAAACTGAAGCCTAATTACTGAATCATGTTTACGATAGACTAATTACTGATAATGTTACTAAATAATAATATAATAAAATATTAATATCTCATACAAATCTAATGAGTGATCTAGAATGTAACAAACACACATGTCCACGACTTTTTGATAATTGTTCTGTATATATTTTTTTGCCTTTTTTTATTTTTTGTTTTTTTCTATTGTAATGTAACATAAAGCCACTCATAATTTATGTGAACTCGGTTATGTGGGTTATGTGAAATAACAAAAATACAGTGAACGTTTTAGTTTATTTCCCAGTAGTTTAAAATACCGGCAGAAAAAACAGACGCAGAACGTAAACCTTAAATAATAACAAATTCGTATAAAAAAAGTTAAAAAAAATACAAAATAAAATCTCATTTAGATCTTTATACACATTTTAAGGTTGATATTACACGGCTAAAGTTCCCTCATCATCATAATGATTCGATCTGTCGCCTGTTAAAAGCCTGTTACGTAAAGCTTTGTCAATTTCCGTGAAAATTATGATGTTGAATATAGTATAATAATTTTGCAGTATTTGTATACACAAAGGAACACGATGACGTAGTTGCATGTAAAAAACGAATGAACGCGGAAGTTAAGCAACGATGTCCTCTGCTAGTTCTTGGATGGGTTTAATCTTGAACTTTTCCATGCTTTGGAGGGTACAGACAGCTGCAGAGAACCTGACCCCTCAAACGAGTAAAAATTAAGTTTTGAAATGAAATGAAATCGTTTATTTCAGAAATTAGACCTTCACAGGCACTTTTTCTTGTCATTTTCAACTTGTTTAAATAAAGAAAATAAACTACGTTATAAACTACCACCATTTCGGACACAAGCAAAATGGCCACCGGTAAAAAGATTTTCTCATGTAATTCTCAATGTACTTCCCAGCGTCATTTCTTTTACCAGTGGTCATTTTGTTTCCGAAATGGTGGTAGTTTATAGAGTAGATTAATTTATACAAATCATTTATTACTGTATGTAAGAGACAAGAGAACGTGTTTGCGAAAACCTATTCTCTGAATAAAAGTTTTGAATTTTATTTCAAAGAAAATTAATAAAAATGGACATTATTCCATGAAATTTCGTTGAAATCTGATTAGTTACCAAAAAAAAATCGAATTCTTACTTCGTTCAGGGGTTCAGATTTCTCCGCAGCTGTCTGTACTACATTATGACGGTCAGTGAGTAATTCGTCAAGTGATCTGAAAATGTTAGCAACCCTGCAGATGAAAACAATTTGTAAGATGCACATGAAAAGAAGACACATTTTTATTTTCTACTTTCCTATAGACATACATTACAGGATTCATAAGTAAAGCACACTGCATGAAAAGCACATAATAATATAATAAAACTGGAAATATTCCAAGAAAAAGTTCCTAAGGATATTCAGAACGGATTTTCAAACTCACAAGGGAACATTAACAATAATATTACGTCTTAAAGTATAATTATATTTGGTAGAATCTAAACTAAAAGCATAATTTTAACTTTGTAAAGAAAAATTCTTATTGGGAACTTTTTAATTTAAGACAAAAACAATCTTATAGAAGTAAGTGCCGTCCCGAGGGAGGTTCGTCGCAATAGCCTAGTTTGTCGAGGGCTCTTGTTAAAAACTTTCCGCTGAGAAAAAGGGGAATTGGTTGTGTATCGCATAAGATTTTAATTTCCGAAATAACGAGAAGTTAGCATTCCTGCCTTTTGTTCCTGTCTTGATGCGGGAATCTTTTGCATATTTCTTTTTCATGATTAAGAGAACATTACAAGGGTATCAATCTAGTACTTTTTGAGACAAAACATAAACAATGTTATGAATGTTCATATTACTATTGAATTACATTTTATTAAAATAATAACAAACAAACGCCATACAAATTAATAAGTGTAAAGAAAAAACTTCATGTTTTCTTTAACATATGTTAAATATGTATACCTACTCGTAACAATACATATCGATATTTTATATTACCTACTGTAAATAATACGAATAACTGAATAACAAAGCATTATCGATAACGTCTAAATCTCCCAAGCGGTGATTCGTAAACTGATAGAGTATGGAACGAATTACTCTGTCGACGCCTCGCATCACTATGGAGAGGGGAAAAAACATTCATAATTTATTCTTGTCACGATTCGGCTTACCTATTCTATTGGTTTGTCAAATTTCGCTTTATTCAGTCGTACGAGACCCTAAAACAAACACTTCAGGCATTTATTGGAAAATTCACTTCCAAAACGATAAGAAAAACTCCATTTTCGCACGGAAAATTTGTCGACATGTCGTTCAAAAATCAAGAGTTAGATTTGTGAAGATTTATTTAATAGAAGTTTTGTTTTGAAATGTTTTATAATCAAACTTTTTGTTGTGGAGAAGCTCAGCTGCCTATACATAGCTGTAACCCATTTACTGGTGGCGTAAACGGGCTTGTTTGACTGTCCAGCACGTTTATACCGCCGTCTACAGATTTATCAAAGTGGAGCGATGATATAATATCAATCTTTTTATCTATACTAATACTAATATATACTAATAACTATATTACTATAATATTATAAAGAGGAAAGATTTGATTGTTTGTTTGTTTGTTTGCATTGAATAGGCTCCGAAACTACTGGACCGATTTCAAAAATTCTTTCACCAGTAGAAAGCTACATTATCAAGGCGTGACATAAGCTAAGCTTTTCCCGAAATTCAATGTGGTTCCCACGGGAACGGGTCCGGAACTTCACGCGGACGAAGTCACGGGCAAAAAGGCTAGTTCTAGATAATAAAGATGTAATCTTGTATAGCAGGTTCACTTTGGTTAGTTATGGTGGTTAACTAACCACCATAACTAACCAAAACCACTAAAGTCTATGAAAAAAAAAAACTTATTTTTTTTTCATAGACTTTTCTTTAGATCACTCGCCTTGATCGAACAGGAATATTACTAATCCTATCCTACACCCTCATAGATTAAAGACATGATCAATGTAAAAATAATAACAATTTTTAAAATATTCACCTTATTTTACCTTTAAAATAAAAGATTCTTATACGAACTTTATCTCCGATTTCACCCTTTAGGTGTTCGCTTCCCTAAATCCTTTGTTATCAGCCTTGATCATGAAAATAGTTTCGTATTCAAGTTTCACGTAGGCTTCAGTAGTTTCAGCTTTACGATAATGATAAGTCACCATTGTATTTTGCAAACTCTCATTTAGGGCTTATCAGATTTTTGCAAATGGTGTCACAGTAGATATACCTGTAAATAGTAAGGATAAGATACTACTTAATACTGTTAAGTATATCTGTGGTTTTACCAACATATCATTTTTTTTCGTATGTCAACATAAAATTCTTCTTAAATAATTACCCACGGTCAAGCCCACGGTTGAATGAATTGTGTATATTTTTTCCACGGGCTAAAAAGTAGGATAATGTCACTCCAGACCTAATCTCCATAAAATCTCCAGTTTAACTGTCAACTACTAATTATAAAATTCTTAAGAACAATATTCACAGAATTCTAAGTTTTCGTAACTACTTATTCTGAATTATCACAGGGAATAAATATCCAAACCATTAGTACGTTGTGGTTATATTTCTAGTCAATTCAAAAAGAGTCCTTCCGCGATTGACACCATGGTTCCAATCTATTGTGATGTCATTGCTGAATTTCCCATTATTTCTATAAACCCTTCCGTTTAGTTGTAAATCTGCTTAAGTTTAAATATATTTTTATATTATATATTTAATCATAGATTTCTTCATAGCCTGCTTAGTCATCTGCTCGAACCAGGAGGGCTACTACGAAACGTAAATCCGATACTTCGGTCGAAGTATCGGAAGAATTTTAACCGTGAAATACAAGTTATTTCATGATTATAATTCAAGGAATTACTAAAATAACCATGAAAATAACCATATTTCACGGTTAAAATTCTTCCGATACTTCGGCCGAAATATCGGATTAACGTTTCGTAGTAGCCCTCCTGGATTTATAATAAAGTAACCTTATGTACTGAATTCTAAGTATTATTATCTCGTGTATCACTTATTCGTTAGTAAATTCTTTAAACTGAATTATGTGGCGCATACGCTGTCACGTCACGACCGCCTATCCCACATAATATAAAAACATACCAATTAATTTGAAATAAATTTAGGAGCTCCATAAACAATTACTTCTGTACGTCGGCCTTATCAGTATAAATGGTATTAAAAGACCGAGCTCTTGAGTACATGTATTTCAAGCTTAGTTGTCGCACTCCCTTGTGGGAATAAAGAAATGGAGTTCATGGTTCGAGTCCCTCAAGAGCATTAAGTTGAAAGCTCTGTTAATACGGTACCTCAATTAGTAAATTATCTCTCGATTTACTGAACTGGTAAGAAGCTAATGAATTAGAATTACTTAGAGATTTTTTATGTTTTTTTTTGTAGATCCATAAAGAAACATACAAAGAAGTATTAATCCTCTCTCTTTTGTAAGATTTATAGCCAGTTTCTGAAACGCATTTTTTAAATTAATGAAACATTAAATTAAAGCTGTCACTGTCTAACAAAAGAAGAAAAAGAGAGATAGCTAGAGACTTACTGTGAAATTAAAATGTGTGTTAGAAACTCAAAAATAACAATTCCTGGAATTAACTTATATACCTACTTTCGTTTTTTTATATTCCCATGGGAACAATGTCATTGCACAAGTGCTGAGGGCGTCTGGTAATAAATAATTCATGAAGTTATGTACACTAATGGTCCATATATATTACACACATTACATATTCGTGTTTTAATACCCCTTATAACACGATGGTTGAATAAACAACAATTACTTTGTTCATACAAAATTCTACATAAACTTCACAAGAGGTACTATAATCATAATCACACTTAAACATAGTTTATACATGGTTTTAGTACTTTAGTTGAGTTGATGGAAATGTAATTGCTACGATTAGATACAGGTCTATAAGGAATATTGAATGCTTGCCTTAAACATGATATTTACTTATGAATTAATAATTTCTGTAACCACTTTCCAAGGAGGCTCTAAGTGTATTGTCACACGACGTTTTGTATTACTTACAAATGTAATCATTTTCCAGCGAGGAGGTACCCAATAGAGACGCAATGTTTGTCATGTTCTTCAAAAAATAATTGTTCTGAAATCTCAATTATCATTTCAAACAAAATAAAGGTAATCTCAGTTGTCAATTACTGCACGCGCAAACAAAATAGAGGTAATCTCAGTTGTCAATTACTGCGCGCGCAAACAAAATAGAGGTAATCTCAGTTGTCAATTACTGCGCGCGCAAACAAAATAAAGGTAATCTTAGTTGTCAATTACTGCACGCGCAAACAAAATAGAGGTAATCTCAGTTGTCAATTACTGCGCGCGCAAACAAAATAGAGGTAATCTCAGTTGTCAATTACTGCGCGCGCAAACAAAATAGAGGTAATCTCAGTTGTCAATTACTTACTGCGCGCGCAAACAAAATAGTGAGCGATTAAAATATAAAATACCAACACATTTTGACAAACCCAATGGAAAGAAGGCGCCTCTATTCCAAAGGAAGGGCTGCGTACTCGATGTCATTTTCCAAGAAAGTATATAATGGTGGGTACAGACAGACTGCAACGTAACATGTAATGAAAGAATTTCCCGTACATGTAATACCCTGTTCGTGCGCGTAGTGTGCGCGGTTCGTGCGCGTAGTGTGCGCGGTTCGTGCGCGCAAAGCGTCCGTACTATGTTGTTACGTTACAACAGTCTGTACCCCACTATCCACCATAACAAACATTTTCAATGCATACATACTATATTGTGTGCATGATAAATTACTAGATAAAACTTACTTTTCCTCGGGACATCAATGAACTTCATTGTTAATTCATAGTCTCTAGGTTATCCTTGTTACTAAAATGCTTGACACAGCAGCGGTCTGAAGACACAGATTACTAAATAGTTAAACTTAAAAGACTAGTCGAGTTTGATAAATAAATGTATTAGTCACTAGCTTTTTTGCCCGCGACTTCGTCCGCGTGAAGTTCGGACCCCGTTCCCGTGGGAACCACATTGAATTTCGTGGTGAATTGGTGAATGAATTTTTGAAATCGGTCCAGTAGTTTCGGAGCCTATTCAATTCAAACAAACAAACAAACAATCAAATCTTTCCTCTTTATAATATTAAGTAGTATAGATGAAATATTTTTCCTAATCGATTTAGTTCAGTACCGAATATCGCATTAATCGACGAATTTCTAATTCAAGAAATGGATAGCATTCTTGAAATGTCCAACTCGACAAATTCCTATTTCGATAGCGGATAATCGAAGAATGCCCAGATTTAAAAAAGTACTTCTTTCTCAATATGGCTATTATAAAGAACTGGGAATAATATAGCTATTCGCTAGATGTACGACGTCGCGACGTCGCCTTTCCGGGATGTAAAATATAAAATGAAACATATTGGTAGCAACCTGGTGTTGCTTATGTTCATAGACGGCGATATCCATCAAGTAGCCAATTTACTTGTCTATCAACTGGCATAAAAAACATATTAAAAGCTATACATGAGCCTATAAGTATAAACATTTTGTATAATTTATACATTTATTTTGATGCTTCGTGCCTTGCAAGCCAACCCACTACATAAATATACAAAAATTTGTGTTGTTTGTACAAAAATTAAAAAAAACCTTAAGCCTGCCTTGAAAGGTTTGATTTCAGCAATAATGACTGTCTTGTTATCGATACACTAGTCTGTAAGTTATTTATGTTTGATGTATCTTGTTGTGTATTGCAAATAGAGAATATTTGTATCAATTTTAATAAATATATTAAATTTTCAATATAATTTAAAATTAAGTCGCGACTTTCATAAGTTAAAATAATTATTGTTTATAAAGTATTTCGTACAAATCAGTAAATGCACAAACTTACTTAATAGAGTCTAGTTAGATTAGTGTCTGGGGAAGTTTGAACAAATAGAACAGCGACCCTCATCACGCGTCGCGGCGACAATATTAATGTCTCTTACTACATGTGATCACTTCGTTGCTACTTTTATTTGTCCAACAACATATTAATAACCACAAGCTGTTGCACGCGGCTCGGCTTGTTTTATACAATTAAGACTCAAACAATAAAACAGTAATCAGACTATTACTAAACAGGGTTAAATGTGAAATTCTGGGTAAATTTCAAAAAACCCTAATAACTCAAATATCTCGAGAACCACTACACTTCGCCGATACATTGGGGTGGTTCATTATTGCTTTTGAGCCCCCCAATACGCTTGTTCCTGATATACGTCGAATTACAAGTCACCCTGTCAACTAATAGCAATAGCAAAAACTAAGAGCAAAGTTTTATATTTTTGTTTGAAACGAATAAATTAAAAAAATTATGGACCGATTTCGAAAATTCTTTCGCCGTTGGGAACCTACATTCCACTTGGATCCATTATTTGATCCTCAATGGATCCTACGCGACTTCTTTTTCCACTTGAATCCAAAATAAGGTACACCTCCGACGCCTTCGAGTAACATAGGCTATTATTTATTATTATTAGGATTTTTAGGCTGAAATAAAATCTCCTCACTTTTGCTCACAAGTAACTGTATTCTCTTCAATCGTTTTCAACAGAATGACCCAATTACAAAATCAGTTTATTACAAATCATGGGGGTAGGTACTTTTTCTTTATTACATCCCTTCAAACACCAAATGTAGTATTTTATTAATTTCTTTTTATGTAAATATCTTATATAAATAATATTAAACAGATTATAATAAATTTAAATTATTATCAATTTAATTATAATTATTAAATTCGATATTCCAACACAGTGTTGCCACATTGAATATCTTTTCAATCGAATAACCGTAGCCAACTACAAGTTATCAAATACACTACTTTTATTAAAATAGAATTCAGAACATTATATTTAGAAAAAAATAAAACTTAGTAAGACCCGTGCGAAGCCGGTGCGGGGCGCTAATAATTTAATAAAATCACCCTACTGCGCGGCGCCGGCGTCTTTTGCTGGTTGTGGGGTCTTCAAACTGTTTTCACGAAATTCATGAAAAGGAAACTATTTATAAATGGAGTAAATGCCTAGTCCTGGGACATGCCTACTGGTGAGACACTTCATTTTCTCTTGGATTATAGAAGAACTAGGATGCGATTTTGTAATTTTATATAAAGATTTTAATAATTAGGTTCAAGTTTTTACTAGCATATTGTTTCTTTTTTTTTCTCGTTTGTATTCCACGCTGTGTTTGCCTGTAATTGTTTTTGCACTATACCTTTAACTAATGTAATATGTTACATAATATAAATTGTGGTGTAAAAATGTTGGCAGACCTAATAAATAAAATAAAATAAATAATTATTATTAAGGTAAGAAGGAAAATCCACTGTTTACAAATAATCTTTATTTTTATAATGGCTTAGAGAGTTGTCCGTGATTTCCAGAAACTACACAGGCGATTATGTAATCACATAAATCATTATAAATACATACATGCATCAGCTTACTAAGATTACAATATTATTATCTCTGATTTATAATATACCACTGAAGCTGAGATTACACGAGTACAATGGGGGAGCTGACGTCACAGCTATTTGCAACAATACCTGCATAATTTATTTCCGATGATAGGGATTACGGTCTACTCCGTATCCGCCGATATGGAGGTGTGCGGACAGAAGTGTAACCACTAAGTCATACACGGTGGCTCAGAGTGCGCGGATTCGATACCCGCACGGGGCACACATATATGTGTGTTCAGTGTTCATATTTGTATTGGTCTCGGATATAAGTTTCTAGCTTTTTTGCCCGCGACTTCGTCCGCGTGAAGTTCGGACCCCGTTCCCGTGGGAACCACATTGAATTTCGGGAAAAGCTATAGCCTATGTCACTCCCTGATAATGTAGCTTTCTACTGGTGAAAGAATTTTTGAAATCGGTCCAGTAGTTTCGGAGCCTATTAAATGCAAACAAACAATCAAATCTTTCCTCTTTATAATATTAGTTTAGAAGTATAGATGAATTATAAGTAGGCTACTAATAACATTTATTAAAGAACACAAGCAGTTTTAAGCCTAGTCCAATTTGGGGCTAGAAAAAAATATAGGTGGGATATATAGCTATAAGTAAGAGGAGGAAGTTTTAAAGTTGATTTTTTTTATTTTTTTTATAAAATCTTTATTTTTATAAGACACAAATAAAATGTCGCCTTTATGTACATTTTCCCACTATTGCAACCATATCGTACAATAATAATAATAAATCTTTATTTAACTCCCACAAAAACAGTTTACTAAAACTAAAGACATACATTAAGTGTATTAGTTTTGATTTAAGCTTCACAATACTTTCTCACCTCACCTCTTCGAAAGGTGCAAATGACTAAATCTGCGCACTGCAAAAATAGAAGGGGGTTCGGCGCTCGCCAAATCGACTTTAACTCGATTTTATTGCGACGAAAACTCATTTTCGCCGAGTTCTACTTGATTTCCCGTTCGCTTGAATTACTTAACCACTTTATACCACTTATCTAGATTATGTACAAAGTTAAAGTCCGGTCCTAAACTGAAATGCTCCATTTAACAAAATTGGAAAGTCATTGTTTAAATCTGTGTTGTATACGGATGTTTAAAGATCACTCAATTTAAAAGCCTACTTTGTAATTGAATGGGAGACACTTTGGCCAATGTCGCTTCAGCAACTGGTATTTCGCGCGACTGAACACTTAGAAATGTTAACAAACATATAAGATATTGTATCTGAAAAGAAGAAGACTAAGCCTGCTTAATTTTGTTATGAGTGTCAGCCATCATCAATATTTAGATGTGGCACTTAATCGTTTAGAAATAAAATTCATCAACTAAAATACACTCGAGAACAATGAATGCGGGACACCTAAAGAAACCTATAAATCTAGAAAACTAAGAATGCTAGCTTAATAAAATAAAGAGTATTTAATATACAATATAATATAAATTTTAATGAAACATCTGATATGTCTATTTTTAAATGGTTCAACCTACCGGAACATCAGATAATCTCAATGTAGTAAAATATTTTTATTTATTCATGTATTATATTTCCTAGAATGAAAAGACTATTTTATAGTTTTTGCATAATGAATGAATCTCTGCGTCCGATCGACTCGCTCAATGGATTTACGTCGAACTGTATCTATTATGACAACATTTTATGTAGCAGTAAAGATGTTTCCATTCACCAGTCATTCAAACATTTTGATCCGTAATATCGGTAATGGATGGACTGTAAAGTCGTGTACGCACTACGCACGACACGACCGAACAAGAACATGGTGAACGTGAACTTCGAACACGGAACATGTGGTTCGCACGTGTGGACGTAAATTAGCAAAGCGAACATGAACACCTACAAACATAGTTCTACTTGTATTCGCGCGCAGCCAGTCACGACCGAACAAGAACATGGTCTCGAACAAAATAGGCTACCAAGCCTTACTCTTTTAGTTCGAAGTTCGTGTTAACAATGTTCTTGTTCGGTCATGCTGAGAACATCGTCCACACAGAACAACCAAAATGGATCTACACGAAAACTTTTGACGATTCGAACAAACAATGTTCGTTAGTGGTACGCACGTGCGAACAAAGTGATCGTGTCGTGCGTACACGCCTTAACAGTTTATACGACCGACAGAATAAATAGACCAGTTAAATAGAAAATATATTTTGTGAAAATCTGGCATCGATCTGATCGATCACAAAACAACAATTTGTAAAAGCTGAATAATTTTTTTCATTGATCACAGATTTTTTCACTGAATATATTTTTTCAACTTACACTGCGGAATTAGTGAAATAATTCATTACTTTTTTTTTTGTCAAACCGACCAATAACGAGATAAGAAAGTTGTAATATGAAAACTTGCAGATCATACTGAAATCGTTTGGGGAAAGCCTATGACCAGCAGTGGACTTCTAGTGGCTAAGAGGAAAGGAAAACTTACGGTTACCGCTCCTAAAAAAAAAATTTATTAGATACTTTATTTAGATGAAAATATTATTATAGACGTATGTACAACGTGCATGGCACCACCGCAAGAAAGTTACTATTTATTAATCTGTACCGCAAGAACTATTAATTAATCTGAGCCGCAAGGCTCTTTGTCCACTCGCCGACTCGACTGGATTATGCTGTATGCAACGCGTCGCGTATTTAAAAAATCACATGTCTGTCTAAGAACTGATCAATATTATGTTTAGTTCTAAGTTTGCTTGTAGACATCCGCCAGGTATTGCAGCAAACTACTGCTGACCACTTCCTTTATGACGTACCTATCTTTTTTTAAGGACTCACACAAAACGTTGCTCTTTAAGACGTTTAGTTTTTTTTTTTTTGCAATTAACAAGAATTTTTACTATGTTAATGGATGAATTACGGCACGGAACTGCTACAAAGGAATGATGCTTTTTGCATACTTTATAACCAAGTCCAACTTTAGGTTCCACTTTCCAGCTCCAATTAGCTAATCGCCTGCTCGAACAAGCACGTTCTGATCTGAATTGAATTAAATGTAAGTTGCGACGGGCATCCACTATGAATATAAACCACGGTATTTAAAACTAGCAGTCACCCGCGTTTTCACAGCAAAAAGTAAGTACCTACCTATTATGAAGCTAAAAGTCAAAATTAAGACCCGTAATCCGCTCGTGTACTCAACACCGCCGCTGCCGCACCGCCACCGCGCTGTCGTCTTTTGTTTTTACCGAATCACTGAACAGTCCCTAATACATTGCTAGCTACGAAGATCACTCGTATCAAACTATTGTAGGCGGCCAGTAATGGAATAATAATCAAATAGAGGTCAACGATTTGGTAGTTTTTATTGCAGTTTTTTTAGTCAGCCACCACGGCGAGATTCAATACATTTTCGGAAGTAAAAAAAAATTGTTCAATGTTGGTTATATACTAATGTATTAAAAACATATACTTTTTTGTGTTATTGTAAAAGTAATATAGAAAAAGCTGCTATAAGGAAAATTTATTTCTCAAGGCAAGAAACGCACTTATAAATAAATAGTTTTTAAAAATCTATAAACACTGTATGTAACTTTTACTGTGTATTGTATCACTTGTTTGTGTTTTGCAAATAAAACGTATTCTACCTATCTATATTATAGGGACAAATCATACAAATTGAGCTAGCCCCAAAGTAAGTTCGAGACTTGTGTTATGGAATACTAACTGAACGTTACTATATTTTATAACAAATACATAATATAGATAAACATCCAAGACCCAGGCCAATCGAAAAAGTACGTTTTTCATCATGACCCGACCGGGATTCAAACTCGGGACCTGGGTGGCGGGCCACCATTACGCCACGGAGCTCGTCAATGACGTAATAACAATAAAATTTAAAAAAATCTCAGTAGTGTTTTCACAGAATATCGGAATATCTTAACTAACGGGATCGTGTAATTTGTAAAAATATTTACTTTCGAATCAAATAGTTACAATTCCAAAGAAAGTTTAGGTACATTATGTATACTATTTCTCAATAGTTTATACGTGAAAAAATAACGAAAACGTTGACAAGTGTTTTGACAAGTGTGTCAAGTGTAGCAGCCTCCATTTATCTCTCTCCTGTGCCAGTTCCTTCACCTCTCTGTCAGACACGACGCCTGTCTTTCCCTTCACTTGATCCATGTAAGCTCTTCTCGGCCTCCCCTCCCTCTTCTACCCTCTATCTTTCCTTCCAAGATGTTTCTGATAAATTCGTCCTGTCTTATAAGGTGCCCCACTAGTTTTCCTCTTCTAGTTTCTATGTATTTCTTTCATCAAAGTTCTTTTTCCCCTACTCTCTGCAGCACTTCTACGTTAGTAATCTTTTCTGTAAATTTTATTCTTTCCATTCTCCTCCATCACCACATTTCAAACGCTTCTAATCTTTCCCTGTCTATTTGCGTCATGCATTGTCCATGTATCACATCCATTGAGAGCGATACTCCATAAAAAAGTTTTTATAAATCCTTTTTTTAATATTCTTGGCTATTTTTGAAGTAAATAAACTTTTTTTTATTGTGAAATGTTTTTTTTTTTTAATAAATAAATAAATATTTAGGGACAATTCACACAGATTGAATTAGCCCTAAAGTAAGTTCGAAACTTGTGTTATGGGATACTAACTCAACGATATTATATTTTATAACAAATACATATATAGATAAACATCCAAGACTCGAGGCCAATCAGAAAAAGTTCGTTTTTCATCATGACCCGACCGGGGATCGAACCCGGGACCTCCTGGGTGGCGGTCTGGCGTGGTAACCATTACGCTACGGAGGTCGTCTTCTCGATTATTATTTTATTCGAGTCGATTATTTTATTACAAACATTAATGTTCGATTTTTTTTTAGGGCAAATAAGATACTATCGTTGACATAACACAAACCCATTGTCCCTTCATTTGTCGCCTTTTACTGCAGTAACTCAGTTGGCACATTCTTTTTGTTATAGATCCCACATAAATATAATATCGTAACATAAAAACGCAGCATGTGTGACTGACAGAGGGACGATACGACTTTAGTGGGTCAGCCGGCGTAACTTCTGACGTAATGACATTGGATGAAATCTAAATCTTATTGAAGGAGTAGAACATTTATAAAAAGCCTGCTCGACTATGGAAGTACTACTCTCCCTCAGAATATCGGTGTGAGACAGCAATGCATTTTATCCGGAGAGTGATAGATCGATACACGAACATCAGTAACGCCAGAGACGCTTTGCTTTCACATAAAATAATAAAACAAGCGAATAAAAAACAAAAGTCTAAGTTATCCGACCCACAATAATGTGGCGCTCAATACTACTATACAAACATGCAAGTTACGCAACGTGAACCACAACCAGTATTGGGGTGGGTACGATCGCGAGTTCCTTAGGAATGCGTTCAACCAGCCTGCTAGTCCGGCTGTTATCGATAGATGACTCTTTAAGCCCCTATTGACCACGTGGTGCCTTAAATAACCCCAATTTCCTCCAATCCGCTGATTGTGAAATAACATGGTCTGGGTCTCTTTAATTGACGTTCACGTCAATTATGAGACACCTAGTGACAGTCACACAGATTAACATTGCATTCTTTTTAACTATTTTTATATAACAACCACGCCAAAATCATTAAAATATACACGTATACATTCTATAATATACAGGTAAGTGAACACGCCAACACTCGCTCAAAGAATTCGCTGAAACCCCAAAAGTTGCTTGTTGCTTAATCCAATTTTCACGCAATCTTTTGCTGAAATTCCTTTTAAATTGGTTTTACGCACTCTCAGTTTAACCATACGTACAAGTTATATATAAAATGGAGTGAGTAATTGAACAGCTTTTTATTCTTTGAGAACAACGACAACAGATATTAAATATACATAATGTTTCCGTATATTGTGTTTTGTTTGAAAACAAACAATTTTTATACTTTTTTCATATTTTTTGGTATGGGTTGTTGATTATACAATACCCTGGCTTAGTTGTTAAAAACTCGACCCTCTGTGCTGTGAGCACTTGTTTGATCTCGCATACAGGGATTAATAACATTTCTTTTTGTTTTGACTGTATTTTCTACGTATGTACGAGTGACTGTAAGTACCTATTTAATTTTTTTTTTAATCTGAATGTTGGTTGGTCTATCTGTTGTCATGCATGATAGCCTTAATACAGGCTTTTGCGAAAGACCAGCGCCATGCAGTCAGACGACCCCACGGCTTATGCAGAGTAGATAATAGAGCCTATTTGTGGTTTTACTTTTTTAACTGCTTGTTTTACTGTCAATAATATTTTTTAATTATTTCATGTATGGTCCACCTTACAGAAGATCGCCAAATAGCATTGGTCTCGGCCGTATTGTGTTCCTACGGTAAGTAAGGTCTGCAGACCGGAGCTCCACTTTTTACAAGGTCGGCAACGCGCGAGTGGTATTGCAAGCGTCCATGCTACGGTGACAGCTCCATCAGGCAGGCCGTTTGCTTGTTTGCCACCTTAGTGGTATAAAAAAAGGTTATAAGACAAAAAATAACATATTTTTTATGATATATGGTTGAGTTAATTCATAAGTATCTTGGATAAGAAAAAGTTTTAGTATATGTAAAAGAAACGTAAATTTTTCATTTTTCAAAAAGGATTCTCTTTATAAATAAAAGTATTTATTCAGAGACTAGGCTCATTCTCTAGTCGAAGTGTACAAATAATTTTTATTTGCAAAAATAAACCGTCTCTCTAAACTACCACCATTTCGGAAACAAAAACAAAATGGCCACTGTTTAAAATAACCTCAAAACATGATTATTGAAAATTATGTTCGGTGAATATTAATTTAATCTCTGATATGATATCATAACCTTGAATCCAACGTTATTTATTAATTTTGAACAAAGTATATGTATAAAAAAGAGGCGCGGGTATTCTATTTTGGGACGGACAGCGGTCCCACTTCGTTAATGGAGTTTTCACTTTAGATGGGTCGAACACAATAAGCAGTTGATGAATATATACCCTTTTATACACCTTTCATTACTATAGACTACAATGTAATCAACATCTATTTAATTAATACAATTTTAGGACGGGATTAAAAGAGAGTAATTTATGGTATATCCATATTTATTCATCTTAACCTTTAAATTATATCAACAAGAACCCTGCTCTTATTGTTATCACACATCGCAATTGCACAGCTGCTACCCAGCAATTAACTCATTACTCATTTTAAAACCTTAAATCGTGTCATCATCATCTCAGTCACAATAAGTCCACTGCTGGACAAAAAATTGTGTATTTAGTAACTCTTTAGACAACTAATTCTTAGTCTCGTCTGCCCAAACTGTCAAGACACAAGACACACAAAAACTGTATAAAAAAAATAAAAAATAAAAGTGATGAAACTGACCTTTAGATAACTATTTAAATATTTTAAACAAGGAATCCATACTTCCATATCCAAACTAATATTATAAAATGTGAAAGTGTGTTTGTTTGTCCTCCCTTCACGTCGAAAGTGATGAACGTATTAATATGATTTTTTTATTGGGGATAGTTTAGGGTCTGGAGAGTGACATAAGCCACTTTTTATCCCGGAAAAACGTCTCATTTCCAAGGGGAAAAAAGTATAACATTTTTTTTATTTTATTCCCATGGGAAAAATAATTGACATTTTCCCTTGACCACGCGGGCGGAGCCGTGGGTAACAGCTAGTAATTATATAAATCTCAGATTATTTACAAATAAACAAAACGTTCGTAGACAACATTATCTTGGCTCCTTATTAATTATTATTTATAGCACGTTACTGATAAACTAATCAAAACATACACGTGTACCATTACAATGTATATAACATAAATATTTTGTTCGTGTGATAGGTAATTCGATATCCGAGCTATTCGAGCTTATAATCAAATCAAAGTTCTGCGAAGCTCAACTTGATGAATAACGTTGATAAACCAATAAATGAATTGAATTTTACATAATATAATTTTATTAAATAACTAAACTAGCGAATAGTTTTTTTTTTTTTCTAAACAACATAAATGGGCATTAGAAATTAGAATCATAGCATCAAAAAATTACTCCCAATATTTTTGAGGGAGCTCTCTCACAACATTCCACTCCTTATGGTGGGCATTTAGATGTTGTTCTACCATTTTGTTAGCTACTTATGTTTAAAAGTGCCAAATAACAAATGAACAAAAAAAAATATTTTATGCAAATCACATTAATCAAAGCATTCAGAAATCGTTAGGCAATCATTATTTCGATACACGCCAATGAAATTGATACCAAGATACGTTCATTCTATTCGTTTTATAAGAAAAAATATTGAAAACTCTAAATTACCATTCAACACACGGCCGGTGGTACGTGCTCCGTTTTCCAATATTTGAAACAATGCCAGCCTTGACAGGAAACCACAAATCAAACTATGTATGTATATTGTATCGCGTACGTTAAGGGATAAACTTACGTTGTTCGCGGTAAACTCATGTTATGATCAAAAACAACTCTCCGAGGATATAGAAGCCTTTATTATGACATGAGATCTCATATCAAACACGGAGATTTGTTATCATCATAATTATATGAAAACTAGCTTTTCGCGGCTTCGCTCGCGTTAATTTTATGTCATAGATCTCGTTTGACAACAAAACAACCCAGAGCGTGACTTTTGGCGCCATCTGTTGGCCGAGCTAGCGCCCTCTATAGTAGAAAAAATATGTTCCCATTGGAATGACATACTTTCACGGGATAGAAAGGCTATGTTGGGCTCTGTACCCCTGACAATATATACAAATTTTCATAATGATCGGCTTATTAGTGAAGCCGTGAAGGAATAACAAACAAACAACTCACTTTCTCATTTATAACATAAGTATATGAAAATAATGTGATTCAACCCACAACCTACTGTGACTAGTGAAACCCCAGCGACAGTTCTACGTATTACCCGTGGGAATTTAGAAAAATCCCCTCCTATCCTACCTTTATTGTTTAAATCATAAAGGCAATCAAACTTCAGAAATCTAGATCTAGGCTGAAACCAATCAAAATTTAATTTAATTTCCGGCACAAACTTTTGTGTTCTTTTAATTTTTGTTTAATTAAATAAATAAAAAGAAACAATAAATTTTCATTCAAAAGCAAAGACTGTATTTATTTTCCGTGTCCATTTTGATAAACTAATAGTATTATTTGTTCATCTAATGTTGCTTAAAAATTAATTGAATAGAGTTATTCATTATTGTAACATTCTGTGTTGTGTAACATATAACAATACATTATAAAAAATCACTAATATGAAGTCTCTGTGTAAAATATGTATGAAATAATGCTTTCGACGCATGACAATAGAAACTGAAAGTTAATTTACGAGTGACTATTTATCTATTGTGTAGAAAAATAGACATTAAAAACTCTAATTCACAAAAAGGAGGAATGTAAATCAAGTGGTGCATTTCATTATACGGCGTGGTCCGACCCTCAGAAGTACCCGACCACTGCTTTATAATTTGTGGTTCATGGAATTGAAGTGAAGTAGTGTAGTCGGGTTTATTGTTTTCATTCTAATTGCTTTTTTATTTTACTCGTTTTAGTTCATTGAGAAAGCAAATGTTTGTTTTCTTTTATTTATTATAGTTAAGTTTAAAAGTAGATTTCGATTTATTTAAATTTAAATTTGTTCGAGTGCGATTATAACTGGTGATGGAAAATGATGATTCGGTTTAAATATATCTTTATTTCTTATTCAAAACACTACAGTGTCACGTATATAAGAAACAAGAGTACCAAAATGTTAACTTCCGTTACCAATGCACAATATTCTTATCTATACATATAATAAAACAGTAGACCCCGATATGTCTGTACATTGAACATATTTGGCAAAAATGGAGAGAGAACAGTTAGAGAAAGGTAATAAAAGCGAAAAAAAATTTTTTGGATTTTTTTGTCTGTCTGTCTATCTGTCTGTCTGTCTGTCTGTCTGTTTGAACGCGCACATCTTCTAAGTTACTGAACGGATTTTAATGCAGTTTTCACAGGAAGATAGAGCTCGGCTTGGAGCAGAATATAGGCTTTGTTTCATTTAAATCGGATGTCAGGAAAATAAGTTATGTTCATTTAAAGGTCTCCTCCCTGTCAATGTAAGAAAAAAAAATTCTCGCACTTACAAACTTGAGACTTGGTACACCATAGCTACCGACAACAGACTGGACCGGACCGGACCGGACCGAACCGGACCGGACCGGATGTCAGGAGAAGAAAAAGAAGAAGTTACACTCATTTAAATTTTCAACAACCAAAGAATTTTAAAATTGTCACTGTGCAGAGTCGGAATCGCGCGACCCCTGATTACGACCATTTTAATATTCAATAGCACTGTGTATGAAAGTTTTTTATTTACTTGAGCTGACCATTTTGAAATTTAGTTCCTCAAAAATTCACTAGATGGCACTGTGCAGATATATAAAAGAGAAAATCACTGACTGATTCATCACGAAATCTCCGAAACTACAAGTGCCAGGAGTCCCAAATTTTGCATGGGGGTTCCTTTTGGTGCGTAGGTGCTCACTAAGAAAGGATTTTTGGAAATTCATCCCCTAAGGGGGTAAAACGGGGGTGCAAAGTTAGTATGAAACTTTGCCGTTTTTGAAGTTATTCGAATGAAATTCAGCATTAAGGTTCTTTATTGAAAGGTATGAAACACGAGTAAAATATTTTTCTCAAAAAACATCCCTTAGGGGGTTAAGCGGGGGCGCAAAGTTAGTATGAAACTTTGCCGTTTTTGAAGTTATTCAAATGAAATTCAGCATTAAGGTTCTTTATTGAAAGGCATGAAACACGAGTAAAATATTTTTCTCAGAAATCATACCTTAGGGGGTTAAACGGGGGTGCAAAGTTAGTATGATACTTTGCCGTTTTTGAAGTTATTCGAATGAAATTCAGCACTAAGGTTCTTTATTGAAACGCATGAAACACGAGTAAAATATTTTTCCCAAAAATCATCCCTTAGGGGGTTAAACGGGGGTGCAAAGTTAGTATGAAACTTTGCCGTTTTTGAAGTTATTCGAATGAAATTCAGCATGAAGGTTCTTTATTGAAAGGCATGAAACACGAGTAAAATATTCAAAAATCATCCATTAAGGGCGGTAAAACGGGGATGCAAAGTTGACTGATGCATCACGACATCTCCGAAACTACGTGTCAGGAGTCTCAAATTTTGCATGAGGGTTCCTTTTGGGGCGTAGGTGCTTACTAAGAAAGGATTTTTTTAAATTCCCACGGGAAAGGGAGTAATAGGACTGCAAGTGTATTATCGCAGGCGCTCAACCTAGAAAGCTGAAATTTCGTTTAGAGGTTTCCTTTATAATGTTGACAAGGATAAAGACGGGGTTTTACGAAATTCCCACGGGAAAGGGAGTAATAGAACTGCAAGTGTATTATCGCAGGCGCTCAACCTAGAAAGCTGAAATTTTGTATAGAGGTTCCTTTTATATATGTTGACAAGGATGAACACGGGATTTTTTTAATTCCCACGGGAACGGGACAAATAGGACTGCACGTGTGTTATTGTGGGCGCTCAACCTAGAACGCCTAGATTTTGTATTAAGCTTCCCTTTATAAAGTACTTAGACAAGGATAAAGACGGGATTTTTTTTTATTCCCACAGGATTCGGAATAATTAGACTACGCGTGAATTATCGGAAGCGCTTGACCTGAAAAGCTGTTTTTTTTTCTAGAGATTCCCTTTATGATGTTTACAAGGATAAAGTCGTTTTTTTTTAAATTCCCACGGGAACGAAATTATCGGCATTTTCGCTTGACCACGCGGGTGGAGCCGCGGGTAACAGCTATTAAAATAATAAAACAACAGGATTTTGTACACAGTAGGTAGCCAAGATTAACAGCGGCGAGCAAATAGACAATGAGCAATGAAGAACACTGACGTCTCGGGGAAAACTACAGTAATAGGAGACTGTTAAATCCGTCTATACTACTTAATTAGTCACAAGTCCAATTCCACGCGAGCGAAGCCGCGGGCACAGCTAGTAAGTAATAAAAACAAAATGTATGTTACAAATTAAGCGATGGCAGAGGTTTTCTACGAGAAAAAAGACTCATCGTCTAATTTATGTTTAAATATTTTTTCTTAAAGATGTTAAGTAAGCTTGAGTTCCTAATATCTATTGGAATTTTGTTGTATAACTGTTAAGTATGTATGGTTCTAAAGAGCATGTAACTATATGTATATTTGAAAAAACCCTTCGTGTTTGATAGGGTTCCGTATTAAACAAGAAATATATTAATTAATTCTTTGCACAAATCTGCCATCTGAACTGGTGGTAGGAAAAAATTGTGAGTATTCGAAATAACTTATATTAGGCCTATTTGAATAAAAATGTTTATAATTTTAGAATTTTGAATACAATGCGTGGCTACCCGACACGTTATTATTGACTTAGAACTTATTTAAAAAAACTCATAGGTACTCTCACCAAAATATTTTTTGGTCAGAAACTTTTTCTTAGTATTGTTTTTTGATTTGTTAAAATACATTATTCATGTTATAATAATTAAGAAAGATACAAAGTTAAAACATAAACTCACAAAATACATGAAACCTCAGGTCAATAATACAACTGATTCCATCTTAGTTTCCACTTTATATTGAAATAAGCTCCAAACAGAAACTATTCTAATCTTGTACATTAAATTTTATTGGTGTGCCATGTGTTTTCTGCTAGACCTTTCAGATGTTTCCTTATTCCTAAAACTGAGATATGATTTTATACAATAACTAGGAGTTTCTGCGGGTTTGCCTTTGAGATCCCAATGTTTTCATTCTCATAGGAATTTTGAAAGAAGACTATTATTATACAAACTTTTTTTTTTCCCATTATCAATTTACCACAAATAGACAAAAAAAAATATACATGTATATTGTTTAAGTAAAAACAATATAAATATGAAAAAATGTTTACTTTTTATACTAACAATCTTAGCTAAGTTGAATTTTTCACATTTAGGATTCTGTCGTAAATAATAAATAGTATAAGAATTGAAATTATGTATTAGCAAATAATGCATCCTTGAGTTAAATATTTAAACATTTTAACCTGGGTACATCTCATCAGAAATTCTATTCATGAATATCTCTTTGTTGGCTCAATCCCCGAAGCGTTTGCCGAAACTTCTGTTCCTTTCTTAGGAAAGAAAAAAAAACGATAACTTTTTACTTTTACTACCTTTTAGAATAAGACAGTTCATAAGACCTTAAGAAACCCTTTTTACCTAACATGGAACTCTATTATTCAATGTGGTCGATAGATAGATAGAATACTCTTTATTTGCATTACACACAGGAAAAAGCACAAAAACAATCTTATAAACTAGTGTAAATGCAACAAGGCGGCCTTATTGCTAAAAAGCAATCTTTTCAAGGCAACCTTAAGGTGACGAATTTCTGTATGGAGTGGGCATTGCTAGCAAGACAAGAAAATAAATAATAAACAAGAAAATGATAGATAAGTATCTAGGACATCTAAATATTAAAACAAAAATTAATAAATAACTTCAATCAAATATTATATTACTATACTTACAATAATATATTATATAAATATTCATATTCAACCTACCATAAATACAAATTATACTGTATTATACATACAATGATAGAATACAGTATTTTAAAATTGGTAAAGTCCAACACTACCTGTGATACTACTATGAATTGGTAGTATCTTGTAAAAGGGCGGGATATATATCTTATATTAGCTTCGCCCCGCGGCTTCGCTCGCAGTTAATTTTATGACATAGATCTCGTTTGACAACAAAACAACCCATAGCGCGACTTGTGGCGCCATCTGTTGGACGACATCGCAATTGCAGCGCCACCTATGGTAGAATAGTAGATTTTACAACAAGTGCACAAAACGAATCATTTCTATCCGAGACTTTTAGCAGCCCGAGCCGAAGGCGAGGGCTGATAGTAATGTCGAGGATAGAAATGGTTTTGTGGACGAGTTATAAACTCTGCTTTTCACTTCGATTGCGAGGAAATAAATAAATAAACGCAAGAAAAACAAGACCCTGTTTCCCATTTCCCGCCGCTTTTTTTTTTTTAAATCTTACGACTTTGAAATTAGGCTTGGGCTGCAGACCTATACAGCCTACTATTAAATTAATTTTGTAATAAAATAATTTTCTTAAATTAATTAAATAACCTACCGTACTTTAATTTAAATTTTAATATCTTTTATGACTTAAAAACACATAAGGCAAATAAATTAAAGTAAATATTATAAATTCTATCTCTGAACTTTTTGTTGTGTTTGGCTGTATGGCTTATTTCCTTTGTCTTAATATAGATACATTTATGGGTTTACTTTTCTGCCCTTGTGCACAAAATTCGATTTTGTGCAGCCTATATCCTGCGCAAATAAGCACTTTCTGAGCATGAGAAGTGAAATAGTTATTTGTTATGCAAGGCTGCAAAGTTGTTTTTTGGCGCGAGTACTTAAATTGAAACCTGAGCGTAGCGAGGGTTTCAAAGGTACGAGACGCAGAATAACTTTGCTGCCGAGCGAAACACAAAATTTTTCACCTCACTACAGCGAGGAAAATCCTAGGTGCAAGAAAAACGCAAATAATATATTAAATAAGTGTTTATTTTTTCATGCGGTGTCGTGCTGGCCAGTTCGATTATTCTAAAAATAAGGTTGGCGCACAGGCATGAAATATATATTAATGCATTTTCAGAGGACTGGCGGTATAAAAAATTGAAGAATAGAAAGGTTCGAATTTTAAAAATACTTTCTACGCTAGGGCACAAAATGCACTTTTGCGCTCAGATTTCGAATGACAAACAGATTCTTTCCGAGCTTGTGAGGTGAAAAAAATATTTTCACCTCACAAGCTCGGAAAGAATCTGTTTTTCTATTCTTCAATTTTTTTATACCGCCAGTCCTCTGAAAATGCATTAATATTTATTTCATGCCTGTGCGCCAACCTTATTTTTAGAATAATCGAACTGGCTAGCACGACATCGTCATATTATTTTCGTTACGAGACGCAGAATAACTTTGCTGCCGAGCGAAACACAAAATTTTTCACCTCACTACAGCGAGGAAAATCCTAGGTGCAAGAAAAACGCACATAATATATTAAATAAGTGTTTATTTTTTCATGCGGTGTCGTGCTGGCCAGTTCGATTATTCTAAAAATAAGGTTGGCGCACAGGCATGAAATAAATATTAATGCATTAACCTTTCTATTCTTCAATTTTTTATACCGCCAGTCCTTTAAAAATGCATTAATGCTTATTTCATGCCAGTGCGCCAACCTTATTTTTAAAATAATCGAACTGGCTAGCACGACATCGTCATATTATTTTCGTTTTTCTTGCACCTAGCATTTTCCTCGCTGTAGTGAGGTGAAAAATTGTGTGTTTCGCTCGGCAGCAAAGTTTTTCTGCGTCTCGTACCTTTGAAACCCTCGCTACGCTCAGGATTCAATATAAGTACTCGCGCCAAAAAACAACTTTGCAGCCTTGCATAACAAATAACTATTTCCCATTGGAATGACATAAAAAAGTAGCCTATGTTGGGCTCTGTACCTCTGACAATATGTTTACAAATTTCCATAATGATCGGCTGATTAGTCAAGCCGTGAAGGAATAACAAACAAACAAACAAGCTCACTTTCTCATTTATAATGTTAGTATGTGTTTCCTCTTGATTCTTACTCTCGAAATAAAACATCGAACTATAAGTAATCAGAATAGGTAATAATGTTTTTTGTTTTTATTTGACAAGATGACACCTCACCAAATCTACTTACGCATGTATACAGTATAGAGTGGAATTTCGTTGCCGATCAATCTCACTTAAGGCTAATGCCCTATAATGTTGGTGAAAATAGGCATAAGGCTCGTAAAGTGTACTATATATGTAACCGAAGTCGGGATGTACAGTCTGTTAAGTCGTTGTGGTAAAGCCTAAATTTGAATGCACATGGATACATATTGCACGGGACTGTACTATACAGGGGGCTGACTCTCGTAACAAAAACCGATTCTGTTTCGATTCAAACACACTCGCTGTCCCGTTCAATTTCAATTTTGCATGAGTGAGACGGCGATAGAATTTCAGTCGTAATAGAATCGGTTTTTGTTACGAGAATAGGGAGTCAGGTCGTATAAGTCTGACTTTGTTTACAACAACTCGCTAATACTTTGAATTAATCGCTGTTCGTACGTCGACGCACGAACAGCTACGAATTCTATGAAACGTGTTGTTTACCAAAAACTGTCGACGCACGAACAGCGACGAGTTCTATGAAACGTGTTGTTTACCAAAAACTGTCGACGCACGAACAGCGACGAGTTCTATGAAACGTGTTGTTTACCAAAAACTGTCGACGCACGAACAGCGACGAGTTCTATGAAACGTGTTGTTTACCAAAAACTGTCGACGCACGAACAGCGATGAGTTCTATGAAACGTGTTGTTTACCAAAAACTGTCGACGCACGAACAGCGACGAGTTCTATGAAACGTGTTGTTTACCAAAAACTGTCGACGCACGAACAGCGACGAGTTCTATGAAACGTGTTGTTTACCAAAAACTGTCGACGCACGAACAGCGACGAGTTCTATGAAACGTGTTGTTTACCAAAAACTGTCGACGCACAAACAGCGACGAGTTCTATGAAACGCGTTGTTTACCAAAAACTTTCTTTTCTGGTAAGAAAACTAATGAAGTAGAGTTGAGTGGAGAACTAAGAACAAAGATTTTTATGCTAATAATGTAAGCAGTCATGAAACTTTGTCATTACATAGTACATAAAATACTATTGAAATGAAAAATATGTTATTTCATTTCATACTCACCTACATTTTACATACTACTTACATTCCTACGTACTCAAATGAAATTTGAAAACCGTCCGAAGTAAGTGTCGGTTGCACTACAAAGTCGGCACTTTAGACGCTTTCAACAATTTACAAAATAGGAAACAAAGAAAAAAGTAAACATCGTAATAAAATCTATAATTTATATGTGTGTCTGAAGTAAGGAATAAACGATCCACTTAATTCTAAGTTCTATGAATATGGTTAGAAAGTGGAACGAGATGTCAGCCTTTGTTGTAAGCGGCTACAACAGCCTTGCCCCACTTATACAATTGTTTCAGCACCTGGTTACCTCCGTACCTTTCCTTGTATGCCTTGTTTATGTTTACTGATTCGTATTTATAACGGCTGAAATGTTTTAAGGGCTTTGTATAAAATATCCCTTCGTATATTCACAAGCATATCCTTTCAAAATATTTTTTTTGTAATACCACTTATTTCATTTTATAGGAATAACAAAATAAAGTATTAAAGTACTTTCTAATTTATAAAACTTCTAACTCTTTAACTACTTCTTTTTTCGCTCGGAGAAGTTCATTACGGGCGGTCGTGTATCGGTCGCGCAGAAATTCAAATTAAATTTAATAAATAAGCCTAAATTAGAAGTGAAATCTATCTCTCTAAGTTTTATAGCTCAATTTGCAATAACAAAGTTCTACGATTCACAACCGTGGCTGTGAACGCAAAGGAATATATCTAACACAGTCTCGCATATGTGAAGTGTTGTATCTGCCATCTTTATCACACCTGAGTGAATACCTGTTACGAATCCATAGAGTTAAGACTACGCAGAGTTGTCATCATCAAATTATGTTGCGACGTACACCACCTAGTACTCCTACTACTTCAGACAACCCACCAAGTACATTAGCGAAATCGTTAACTCCTGTAATAAATCCTCTAATAAAACATTCAAACTCTGAATCGGATCTCCATGCAGCTCCGCGTAAACGCAAACATGGGGACGATATTACGGAGATGTTCCAGGACTTTGCTACAAATCTAACTGCGCAACTGCATAACTGGAAGATTGAAATAAGTGAGGACATCACACTAATTAAAGATGGTATGAGAAGCGTTCAAAGCGATATCTCATCGCTGAATAAAACATCCAATGAAATGAAATCTGAAATAAGTAACATTAGTAAAGACTACATGGAAATTAAAAAAGATGTTATCAACATAAAAAATAATCAAACAAAAATAAAAGAAGAGTTCAGTAAGATACAGCAGTCTTTACAATATTTCTCTGATGAACAGGATACATTGAATAAAGAAATAGATTTATTATCTGTGAAAATTAATAATTTTGACAAACTTGAACAAGAAATTAATGAAATAAAACAGCAGAATAGATTGTTGAAGTTGGAGATGAATGTTAAAGATCAAAGAGACAGATTACAGAACTTGGAAATTGTGGGACTTCCTGAGGATAGCAACGAAAACTTAATGGATATCGTGCTTAACATAGCCAAAAGTGCGGGAGTCAATGTAACACACAACGACATTTTACACGCCCATAGAATTACACCACTAAATAAACAACAGGGTCGACCAAGGATTATCATTGCCAAAATGTCTACAAGACTTATAAAAGACAACATCATATCAGGTGCACGGAAGCTTAGATTAACCACAGGACAATTAAGACTTTGGGGCCAGGACAAACCCATTTACATAAACGATAATCTAACACCATACAATAAACAGCTATTTAGGAGGAGCAAGGAAACAGCAAAATCCAAAGGGTACAAGTACATATGGACAAAAAACGGGATAATCTACGCAAGGCAGAACGATACGTCCCCATTAGTCAAAATTGCAAGCGAAGAGGATATAAAAAACAAAATCATCTAAAATCGTACGTTACTGTTCACAATTGTTACAACCTTATAAAATTTTTACTAGCTGTCGCTGTCGCTGTATTCTATTTTCATTATTATTTAGTTGTAAACATGATTGGTTTATTTCACTTTGTACTTGTCTGTAAAGTTTCTAGCTCTATTGCAAGTGGAATGCAGCGACGATTGTATTGGCAGCGCGTGCGCATCCATGTACCCTCCGAAATCGTAATATTTGCCTATTATTTGTGTGTTCTTAATCGACTTAATTATTTCATAAATTTGTTATTGCTCGGATGTCATGTGCCAATAGTTATGCGTTATTTACATTTGTACACATATTACATGTACAATTTACTACAATTTAATTTAAACACTATAAATAATCAAACATACACATTTATTAATTCATCTACTATCATAAATGTTATAATATTTTATTTTATTTTATATTACTGTCTTATACACCCTTACGCTGAACATTATGTAATAATATTAAACAAAAAAAATGTTTTTGTTATATCACTGAGTTGTTGTTTGCGCTTCTATGACACGTACTTACATACTTACCTTCGGAAAAATAAATATAAATTGGTACGGTTGAAGGTGCACACGCTGCATTTTGTTCAATCGCTTTTGTCACAACGAAAATACGTAATTAAAATACACTACAAATTGATATCGCCTACTGTTAAAGTATTGGTTAATACAAAATGTGTAAGATACTTTAGTCATGATTACTGTTGGTTTTCGAATTATAACTACGCAAAAAATAATAAATACAATAAAAACAAATTACTAATGGAGTCATTGTGTAGAAATGATTAATATTGATCACTATTTTAACATTTATTACCAAAATGCTCGTGGATTGAGAACCAAATGTTCACAATTTTTACAAAGTATCTTGTGTTGTGATTATGATATAGTTGTTATCACCGAGACCTGGTTACACAGCGGTATATACGATCGTGAGTTGTGCGATGAACGTTATGATATGTTTCGATTAGATAGAAATTGTTTAGCATCGGGTAAGCAGACAGGCGGAGGCGTTATGATACTTGTTCGACGTACCCTCGGGGCGACGCGTTGTGATAATGATGTGACAGAATCCACTGAATTGCTATCAGTCTCGATACCGATTTGTCCCTCTGCGTCTAATGGCCACAGCGGCGTTAAATTTAATTTGTATTTATGTGCTGTGTACGTGCCGCCAAATCCTTCGACTATTCCTTTTAATATTGACAACATCGTTACAGTAATGCATACATTAGTTGACACCGATCCCAATAATAAGCTCATAATTATCGGAGATTTTAACCTACCATGTATTGAATGGAATTCCTCCGATGGATCTCTCCATAAGGCACTCGGGCCTATTGCAGTTCAGGATGCAGGAATTAAACTGGTGGAGGAATCGTTATTGATGGGTCTTAATCAACACAACATATATAAAAACTACGCAGGTAACACATTAGATTTAGTTTTTTCTAATTTTCCTCTCAATATATCTGAATCTTCTTTTTCTCTTGTAAATGTCGATAGAGCGCACACAACATTACACATTGAGATCTGTGATCTAATACTTAATCCAATTACTGAAACTTCTGTTCCTAGAAAGAAGTTCAATAAAGCAAACTACGATCTACTAAATACACACTTTAATGGCGTGGACTGGCACTCAAAGCTACAGAATAAAAACATAGACGATATTGTCTCGATCTTCTATGACGTTATACACGAAGCTATTGCTTTGTATGTTCCTTTATCAGGATGTTCAAGCTCTCGACAATATCCTATTTGGTATAACAGTTCATTAATTAAAATAATTAAAGAGAAAAAGAAAGCACATAAACGTTGGAAAATGTTCGGGAATAGGCGCGATTACGATGAATTTGCTCTGTTACGCGATAGGCAAAAACGAGTACATAGCATCTGTTATAATAGCTATATCGAAAACGTGCAACATACATTAAAAAAGACACCAAAAATATTTTGGACATACGTTAAATCCCTGCGAGGTGGTTCCAATTATCCCAAAACAATGACTTATCAGGATAATAAGTATGTTGATAGCAAGGAAATTTGTTTAGGGTTTAGTGATTTTTTTAGACTAGTATTCGGACAACCTTCATCGGCAGAAGAAGGAGTTACCGAACTACAAGATAATATTAGTAATGATTTCATATCTCATATTAAAATGACAACTGATACTATAGAAACTTATCTTAAGAAATTAGACACGTCAAAAGGCGCTGGTAGCGACGGGATCCCCCCACTCTTTTGGTGTAAATGCGCAAAGAGTCTTGCAGCACCGATTACATACATATACAATACATCACTAAGTGAGGGATGTTTTCCTTCCTTGTGGAAGCAAGCTCATATAGTACCTATACATAAGAAGGGATCGGTCACTAAAATTGAGAACTATAGGGGTATATCTATACTAAACACAATAGCTAAAGTTTTTGAGAAAATCGTATACGATGTAATTCAACCAATGATTAGTAATAGTATCCCGAATCAACAGCATGGATTCCTCAAGCGCCGCTCAGTTGTTACTAATTTAGTTAGTCTTTCAGATTATATATTATCTAATATGGATGGTGGAGGACAGGTTGACGTGATCTACACGGATTTTGAAAAAGCTTTCGATCGTGTGGATCACGTCATCCTAATTCAGAAATTATATGAATTGGGTATCAGGGGCGACCTTCTGAGATGGGTAAAATCATATTTATTTAATCGTTCTCAAGCAGTAGTTGTAGGCGGTTTTAAATCAGACTTCGTTGATGTCCCGACAGGAGTACCACAGGGTTCACATTTGGGGCCCCTTTTTTACAATGTATATTTATACGACATTGGAAAATGTTTCAAACGAGCAAACTACCTAATGTACGCTGACGACAAAAAAATTTTTTACCGAATAAAAAATCTGAACGATTGTGCCGATTTACAACGGGATCTTGATTCACTCTGCACTTATTATAGAACCAACAAAATAAATGTTAATATTTCCAAATGTCATTATGTATCATTTACACGTAAGAGGAAACCTATCACATACTGTTATAATTTCAATGGTGCTGTTGTACATAAAACTAGTGTCGTGCGAGATCTCGGAGTTCATTACGATAGTAAAATGCTGTTTGCTGATCACATAGATTACGTATGTAATAAAGCTTACAAAAGTCTCGGCTTCGTATTGCGTACTTGCAAATCGTTCAGTAATATCACCGCAATCAAATCCGTTTATTATGCGTACGTACGTAGTATATTAGAATATGCCAGTCCGATATGGTCTCCTCAATACGCAATATACAACAAGAGATTAGAACGTATTCAGAAAATATTCGTAAAAAATCTTAACTACCGAACCTTTAGGCCAACTCAGGATTACGCCCTGGACTGTCGTGAGCATAATTTATTGACTATAACACAGAGACATAGGATGTTGGATATGTGTCTCCTTTTTGATATTATACGTGGTAACATAGATGCTCCGGAACTAGTAGAGGGAGTGTCGTATTGCACGCCGCGTACCCGCACACGACACACTCCATTGCTGCACGTGCCTCGACACTCCACTAACTATGCGAAAAACACACCTCTCAGTCGATTAGCTCGCTTCTATAACATCACACTCAGTGACATTGATATATTTTATTATACAAAATGTTCTTTTAAAAAACAAATTATATCTCTTCTTACAGAGGAATAACAGTAATTATTATTATTATTATTATATATATATTTCTATATCATTAAATACTGCTTCATTTTTATTTATTTATTTACCTAAACAAACAACTCACCCTCCTTTCCTACTGACAGACAAACTGACCTATAGATATATCTGTATGAACTGTCCCTATATATTTATTTATATTTATTTATTTATTTATTTATAGATACTAAACCCCCCCCCCCCCCCATTCAGATGAATTAAATAATAATCATATTGAAACATAAAACATACAAAATATCCTTGCATCAAGGTCAGGTACTATACTTATATAATTTTCTCTTTTTCAGCTTATTACATAGCATATTGTAGCGTATTTGTATTGTGTACTTCACAAACTTATATGAATTCTGCGTAATTGAGCGTTATTACTGCCTTAATGAATTTATATAATTTTTGGAACATTATTAGAAACCTATTATTAGCTTTAAGAATAGCATGTAACATGAAAATGTAAAATATATTATTGTACGCTGTTGGTTTCTTAAATAATTATTAAAAAAAAAAACTTGTTTTTTTTTTATTTTTAAGGCTCTGTAAATTTGGCCAACTAAAACATATAAGGCTCTATTACAAATGGCATGTTTATGGAAACGGTCGCTAGTGGAAATTAGATCATTTGTGTCATTGCTGAACGAAGTTGATTCGATAAATCTCGTTTGCCATTTGTCTATAACATAAATCTGAGGCGATCCATTTTAAGTAGATTTAACTTTAAATATTATCTGTAAGCCGATTGAACGCATAACAAATTTTTTTTTTTTTGTTAAAACACGGAGTGCACCCGTTGGTATCCCATGTCAAACTTAGGTGTCGACATATCATTAACAAAAATCACACACCACTTCCATGGGCACATTAGTCTGTTTACGCACATCACGCGTGTTAGTTTAGGATTGCTGTTATAGCGGCAGTGTGCTTAGAATGATGTATTTTATATACTTATAAGCACATGAGAGCGTATTATAGAAACCACTGAAATTGCGTACAATTTTATAGGCATGTAATATAATGACTAGATGTAGCACGCGGCTTCGCCCGCATGGGCTTTTTCTGGTTAATATATAGCCTACTGGAAAAACCAGCGCAAATTCTATACTTAACGGTATTTTGAAAAATCTTTTCTTAACATTTCAGGTCTCTAGATCAGCGGTTTAGACGTATTATACTATATATTTATGTATGATTTATTTTAGACTTTTCTATGATGAAGATTTTACGATACTATTCTTCAGTTTCTTGCTTCAATTAAATTCAATCATAAATAAGATGTTTTCTTGTCTCTTGTCCTTTTCAGAAATCATTAATTTCATATTTAGCTTATGAACTTTTTAGAGAAAAGATCAGATATTAATCAGTCATCGTGAAACTGATTACGGGTATCATAATTAATATTAAACCAACGGAGTTGTGATTTATTCCCCTTTTCAAGGTTACAAGGGCGATTAATTGCTTGTTTTAGGGGCGGTTAAAAGTAATTAAAATTATTTTTGTAGTTAGGCAGCAATTATGCTCTTATAACAACATTTCAGATTTTAATAATAGATGGAGTAAACTGGGTCAGTTTTGAACATAATGACACTAATTTAGAGTTGCGTCCTAATGTTGTGGTGTGTATTTACTCGAATGATACGAAATACTTTCAGTGTTATTTAACAAAAAATAGGTCACACGTTCAACGCAAATGGAACAATTTGGGGCAAAATATCTACGTATATTATAGTACCTAGTTTATACTAATTTAAAAAATATACACATAAAATAACTGCTTATTTGGCAGCTCAGAAGCTCAATCGTTAATGGCCCTTCCTCTAGCGGCAGAGGCCTCGGATTGATTCCCACTAAGGGAAACATTTATGTGTTGTGTTATGTGAAGAGGTATTTCTGAAATTGAGAGATAGCTTGTAGCGTAACGACACCTTGTTATGTGAAAATTGCCCTGAAGGCCCGTCTAGAGTTTCAATGACTTCATTTAAAAAAATGCTTACCTACGTATTATCGGTATTTTGATACTTTTAATATTTTACAAAAAGCAATCAATTACGTATATATCGCAAGTCAAATCGGTGTCTCTTTGTAGTAAAATTCAGATAGAAATATAGAATTATTCAAGCAGAAAGAAGCAATAATTTAAACTAAATGATTTGTTACTTAGCAAATTATGTATTGAAGATCTTGGAGGACTATCTAGGACGTTATAAATTAGCCTTTTTAGAATAACTGTATTGTTAAATACCACATTACATTGTAGGTAATTGTGTTTGCTAAAACATTATCACAAAATTATACTAACAAATTTTATTCCCATGTCGATGTGAAAGTATATTTTTTAATTAGTCGACTTTGACGACGGATTTCATGGTAATAATACCCTTTTTGTTTTTGATATCCATATCCATACCAATATTATAAATGTGAAAGTGTGTTTATTTGTTTTCACGTCGAAAGTAATGAACGGATTGATATGATTTTTTTATTGGGGAAAGTTTAAGGTCTGGAGAGTAACATAGGCTACTTTTTTCCACGGGATAAGAAGATTCCCATGGGAAAAGTTATGACATTTTCCCTTGACCACGCGGGCGGAGCCGCGGGTAACAGCTAGTAAATTAAAGCGGCCTATTTGAATAAAAATATTTACTTTATCTAGATTCAAAATTTGTAGTGTTTTCGTCACTAAACTAAAAACTATAGAGTGGTTAAAACTCCAGAACTCCACTTTATACAGGGTTGGCAAAGCGCGGTGATACAGGTATTGCAGGTATTGCGTAAATCCGATACTTCGGCCGAAGTATGTGGTGTGGTATGGGTGGTGGTATGGGTTGTTTTGTTGTCAAACGAGAACTATGTCATAAAATTAACGCGAGTGGAGCCGCGGGGAAAAGCTAGTTGGTTATAAGTTTCATAAAAAATTGGATTTATTACTGCGAGACTAATGTATAAATTATGGTTACAACTATATAGAGTTGTGTGTGTATCGACTTGGACTGTGGAACTACGTCGATAATCCACTTACTGGTTAACGAACCTACCGCCTGCTGGGCAGATTACAACCGACGTGGCACCTTATACGCTACTTTCCAAGTATGCAAATACACAGAATATATTATACCTACGTAATTCAATTTCTTTTAAACAACAAACACACAATTAAAACCCAATTTGGAAAAGTTAAGAACAAATACAGAATGTTTCTCGTGAAGAAACTTTTTTTGTTTTCCCACAACGATTTACTGTTTTACTTCATAATGATACTTAAGAATTTCACAATACATTGGAACTTTTTTTTAAATTGTGTCATGTAACTTTTTGATTTAGTCGCGCGATTAGAAAAGAAACCACAAATTTGAGTGAAGTTTAGATTTTTTTTTAAACTGTGTGACCCCCTCTGGTTGTGGATGAAAAAATCGAATGCAGAAAGTTTGGGTTAAAAAAAATTTTTTTGGAATAAAATTTCCGTTGTTTCTGAGCTCATATCTAGACAGCGATTGAAATTAAGTAAAAATTGTATAGATTCAAAGTTGTGGTGAATTTAATTAGCTTTTAATTTATGTAGTACAAAAAAAAACAATCTATGACGCATCGATTTCAGGAAACCGTGTTTACGCGAATCTATGTTATATTGCTAAATAGTTTTGTTTCATTACAAAAAAATTATAGGAAAGTGGTAAAGTTTTCTGATAAAAGCAATTCGACTACAAATGTATACTTATGTAGCCGCATTTCCTTCAATCCTTTTACCATTACAATTTATTTTGGATCACTTTTATCTGCCCCCGTGTTCTCGGGTTTATCCACTAAAAGGTTCAGATAGTAATACCTACAATTTGTGATATAAGTACTATCGTAAATCATTTAATAGAATTTAATAGGTGACAAGGTCGATGGCCTCGAACTGATTGAACGCAAAAGTTAAGCAACGATGATCCCAGCCAGTATTCAGATGGGCTTAAAAATCAAGGCAATAGTATTTGACTTACAGTTATTATATTAAAACTGCTCCTGCCTGTGTATAGTTACACCCATCACACCCATGCATTGGATACTTTTTATCCCAGAAATCACTCGGAGAACCGCGAATAAATTACGCATTCATTCAAAATTCTTTAAACACATTCGTTAGGCCAGTGGCAAATGGTCCACCTTTACACACTTGCGTTACTTTTAGCATCGATATAGTCGCGATACAGTCGCCATGCTGTCGCGATGCAGAAGCTGGCCATTGAACTGTAGCGATGCAGTATAGATGCAATCGCGATGCAGCATCGATGCACTCGCGATGCAGCACCGATGCTTGTATCGATGCTAACGTGAGCCACGACGCGAAATGTATTTTGATCAGTCATTGGTTGACTGCCACAGCGCGATGAGTTCGATTGAAACTGTTTTAATCACGCTCTCTGTATTATTATTACTTTTAAAAAAGAAACGTAAACGCAAACAGAGGAAGTATTGGGTCCACAAATTTATAAGTGAAAGATCAACATGTGTTCAAAGATCAACACGTGTTCATTATGTATCAACATTTAAAACTGCAAGTAACAAGTGATGACTGTATCGATGCTAACGCGCGTTAGCATCGATACACACGCGCGACAGCATCGATGCAAAAATCTGTTCATTGCAGGTGTCGCGATGCGGTCGCGCGTTTCTAAAACGCATGACTGCATCGATGCTAAAAGTCATAGTGAGTAAAGGGCCTTAATTTGTAAAATACCTAAGTCGTCGTACAAAAAAGAAACAATTTTATAGAAGTAATATACGTATATGCTACATAAATGCAATACAACTTTTAATATTTATAGTGGTTTTTGCACGTGGTTCACTCCCCTGAGATTGAAATTTAAAGTAATTCCACTCGGCTATACTCCATCTACCTAAAACGCAGTATCCGAAGCGGAAATTTATGAATAAATATTTATATTTTGCTAACATGGTTAGCTTAGTTTAGATTTAATTATGAGCACCTACTTTAAACTAGCTCGGTCCTAGCTGACCGTCAAGAAGCAATTCCTATCGTACAACGTGATAGAGTATCTTCTAACTAAATCCTTTCGATTGAAGGGGTCATGATGAATCACAGCCAATCTATTGTTGTACAGCGTTTCGGAGTATGCTCTATATTCTTTTTAAAGTAGGAAGATCTTACAGAATTCGGATTAGTCGAGTAGGCATCAGCAATCAGTAAATTTCGAGAAAATATTTTTTTGATATAGAATAAGCGTAATTTTATTAGCGCGTATCCCATCCCTCCATCCCAACCCCATAACGATCCCGTGGGAATTTTGAAAATATTCTGTTCACAGATTTTAGAAATTGGACATTTTGTGAAATGTCCGCTTCAAATTCATCATTGTTACGCCTTTAGATTTTTTAATTTCTAAACTAATTATTTTTTTAATTATCATCCATTTTTTGCTCATGTGTACGACCTGGGATTTTTTATTTGAGACAAAGCTCTGACTGAATGACAAAAGTGGAATCTCCTCCCCGCTGTGGGAAGAGACGAAATTTTGTAATGAAAGTAATGATACTATAGCCCATAGGCTGTGCTATGAGAATGCTTATGATTATGAACTCTGATAACGAGGTGCCCTTTTCCCTTTACTGGAAAATACGTAAAGACCTTCGTCAAACTATTTACCGTTCCAAATGTCCCTTTCTACACTGAAGTTTGACGTCAAGATCACAATATACAGGGTTGAAAAGATAAGTAATCTTACCCGATTATTTCTAAACTAATAATATGCAAAATGGTAGGAATTAGTAGGTACAAGGATTTGTAACAAAATTTTAATGTAATTACGTGGTAAGTAAAATTCTTGAAATGATAATTTATATTACTTTAAGCCCTTTACTAAACGATGCATAACTTACACAATACGAAACTTTTTATTGCACCAATACAAATCAAATACATTAAACTTAGCAAATACACACAATAGGCAGCCTTATCGCAAGCGATTTCTTCCAGACAACCCAAAAGAAATGGACAAAAGAATTTTAGACGGGTTGCGTTGCGTGGCTCAACATAAAGTTATACTATCTATTAACAAAAATTTATTTGTAAGAAGATAGAAATTAAATCTTTTAAAAAATCACTTTACTTCGCCATCCCGTATATACGCAGACATATAAAGACCTATAGACACCGCTATAAAAGCAAGAACGTTAGGGTACTCTGTAATAACTATCATAGCGTCAAACGGAATGACGAGACTCAGCGGGAGGGCCCACTTATACGGATATTTTAACCAAACGCCCATAAAAAACCTTATACCTCATTCGCCTTCTTCTTTATACGTGCCTTTTTACTTGTGCATGTTCCTTTAGCTTCGATATTATCTGCTTCGATATTCTCATACTAAAATTCTCAAAGTCGAGTTTCGACCTCAAGCGTCGTTCCGTTCATACGAAATGTAAAAATGAGCGAGACAGTGAGCGAGTTTAAAACTAGATTTAAACTAAAATGTTTTTTACAAGAATAGGCCCCTCTAATTTTTTTATAAAGTCACTCGAGTTTTTTCATAAATTCTACATGCATTGATTTCATTTGTCTTTTTAGCAAACACTCCAAAAAATATCAGTTTTTAGTTTGTCAAGTATTTTTTCACTTCTCATGCTCAGAAAATGCTTATTTGCGCAGGATATAGGCTGTACAAAATCGAATTTTGTGCACAAGGGCAAAAACGTATCTACTCATAAATGTATCTATATTAAGGCAAAGGAAATGAGCCATACAGCCAAACACAATAAAAAGTTCAGAGATAGAATTTGTTATTTTATAATATTTACTTTAATTTATTTGCCTTATGTGTTTTTTAAGTCATAAAAGATATTAAAATTTAAATTAAAGTACGGTAGGTTATTTAATTAATTTAAGAAAATTATTTTATTTCAAAATTAATTTAATAGTAGGCTGAATAGGTCTGCAGCCCAAGCCTAATTTCAATGTCGTAAAATTTCAAAAAAAAAAGCGGCGGGAGTCAGGTCTTGTTTTTCGTGCGTTTATTTATTTATTTCCTCGCAATCGAAGTGAAAAGCAGAGTTTATAACTCGTCCACAAAAACATTTTTATCCTCGACATTACTATCAGCCCGAGCCGAATGATTCGTTTTGTGCACTTGTTGTAAAATCTACTATTATATGATTTTTCAAAAATACTGGCTGTCTTTTCAACTGATATTCCACAGAGATTTTATATTACTAGATATTGTCTGATCGATGGCCTTTGTTATCATTTTTTTTTTCAAAATTCGCGTTTCGAAACAATGGAATTGTGTAAATAAAGCCACGAACATTTTTTTAATACAGTTGCTCAAAAAGTAGTGTATTGCAGGGACGTATAGCGTTCGGGATGTGGGCTTTTTCTTTACCAACTGTCAAAATAATGTCTATTAAAAAAAATATATTTAAAAACAAGCTTTTATTTAATTGCGCTAAAAAGAATAAAATAAACTTTTCTTTTAAAAATTTAACTATCAACTTATAACGTCATTACACAATTTATATGACTTAAAAGCTTGTCGCGAGATTTAATTACTAACATTTATTCGTAGTACGAGTAAATGTTCGTTCGATAACTATGTTTTCTTATAGAGGTAAATCTCGCGACAAGCTTTTATGTCATATAAATTGTGTAATGACGTTATAAGTTGATAGTTAAAGTTATAAAAGAAAAGTTTATTTTATTCTTTTTAGCGCAATTAAATAAAAGCTTGTTTTTAAATATATTTTTTATACTTTTAATTTATTTTTTACTTTTTAGTTATCACTGGTCAGGTTTCGCAGTGCCATCTATTGTCGAAAGGCGGTACTAGTCTAATAAATTTATTTGTTATAACTAGCACCAGCAATTAGAATACCTATATAATTTCCTGATTTTACTACAGTCACCCTGCGACAAACTAAACGGGTGTATGTACCCATCAAAAATAAAATACCGACCAAGGGCAAGTAGAACTCGCGCATGAGGGTTCCTTCCCATAATCATACTAGTCATACTATCATACTAATATTATAAATGAGAAAGTGAGTTTGTTTGTTATTCCTTCACGGCTTGACTAATCAGTTGATCATTATGAAAATTTGTATATATATTGTCAGGGGTACAGAGCCCAACATACCTTTTTACCCGTGAAAGTATGTCAATCCAAAGGGAAAGTATTTTTTCTACTATAGAGGGCGCTGTATGGGATGCTATCGGCCAACAGATGGCGCCACAAGTCGCGCTATGGATTGTTTTGTTGTCAAACGAGATCTATGTCATAAAATTAACACGAGCGAAGCCGCGAGGAAAAGCTAGTAGTAGCTAAAATACATTTTAATTCAAAACCGGTATAAAAAGAGCCATATACCAATGTAAAATGTACCAAGGGTAGGATCACATTATATTGGTTGTTTAAAGAAGAAGAAGTAACTACAAATTTACAATTTTCAGATTTATTCCTGTACTTGTGCTACATTATCTTGCTTCTTGCCAAATTTCATGATTCTAGGACAACCGGAAGTACCCTATAGGTTTTTGGTCGGAACGGTTTTGTACGAAAAACGGAACACAAACGGCTGTATCGTAATTTTGTTATCATAATATTGTATTGTCATCTGATCTACAGTTTTAAGCAAAATTTCAGCTCAATCGGTCTTCGGGAAGTGGTTCAAATTTTCGTTCCAAGATTCCGCCCTTACATACATTCATATACATACATACAAGTCAAGTTAAATAAAAGCTTTTAAAAAGAATACCTCAACCACGAAGTTTTTACAAAAAAAAATTCATAGAAGTTTTTATGATTCATGCAAATATTTCTAAAAAAAAGCTACTAATTTGTTTCAATATCAGATTTAATGATTTGATTCAATGAGTTAGGTTAGGTTTCATTTCATTTCATCTCATTAAATTTAATTTTCATTTCATATCAATAAAAAAAATCTACTGAAGACTTGGCTGTATGGGCATAGTTCCCTTTGCCTACCCAGAATGGGTGAAGAAAACAAAAAAAATCTCAAATATATTTACGGTTGGTGCCATTTTCAATTTTCTTTGCGAGTTTAGTTGTTTGTTGTACAAAATGAGTAATTTAATTGCTTAAATTTTGTATGTATTAAAAATAGTTGTTCAGTACACGTGCGGAACCGTCATTGCAACTAGTTCCGACTGTCAACCCTCACCTTCGGCTGCGCCTCGGCTCGGGTAGACATTTGTCGGAACTCTTTGCAATGACAGGCTTTCCGCACTCGTAATGAAATGTACTATTTTCGGCGACCGGTTTAGTTCAGTTGCCATAGCAGTACTTGTAACTTTTAAAATTTGTCTGTGCTACCATTATTTAGTTTACATAGATCTAAAACAAATTGAACTATTTTAAAGTCACAGAACACCGAAATCGTCACCGAAAAAAGTATTCGAAATAATAGAAAACAGAAGATATTGAATGATTGGATACACATAAACACGTCACGTTTTTTGGGAACATCATAGAAGGAAAGATAGATTGTGATGTACTGGAAGGAGTAGGAAGAGTAGACCAAAGTTAAATTTAGGGCTCTACCACACAAGCGCGTTTTTATAATGTCGGTGGCGTTATTGCGATATCTGTTTTCAGTACATTTTGTATTATGATGGTCATGGAGTAAAACACTGCTGCGATAATAACGCCGCAATGGAAGTAGGACGTTGCGTTTCTCCGTCCTGCGATATTCCGATATGAGTTCTAGTGCGTTTTGTGTCAGGGCGCAAACGACCGTACACACAGCTGCGATTATAACGTTAGTACAAGACGCTCTCTCATAAGAATTATCGGACTATATAAACGCAGCTGTGTGCATGAAATCTGGACGCATTATCGCAATAACGCATGCGACAGGACGATAACGTCCTGTTTAGTCAGATCGTCAATCGTGTCAGTTAAGGAATAAGCCTTAGAAAGGGAACTGTGAAGAAGGATACACCCATAGATACATAAACGAGACCTGCTCTAAAATCTAAGAAGAGAATCACAACCATTTAATACAATAAGTGACATATTTCTCCTTACACTTAAGAAAATTAAAAAGAAACTTATAGTTTATACGACAGTACAGAAACAAGCAAGCGCATTTCTTAATAATTGCTCTACTACTCCATAACATGTAAACTAAAATTGAATTTACCGTATATGTTTCAGAGATTTCACACAACTCTAATTGCAATGCAAACGGTACGACAAATTTGACGACTTTTTACTCGTAATGCATGTAACTAATGAGAGTCGACAGAGAACACAAAGCTACACAAATCGTTTTCCTAGAATTCTCGTGAGAACATGTTACATGGAGTATAATTTACAGTGACAATTAATTAAATGTTGTCCTCTAGTTCTAAAGAAAGCAACAGCTAACTAACCTTTTTTAATATAACAAATAATATTTCTTTATGTACAGTCAGGACTAGTCAGGAGCACGTTGAGCTTTGCACTTGCAGTACAATTTTGGATCTTATGACATAAAACTTAAGAATGATACAAAGTCCAATATGTAAAAGTCGACCTGTCATGACTGTACTTACATAGAAAAACCATCAGCCAACTGGTAGAAACTAGACGCTTAATGCATTGTGACAACTCATGATTCATTATTGGTCCCTTGCCCAGTAGTAAATGACTACTAGACTTTATCTCAAGGGTCTCAAGGGTTTGAATCTCGCGCAAGACAAACATTTGTGTCACACGGGTACAAGCTAGACGCGGGCAAAACCTAGTCATTACATAGTATAAAATAAAATAAAGTCGCTTCCGATGTCTGTCTGCCTCTATGTAAACTTAGATCTTTAAAACTACGCACCAGATATGCATGTGTTTTTTTTTATAGATAGAGCGATTCAAGGGTTAGGTTTATATGTAAAATACATTCCAAAATTCCCACGGGAAAGCGGGATACGCAAACGAAGTTGCGCGAGTTTCGTTGATCATAACTAAAAACAAATAGGATTACCTGAAAATATTGAAGCAAAAGGCTGATAAGTTTACTTGTTTTCATTTAATCTTCAAGTTGCTGCTTGCTTTTATTCTTAAAGGTTTTTTTTTATTTAATTTGTTCGCGATTCCCCCGAGACGGGACTAACTCCTCGGTCTGTCCTCTAGAGGTCCGTTCCTTGAAATACGCTTTTAATAATAGACTAAGCAATACATCCATCTAATCCACGTTTTTATTTTATTATCCTGTGGTCTGTAATTCGTACGTCGCGGTTGATACACAAAGACTGACGTATTTCTACTTCAAATACGCTCTAGAGTACTCGCTAGGCGTGTCGTACTGGAATGGAATTCGTGTCGACTTCCAGGTGAGTCGGTGGCACTGCAAGTGTTAAATTATAGCCAGGATCCAATAAGTTTTTTTTTTTTTGTCTTATTTAATGGCGTTTCTGTCGTGTTTTAACGACACATTGACAATTTCGCCAATGTCGAGTATTTAAATGAACACTTTTTAACAAAAAAGTACACTTTAAAAAAGCAACGTGGTACGGTGAGGATCCGAGGTCGCCATCTTGACGACCTTCGTTGAAAAGGCGGCGATCTCGAATCCAATAAAAGTTTATACTTACAAATTATTAGTGTCAACTGAGGGTAGCTGGTGTTAGTGTTTTTAAGTCCCTAACGATCACTGACTTGACGACTGTTACATCGACAACGTTGCGACCGACAGCTTAATGTGCCCTCCGAAGCACGGAGAAGCTCGATTTTTTTAAAACCCATCTAAGTATTGACTAGAGTTGTCGTTGCTTAACTTGCGCGATCGTCTGACTATGATACGCTCAACGAGGCCATAGAACTCCTCAATACAATGCACTTCTAGTATTTATTCCTACCGCGCACCGATCTTCAATCTACTTTGAATTCAGTCTACGCCTTGAGACTTTGTTAATTAAATAAAACTCAAATTTTTAAGTATTCTCGCAATCAAACAGTCGTTATTTTCGAAAATTACAATAGAATGCTAAATAGCTACTGTCACAAACAGTGACAAGATGGATTTTACTAGAAGTTTTTTTTTTACATATTCAAACGGAAACGTCCCTTCTTACACTACCAACAGCCCCCTTACTCTTGAAGATAATTCCGCTCGATCACCATTGGATTGTTACTTTTAGGTACTCTTTACAGCTAGACTAGTGCTAACTAAATACTAAACTAAATGAAATCGGATTGTATGCTAACCAAATACATAGTTAGTAAAGTATACAATTTCAAGGGTACGAATTAGGATTTGCTGTTAATTTTGCATTTGAAATTATACAGCTAACCTAGCTAGCCACGAAGAACTTGGAAGAAACTACTAGGTAAATGTACCCAAAAAAATTGTAGACGGTAATCATTAGTCTAGACTAAAATCTATCTGCACGAAAATTTTTTTAGTCACGTTGCCGTAAGTACAGACAGCTGCAAAGAAACCTGGGTTACCTTTCTTACTTCTTTTGGGAGTCAGGTCTTTTCTGCAACTGTCTGTACATAGATCAGTGTCGTAGACACACACTTGTGGCACTTGTGCTAGGGCAAGGTAAACAGTACATAATATCTACACCAAGCGATCGCGTTTTGTCGGCGGCAGAAATTGCAAAATATTACATACAAACTCTATGTACAAAATGTTATTTTAGATCTCTTGTTTTTACATTTTTATTAATTATCAATATTCCCCATTGTGTGATTTCAATCGTATAAAATTATTTATAATAATTATAGCTTATTTGCTTACCTTATTAATAACATATTTAATAATGCTCCTCATTTCCACTCCAAACATATTAGTCAAGTCACAACAAACTACACTTAACTTTATTTAACACTACTCACAATATAAGTTATATTCCGTTCTCCTCTCATAAAATACGACTTCTTCATAAACCACAGAAAACAATTTTATTATTTAGTTAACGATGTCACAGACTTGGAACGCTGGAAAACGCGACTACCCCCTAGCACGTATTTCAAAGACTGAAAATCCCGCCACCCAGAGGCGTCGAGTCTGCCCGACTGAAGCCGAGTCTACCCGAAAGGAACGATTCATGGTACCCACTCGATGAAGTGGTAAGTTTTTACGAGTACCCCAGTCGGTAAATGCGGTCGAGACAAAAATATTAAAGCATTGTTTGACTCATTTTTCTGATTGTCTTGATAACAAGACAACAATAAAATAAAATAAATAAATAAAATAAAAAAGCCTTATATTTCTTGCATTTACATAACAAGATTTAACTTAAACAAACTAGTTACATATTCTATTTTACTTAGGTACTTAACTTTACTTATATAAACTAGTTAATTATTATTATTTATTCCTATCTTGTAACAATACAAATTGATAAATAAAAACAATGTTAGTAATGTCTAGAATGAAGTGGTAAATCAAATTGTAGAGTTTGGCATAAATGTCAAAAGTAAGCTAGATTGGTTTAGGGTTGGAAAGAAAAAAGATTTTTCTACTAATAAAAAATAGATTGAAGGAACAATGTCAAAATTGGGATCAAGAGTTAGGTGAAGACAGGCTTAAGTGATACCACGTGATACTTAGTTTAGGTTAGAAATAGCTAGGTACTTTATCTCATAAGTCGAGGGTTTCATTTCGATATGACTGTCTTGATCTTGATGTACAGTCAACAAAGAAAAGTGTACCCGGGCCGTAAATATAATTAAAGATATCTAAATATTGCGTAAATGGATTTACAAATAAAATAAAAATTATACCACAAAGGTGGCAAATACGGTCGGCCTGATGGTGAGCCGTCACCTCACTCACTCACGCGTTGCCAACCTTCCCAACCCCTCCAAGTGGAGCTCTGGAGACCTTACTCACCGTAAAATATATTTATCAATAATATTCACACTTCTTCTTCTTCGTCTGCGCCTTTTTCCTTTTTTTTCATTAAAAAGTTTTTTTTTTTCCATAATAGAATTCATATTATGTAATTACAATTTTACTAGTAAATCGATTTACGCAATATAATATTTAGCAATCTTCAATCATATTTGCGGCTTGGGTCCACTTTTTCCTTTGTTGACTGTACGTATACTTATTTAATTCGTGACTATAACTTTACTACATAGTTCACTATTAAGTGACCGTCTAAGTAAAGGAAACATACCTAAAAGCTCTCATCACATATAAACCTAGCGTTACTGCCCTCCGTATCGTAGTTTAGATTTTTATAGACTAAGCTTTCATGACGTAACTGTAAGTAGGCAATCAAATAGAAAATGGATTTGATTTATTTTATTACACTTGTATTATATACCAGACTATGTATATATACATGTCTTTAAAACCTAACCAGTGCAATAAGTGTAAATTGAAAAAAAAGAAAACATCTGTAATTTGTTCAAATATTGAAAATTAACACAATTATTGATTAAAAACCACTATTTTAACTTTTATGGTTACCAAAATATAGAGGTTTATTATTATTTGTAACGAAAAAGCTTCCTGGCTTATGATTTGCACACATCACGCCACGCACGAGAGATAACCTAAATATCCTATAACTTGGTCTATTAATTTTGCATTTTCAAAACACTACGTTAATATAGGACCCAGAACATGTAATTGAAACCTAAATTTCTTTGAACATTGGCTTTTTTGATTTATAAACAGTTATTAAACTTGTAGACTATTTTATTTACGTACTTAAACAAATCGTGTGCGTTCTTTATGGTCACTTAAGGGACGCCAGAAAAAGTGCAGTAAGCGTACTCATGAATAAATTATTTCATTTTAATTTCATTAAGCAAAAATATAATCGGATTTGATTTATTACATCAAATATTTAGAAGAGTAGAAATTTATTCGTTCTCTTTCTGATGTTTGAGAATTTGAATGAAAATACTGGATATCCATAAGTCGCTGGTAAAGATCCGGCTTGAAGGACCATATAGAGCTCATAACTAGTGCAATTTGTCGAATTAAAAATACTGTTTTTTTTCATAATCAAGGCCCCACACAGGTCACATATTGAATGCCGATGCCGAATCGAAAAATGTAGTGTTGAAGTAAACTTTTAATAAAAATACCTTAACAAAAAATCACCCTACCTTATCTTTCGCAAGAGAAATTTCGTTTCTTAAATTATATGTAAATTAAGAAACATTAAATTATCGAAATTGCATTACAGAATACCCTTGTCTTAGACTGCAATCTTGCTGGAGCCAATAACATTAGGTTAGCCAAATTTACATACAACTAGGTTCCGAGTTACCAGTCAAAGTTACAAGAGAAATGTTCACGGTTATTTACGAGTATGTAAATTCGTAAATTTCAATTACATACCTATTTCAACCAGTGTATAGACTTAGGACTTAGTCAACGACCTAAAAGTTACTAAAACATTTTAGGACTTAATTTTCTCACTTTCTATTTTAATCCGTTGAAATAATAACCATGGCCATTGACCATCGACCATGACGTAGTATGTTCCAAAAGCGATATATCACAGCAATAGTTGCAATTACTAATAGGGTAGTACCACCAGTATTAAAGTACAACAATGTATACTCTCTTAGGGCCAAAGAGGCAAAAATCTAGAACTCAAAATGTCTCTTCTAAATTATACCGTGTGTTCTAAGTAAAAAGAGTTTACTCTCACCTGAACAGCAGTAGAACTTTATATGCACGCAAAATCTACGTTTATGTTGCAGAGTGCAACGCGCAGAATTGCAATAAAATCGGGATCAACTGTTATGAATCCTCTTGTACAAGTATAATAAAGGCGAATGAATAGCTCAGGTTTGTGTGAACATAGAGTGTAGAAAATCTGATATTTTCCGTTTATTACTATCGATGATTATAAATTACGAAAAAGCGCAGTGAAAAATACTTAGTAGATTTTACAACAAGTGCACAAAACGAATCATTTCTATCCGAGACGGGCTGATAGTAATGTCGAGGATAAAAATGGTTTTGTGGACGAGATATAAACTCTGCTTTTCACTTCGATTGCGAGGAAATAAAACAGTAGTATAACATAACATTTCTTTATTTAAAATTCAAAGTAAAATTAGTACAGTTTCGAATACTGAAGGAAATTGTTTTTCACTTCTCATGCTGTGAAATTGCTTATTTGTGTAGGATATAGGCTGCATAAAATCTATTCATTACAATCTATTAATTCAACATTTCCGAGAACGTATTTAATAGTATTTCTCTCTCCAATTTATTATCGTAAACTTTGAGATATTTTTTTCGAGACTTTGGCAGTAATATCTGTTGCTTAACTCTCTGTGCATTAATTTCCATAAGCGTGTTAGGAGAGAGTGCTAAATCCTCTTCTTCACTGGACATTTTTTAAAATTTTAGCAAATCGAAGAAACTAATAAACGCACAAAAAACAAGACTAGTTTCCCGCCGCTTTTTTTTAAATCTTACGACATTGATATTAGGCTTGGGCTGCACCTATTAAATTAATTTTGTAATAAAATAATTTTCTTAAATTTATTAAATAACCTACCGTACTTTAATTTAAATTTTTGACTTAAAAAACACATAAGGCAAATAAATTAAAGTAAATATTATAAAATAACAAATTCTATCTCTGAACTTTTTATTGTGTTTGGCTGTATGGCTCATTTCCTTTGCCTTAATATAAATACATTTATGAGTAGATACGATTTTTGCCCTTGTGCACAAAATTCGATTTTGTGCAGCCTATTATCACAGAGTAATACAGAGGGTTGACTCCCGACTAAATGAAAAATTTATACCTATTCTCATAGGGTTGACACCTTTGGCACGGTATTAAATTCAATATAAAAATAAAAACAACGTTTATAATCAAATTTATTTAATTTATTTAATAATGAAATTTACAATGTAGAACCATTCAAAATATTCTTTTTTTTTGAACATAAAGGAATATAAAAATTATTATAATTAAAAACTTATCATTTTTTTTATAACAAATTAAATCTGTACTTATCTATACTACTATTATAAAGAGGAAAGATTTTGATTGATTGTTTGTGAATGGAGTGTGTTTGTGTTAAAATTTTAAATTTACCCGTACCCGTGCGAAGACGGAACGCGCCAGTGCTTAATAAAATATGTTTCATAATGCTATCAATTAAACGGTCAGCATTATGAAATGTCAATAAATAAATATTCTTGGACGAATCACACAACGCCAGCTAGTCCCAAACTAAATTGCTGAAACTAAATATACTTAAATACTTTTTTGTAAATAAATTATACATAGAAATCACCCAGATCAAGGCAAACAGACATGTTCATGCACACAAATGTTTGCCTTGCGCAGGATTTGAACCCGCGGCCCTTGGGATAAAGTGACCATTGCTAGCCACTCGACTACCGGGCCTGTCTATAAATGAGTGACCCGAAAATATTTTATTTTATTGTTTCGTTTTAATTCCTTATTATTTCTGGTTTATAATACAAACATTTGTAATAAACATTATTAACATTGTTTAAACATTTGGTTCTATGTAATTTAGGTAAGTATACAATACTACTTATTAAAAATAGCTAGTAGCTGTGATAGTAAGGTACTTACAACAATATTCAAAAATAATAAATTTTCGTAAATCGTAGGTACCTACTTACTTCACATCATTTTTAGGGTACGAAAAAAAGAAATAACCTTGTCCTTTTTTGAATTGGCCATACAAACACTACACGAACTTGGCATTGTACACCTCACAGAACGTGCGGCGCGGCGCGCGAGCGGCCGACGTCCCTGGCGTTAATACGGAAACTGAGCCGGTTCAAACCAGTTCTTACCGCGGTCGGAGCGTACGAGACCTCGTCGGTGAGAGCTCACGCACACATCGCCGGTCTTTGTATGCGTATACCTATTCTGGACGGTTGTTTGAAGCCAACCTTCTGTAGTATTCTGTGCTATTATCCTGCGCAAATAAGCATTTTCTGCGCATGAGATGTGATTTTTTTTTTTATTGGCTCTTCAAATAAAATAACGATGATTATTATCGTCGAAAAATAATATTAAATATCTATGGATTATTACTAGAATAGACATAATAATTGAAATCAATAATAAAACGGTCATCTAATCGACCTTTCCATAAAATGTAATAGGTATTTTAACTATCGAGGTTTAATTAGAAACGAGTTAGCAGATGATCAATATGATCATAAACTATGCGATCACTGTTAACACCTGTCCTGTGGTCCCCGGATGGAAAACAAAAGACAGGAGTAATAAGTTTACGATCTCAACTACGCGGAACGCGGATTTTCCTAGGCGATATTTCTTGGCAGGTTGGTACATCCTCAGACGAACTATCTCAATTCATATAATTCAATTCAATGTGTCTAATTAGATTTAATTTTAGCCCTCAGTTAAAACAATTAAGTATTTGAAGCTTCCAAAAGTACGATTTGACATTTTAACTCGTTAATCCGATTTGATCCTGATTCGATTACGTCAGAAAGTTTGTTCTGGTAGTAGTTGTGTTTCTACTTTAAAGCCCACCCTTATGGGTTCAATCACATTTTAACTGCTAGAGATTAGAAGGTTATTTTGTTACCTACATCAGGGTTTTTTTATCTGAGATAGCTACCACTCATTTCTAGCCCACGAATTGTCAAGATATCTAATTTGGTAGTAGACATATTAAAACGTTTGTTATTCCTTCACGGCTTGACTAATCAGCCGATCATGAAAATTTGTATATATATTGTCAGGAGTACAGAGCCCAACATACGCTACTTTTTATCCCGTGAAAGTATGTCATTCCAATGGGAAAATATTTTTTCTACTATAGAGGGCGCTGGGATGTAATCGGCCAACAGATGGCGTCACTAGTCGCGCTATGGGTTGTTTTGTTGTCAAACGGGATCTATGTCATAATATTAACGCGAGCGAAGCCGCGGGGAAGAGCTAGTTTATAATAATATTTATTTACTGTCTTTAAAAAAGTTAAAATTAAAATATGACGATTTTGTTCTAGAATATTTTATCTTTTTGGAAAAATATTGGATAAGAAAAAAGCTGTTGCCAATTATTATTTTATGTCAGAAGTAGATGCGTATCGCAAAATCATTTATTCCCACTTTTCTTCAATTTCCTGGTGGTAAGTGACAACAGTTGCATACAAAACAGTTGGTATCCCAAAAGCAATCAGTGTTGTACCATGTGATTTAACGATATCCTGCATTTGTTTTGAGGGTTTTGATGCATTTGACGTGTGTTTGATTGACCTGTGGGAGTTTAACCCTCAAGTGCTATCTACTGTTTACAGAATGTATAACCACTTGTAGTTATACACGTATAACTTGTGGTTTACGGACATGGCAAAGTTAGGATTATAAATATATTATAAACAAAGTTAGGATTTTATACTACAACATTTATTTGTACTGTACAAATAAATGTTATGGTATAAAATCCTATTTCTATTAAGTTAATTAAGTAAATTCTGCAGCATATTTGAGAAATAAAAGCTGTCAAAATAGTGTCAGCTTATTTGATGAATTGATGTTATACAGAGTAGATCGAATTCTTGTAAATGATTAAATAGTTTTTTAGGATGTATGTTAGATACTTTTTAAAGGAAAAATGGGTCCACGAATTTTCTTGGAATTTGGTTTAGACCGTAATAATATATAGAGTAGGTTATTTTGAAATCACCATATTGATAGGGAACAATATGGTTGCGCGGGTACAACCGAAGGTGTCTGGAAGTACAGAACAATTTTTGAATTTCCGAGTAAAAAACATTTGTATTTTTAAATAGAGTAATAAGTCGGTACAAATAATTTATTTTTATTACAACTTGTTGATAACTTGGCAAAGTTCCCAATATTTTGCAGGAAAATTGCCAGAAACATATTATCTTTCATTTGGACTTTCAACGCTAAATGAAATGATTATACGCTTTTATTTTTTGTTGAAGGCCAAATTACTAATTCATCATCTCGGCCACAAAAAGTCCACTGCCTCAATTACCATCCACCAGTCCATATGCTTCCATTTCAAATTTTATTAGCGTTAATTTTCATTCCATAAATTTTTTAATGTGTATATCGTAAGATTTCTAATAGATTAATATCCAGTTTCTGAAACGCATTTAAATTTAAATCCCACCTTAAATCAAACTAAATCTTCTTCTTAATTCTTCCTTAATTAATGGCGTTTCTGTCGTGTCTTAACGACACAGACAATTTCACCAATGTCAAATGAACACTTTTTAACCAAAAAGTACTATAAAAAGGCAACGTGGTACGGTGAGGATCCGAGGTCGCCATCTTGACGACCTTCGTTGACAAGGCGGCGATCTCGAATCAAGTCTCAAACCCAGATCTCTCTTTCCCTCTAGTGACAACTATAATTTAATTAAGTCATTAATTTAAAAAATGTTTTTCAGTAACTGGCTGTATATCTTTATTTCTATACTTAAGGTGTCTTTTTGAATGTCTATTAATATTCTATTTTAAAATTTCCCACTATATTATAATCAAAATAAAAAATACCACCGGAAAAATTGAGAAAATGGAGCTAATGGTTGTCTAGTTGCCTTGTTGCATATACACTGTTTGTAACTGTTACTGTTTTCTGTATCTCTTGTATGTGTATTGCAAATAAAGCGTATTATAATCTAATCTAATCTATTTACGGTATTTACGGTATAACGCAGCGTCTAATTAATATAACCTCTCACTACAATAATTCAAAACAATGGACGCTAATTATTTAGCACTTCCTATGACAGATGACAAATCTTTTTCACGAAGGTACAATTTCCACAGAACCTATTTTTATAAGTGTGCTTCTAACTATCGATCGTTTATAGTATCAAAACTGAGATCAAATGCAGTGGCCCCCATCCTCACACCACACTTCCCGCCCCTTTCTTGCTACAGATTTGAGACGTCTCAGTCGAACGAAACATCTCACTCAGTGGCATAATATTTCTTTCGTGACATGGTTTACATGTACGATATATTGTGGGGAAATAATAAAATTATATTTATTCATATGCTTTCTCAGGTAGTTTACACTTCGTCTGACACCAACATAAATAAGTACTTATATATTCTATTTTACACCTTTAGTGTTAACGTTAGGGAATATCGAGAATCGCGTGACAATTTAGAAAAATCCTTAGTGCTCATTTTCACCAGAGTCCCAATTAAGAGTTTAGCCTCAGCTGTTTCTGCTGTCTTGAAAATTATTGCTGATAGATGGGTTGTTGAGACAATCGACGACCTCCGTGGCGTAATGGTTACCACGCCAGACCGCCGCCCAGGAGGTCCCGGGTTCGATCCCCGGTCGGGTCATTATGAAAAACGAACTTTTTCTGATTGGCCTCGGGTCTTGGATGTTTATATTTATATGATTTTGTTATAAAATATAATATCGTTGAGTTAGTATCCCATAACACAAGTTTCGAACTTACTTTGGGGCTAGCTCAATCTGTATGAATTGTCCATAAATTTTTATATATTTAAAAAAAAAAAAAAAAAAACACCGTGTGGCGGCCTGAAAACATTGACACAAGTTAACCTGTAATTGACAACAATTTTAAAAAGCACACAAAATTAATTTAATTCATAGTCATTAGCCTGACAGCGAACTTCTAGACAATCTAGTTATCTAGTCTAATCACAGCCGGCTGTAATAAACACCCACGAGTCCACGACCCATGACTACAGTTTGCTACTTTAAAACCATTAAAATTAAAGAGCTTAGAACCTACTTAAGCCTAACGGATTGGCGAAGATATTGATTAAAACAGAATTGAGAAGTAAGCTTACTTCTTTTTGCTAGCGTTATCCCGTTTCTTAAATCATTAGGATTAGCGAAAACCGCTATAAGCCAAAGGTTGCCGAAAACACTGTTTTTTAGGCGAAAAATCAATGTTTTCGGCAAATCTAAAAAACAAAATGAAAAAGTAGAAAATGGTTACATATAAATGACTATACATATAAATGAACTTAAAAACAACGTTTTAGTTTGTCAAAAAATATTATAATACTACAAATGCTGATTGCGTTTAGTAACTCTACGTTTGAGTAATATTCTGTGCAGTTCATCGGAGAGGTGAGTCTCTGACAAAGGACGTCTGATGTGACAAAGTTGAAGCAATTGTATCGTAGTACATAGTTTAAATGGAACTTGCGTTTGACTACCCACAAAATTACTGTCTTTAAAAAGCATGAACTAGGTACTAGATTATTTCTTATACGTACTTTTAACGTATTAATTAGTAGTCATTTTAAAAAGGTATATAGCACTCTTGCGCACTAGCGGCTAGCAGCGAGAGCGACTTAAGGCGTGTCTAGCCGCATTTCCAGTCTAGTATGCAACTGAATCAAGTGAAAAATAGACGAGCGTTGTGTCTTGAGAGGTGAAGGAGCTGGCACAAGAGAGAGGTAAATGGAGAATGCTACACTGACAAGAGCGCGGTTCTTGAGTGAGAGAGATGCAACTTAGAAAAAGCGGTTATAAGTTTTCCGTGTTTATCTTACGTAGGTATATTATAGACCGTCGTCATCCAAAGCTTTTTTCTTTGCGAGACTAGAATATTCGTATTCGCACTTAGATGCTGCATATAAAAATAATCGCCTGCCTAGTGACGCATTATCCGTCTTCAAATATCATTGTTTAATCATCGACATAAAAGTATAGACAAGCTGACCGGTACTGAGATTTTGCGGCATTGTGATGGTGCACATGCACACCACCATCCTTCAGTCAGTTGCGAGCGAGCGACAGAAGCAGTGGTGTAATTAATAATTTTTATTTAACAGATCGTTTTTTGTCTTTTTTTTAACAGATCGCTTTTTGTCTTTTTTTTAACAGATTGCTTTTTGTTACCGGACAGCTTGTCTCTACTTTTATGTCGATTTTGGACCATCTTAATATTCCATAATTAATTAGATTAGACTAAATTCTAGGAAAATTACAGGCATCACCTGCAATTGAAGGGTGAATTGTATGCAATGGTAATTAATTTGTACCTATGTTAGTTTGGCTATGTGTTGTTCGGCAGACGTGTGACAACTTTATATTACTATTTGATATTTAAATATGAATATTTATCTCCCAAGAAAATAGAAAACATAATTGGTAGATAAAAGAGGACTTCGGACGATGAAATTCTGTACGTTCAAAACCTTACCTAATACCTAATATAATAATTTAAGCCTCAACCTGACCAAAGAACATACAAAGTCACGTGAGTGTAAGAACATTAAATAATCATGGTGCATACCCCTTCTTACCACATAATGTATATGTACGTATGTAAGGATTTGACGGGCTTGAAAGGCCGTCTACTCAAGTAATGGCTCGGCCCTGTTAAGTCCGGTTCGTTAGACCGATACTGTCCCTATTCAGATTCAACCGGGTTCCAACTTTTAACTGAATACGTAAATAAGTTCATACGTAACTAAATCACCTTTTCTAAATTATATTTTACTGAACGCTCTATCGTAACTTAAACACGTTTTCTAAATTATATTTTACTGTTACAGTAATTAACTCTATGTGTATATTTCGCCATGTCCGTCTGTCTGTCTGTCCGCGGTCTAGCGCCTAGACGCTTAATGCTAGAAAGCTGTAACTTGGTATGTATACATATATTAACAATGCTAACAAAATGCTGGGACAACATTTTGAAAAAAATTTTTTTTTTGGGTTCCCTTACATGTAAAGTGGAAATGAATATTTTTTTTCGCGCCCACCCCATGTTGTGGTGTATCGTTAGATAGGAATATTGAGGGTGTGGAAAGATCATTTTTCGATACAATGATCCGTTTCGGAATTCTTTACATTTATCGTGTTAATTTTCGTTTTGCACGGTGGCCCCCCCGCTCTATCTCCGAAAGTCTTATGTTTGGATGAAAAAAATAATAGTAGTAGTCCTTATGCTGAAACTTAAATGAAAACTATAACGGCTAAGTAGGCTCTACTAGTTACCGAGTAATAGCCGACGAACTGGTAAAATAAAATTTCTTTGATGAAAACTTACAAATGTGATACAATTTGATATTGGACTCAACTGAAGGCAAGCAAAGCACAGCAAATACGGAACCCTACATTGTGCGTGGCCCGACACGTGCTTGCCCGGTTTTTTATGATAGTTAAAAACAAACAAGCTTGTAGATCATTATGATAATATCTAAGCAATCACTGCAGCACGACGAGTATCTGCACTCATGCACTAATAGGAGGAGGGAAAGAAGGAATAGGAAATACATTAAATAGGAATTAGAGGAAGGTTTATATTATGTGAATTAGAGAAAGGTTTATATTATGTGAATTAGAGAAAGGTTTATATTATGTGAATTAGAGGAAGGTTTATATTATGTGAATTAGAGGAAGGTTTATATTATGTGAATTAGAGGAAGGTTTATATTATGTCACCGTAATATTTAAAAAACCGTTAGATTGTGAACCGTAACATACTGCTAAACTGCAACCGTGACATCATAGTGTGACAGTAGGTTCGTTAGGTTCACCAACTGATAATGCCATGGGCGCTACCAATGAGAAAATTTACTTTCTTCTTCGAAGTAGACGAAGTTTATATTGAAATTCTAAAAACATATTCCTGAAAATAATTTTATTAACAATATAAATAAACTTCCTTTGTAAAACATAGACACAACGATTCGCCTTCCACTCAAATTAAATAATAAAATATCCATTGAGGGTAATCCAAGGAGCGTGAAGAAAACGGAAGCGAAACTCGATTTTAATTACATTGTTATCGAAGTTTTTAGTAGGCATTTATCACAGATATATAATAAAATAAATATATATAATATAATGTATATTCATACTAATGTCTATAATAGATATAAGGAATAGAATTAGTCCTTATATGATGTTATGAAATGGATAATTACGTTTGTATCGTTGATGTGCCTAATTTCATACTTACTATTTTACTATCTAAATATGTGTCTTGACCGTTTCGTTACATACTACAAGAACTAATGTAAAACAGAAAAGTATGATGAATAGTTTATACATTTTTCACCTTACGTCTATGTGAATGTAGCGAAATGGCCAAGCCACATATTTTGATTAAGGTAGAGTTTGTGAAGTTAGGCCTTGTAGAGGTAGGGCGTGTAGAGTTAGAAGCTTGGCTCTACATGAGATCTGATAACTTTTTGACAGTGCGAGTCTTGTCTTAGCAACATTTTACATGAAAATGTTTTTGATGAGATTATAGATAAAAGCTTTCACTGTACAGCACTGATTGATATTATTTATTAGCAATAGATTTATTGCTAATAAATAATATCAAAGCTATAATATGATTTCACAGGTTCCTGATAAGTCCTAGTTAGCCTATCTGTCAGCTAAATTATTGATAAATCATTATAAAACATTCAAATGTATCCAACTGATTAAACGGCCTTTCATTTTAGATAACAACTTCATCACAAATAGTGTAACATTTTCAGGTCACATTTTCAATATTAGATATTTGAACTAGATACTAAATTTGTATGATTTTGTTACTAATTGGCTGCCAGCCACAGGCATAATAAGTTTTCATTAAAATTCACATACAAAATAATAATAATGTTTCAAATAGTGTTAAAATCTTTGGTAAAATTTTGAAATATAAAATTACACGTATTATGTACTTAATATTATGGAATAAAGCCTTTAAAATTACATATCCAATTATATTAATCGAGAAGTAAACCTCTCTTAAACCATACATCTTCTGAACTCGCAAGTAGATATTAAAACTACACAGAGTCTTTGTGATGTCTCGAGTCTAGGAATAAATAAAATCTTGGATTAATTAATTTAGATTTTTACAGTTAAAAACAGTGAGATGTAAGTACTATGTATAGTTTTAAAGTAATTGTGACAACCGAAATTGTGCTAAACTCATAGCCATACAACAACTTCGTTGACTCTTGTCGGATATCGTAACGAATATTCAAAGGAAATTGTACTATCATAATAACTCTACGCACTAACTGAATGGGGCGTAAAATAATAATATAGGTACGAGTAACCACATCCCTTACTTCACTATTCACGTTCTGTATTATACCAACATAACAAATATTTGTTGTAAACACCACATAGGTATTTCAATGTTTAACGTGTAAAAGCTATGTTACGGGATCCGCCGGTACAAAAGTGCCATTTTGCTGTCATACATAATATAAAACGTTCATGCATTACTTCAAATGTCGGTTACATGAATATGTGATAAAGCGGGCTCATAATAGCATACTGATTTTCATGCCAGTACGGACGGCTTTCACCGGTAACTTCAATCGTGTAGAATTTAAAACATAGCTCGACAAGGCTAAAGTTTTACTAACATTACAAGCTGTTCCCGTGGTTTCGGGCGCATGGAATTATTCATTTCATTTCTTTAAATTTAATTTATAATTTTATATTTATAATTCCTAATTATAATCATTACAACATTAACAACCCTAACCCAGGGTGCGTTGACGCGGACCTGAACGAAGCGGAGTGGATGACATGATATGATCGAACAATCACAGTGAGATTTCGAACACTATGATTGGTCAACTCACAATCCGCTCCGCCCAACTCGGCCTCAGTGGAAACGAAGCAAGTGGACGAAGCTGATAGAAAGAGATCACAGCCACTGCCAATTCGTCACCCACTACAGGGAAGGTGCAAAAAGGAAAAGGGATAGGTCTTTTAAGAGAGGAAGGGCACAGCGAATAATCCGCTCAAATCGGAGCAGCCCGTCTGGGAAAGGACCTCCACCTTACAGAAGATCGTAGCCAAATAGCATTGGTCTCGGCCATGTTGTGTTTCTACGGTGAGTAAGGTCTCCAGAGCTCCACTTGGGGGGGTTGGGAGGGTTGGCAACGCGTGAGACTCCCCGTATTGCAAACGTCTATAGGCTACGGTGACGGCTTACCATCAGGCCGACCGTATACTTGTTTGCCACCTATGTGGTATAAAAATAAAAAAAGGAAAGGAGAGTTTTCCGTATCTCTTATTGCAGCCTCACGTCGATATTATATGAGAAGGTGGTACTTTTCCGATCGAGTAGTACCATGAATTGAATGCTCTACCTATAAATTACTTATTTGCTAGAATTATAAAATACTTGATAGTTTCATCTGTTTCATGTACAAATATTTATTTAATTGTTAAAGTAGACAAATAACACTTTTATTGGCTATTGGAAAAAATGCTTTGATTAAATCTCCCAAAATTAGCGAAGCTGAAATAACGAAATAGCATTTTCAGTGAAATGAAAAACTAGAATAATATTTTCCTAACTAAATATTAAATCGATGAAATTTTTTACCGTCTACCAGTTTGTCCTAATTGGTAATTAATACCAATCTATTCAAAACGTAGATTCAATTCCCGAACAAGGTGATATTTTTGTGTAGGTTTAGAGTACATGGTTTATTCGTAGGTACGAATTTGAGTATTTTCTATGTGTAAAGTATGTATTTTTTACGAGATTTTTTTATGAGATGGTTTTTAAATAAATATATAAGGACATTTTTTATGTCATACAGCAGACAAACAAGCAAGCGGGCCACCTGATGGAAAGCGGTTAACGCTGCCTATGAACATCAGTAACACCAGGAGCGCTACCAATGCGTTGTCCACCAAGGGGGTTGGATGAAAGGAAGGGAAGGGAAAGAAGACGGGGGCAAGAGAGGATAGGGAAGGAGTTGGGCTTCCGGATCTCTCACTCACTGAACGAAACGCATTGCTGCTTCACGTCGATATTCTGTGAGAGGGTTGTACTTCCCCGGTCGAGCAAGCCCATTTCTTAATAATTGCTCTACCAGTCCAATGAAATAAGACAAACAAATCACTCAGATTGATCTAGCCCCAAAGTAAGATCGAAATTTGTGTTATGGGATACTAACTCAACGATACTATATTTTATAACAAATACATATATAGATAAACATCCAAGACCTGAGGCCAATCAGAAAAAGTTCATTTTTCATCATGACCCAACCGGGATTCGAAAACGGGACCTCCTGAGTGGCGGTCTAGCGTGGTAACCATTACGCCACGTAGGTCGTCGTCGGTTTACTTTGAAAAAAATAATAGGTAATACAATGAAAAAAAATTGACCGGGGTCTTTTTCCAACTACAAATGGGAACGACTACATTTATTTTATGTAACGCATCGCAGGCATTTTTCTAGCCTTATAATAATACTTCGCAATAGAAAAGTCGCCAGTCAATTTATGATTATACTTTGACCGTAATTTATATTTTTAATACACAGTAATAATAAAAAAACGTCTAAAAATGTTGAATAAAAACCTTTAATAGCCCATAAAACAGTCCAAAAGTCGATGTTTCAATTTACATCACCGTTATATTACATTTTTATTGTCAAATCTAAATCGCGTCTGCTACGCACTCACAAAACAATGTTTTCTATTTAATACTTTATTGAGGTTTTTACTTGGATAATCTTATAGTACTTAATTGGAACAATGTGAAATTACACTTTTTTTTTATTTTATTTTTACTAATTGATAAGTTCAGTTCGGGTGTACTAACTAACACCCTTTTCTGAGACACCGGACTGTTGCGGGAGCGTAGGGCTCTCAACGCCAAAAATTTACAGTGTCGTGAAATTACACACGGTATATGCTGAAAACACGTTTTTGTTTAAAATCCAAAAGCTATCGATAGAAAAAATAATTACTTAATTCTAAGATAAATGCATGAATATTAAACAAGCGAAGAGAATAATATCAACACTTTGCAACGTAGAAGTCAGGAGACGTCTTGCTTGACTTATTTATACAAGCCAATGTCACGTTCTATTGCAAAGTATCACAGTATCATTAAAATTTCGTTCGGAAGAGGCCGGCGAGACGGGGAGTTTTGAAAGGGCTTCTTATAGCCCGGATTTACAATGGAAAATTATACCCAAGTCGCTTGGAATCCGTCCACATGCGAGATGCCGTTTTAATTGTGTTTACCGAGACTTAGTTAGCAAACATTGAGCTACTTAATTCGGGGATTAAGGGGGACTAGATTAATTTCTTGCTGATAATATATTTTGTTGAAAAAAATGTCTTCAGTCCCAGATTATTGGAGCTTATGACAATCAATGGCTGACTTGGCTACATAAAATGAATTTGATAGGTTTTTTCTAAAAAGAACTTATGCCTCGGGTATAAAAATTAAAGTGGAAAATTATTTTATTGGTAATTCCTAATTTCCCATTTTCTTTTTGTTAGCCTGGTAAAATTGTTTTATTGGTTTGAGTATTTATTTTACATAACTGAAGCATTCTTAGGTTAAGGTACTTTTCTTCTCCATATCCTCATTCTTTTTTCCTTATTATCCTATCTTTCCCTATGCCTATGTAGCGAGCAATGCATTGGTAACGCCCTCGGTGACCACTTTCCATGTGGTTTCCAGATGCCCGCTTGCTTGTTTTCTTGCCTTATGATATAAAAAAAATACAATCGCTTTATATTTACAAGAGAAAAATCATGTAAACGAATAAAATGGATGATATTACCTAATAAAGATTCGTATAGGTACATCACAATATAAATGCACTCAGACGTCGAGATTCACTCAAGGGTACTTTTATACAATTTCCCGTAGCATACCCTTTTCGCTCGACACTCCACCTTTTTGCCCCTTAGCACCTCTCTTCACCTTTTTCATAATCAAAGAAGGCCAAGTGTCTGCATTTATAGAATAGTCTTAGCGAATATCCAATCGAAGAAAAGGTATAATCGATTCACATAATTGATTGGCGTTATGGGGAAACGAATAAATTTAATATTTACTTTTATTATTCGATTTTACAGATTTGGATTGCAGAAGTCTGTTGGCAGTCGCTGAAACGACAAAAAATCAGTAACTTCGCCAAAACCTTTATTGTAATGGATTAAAAAACTCATTTATATTGTTAAATCACTAAGTATAAATACCCCATGGATTTCAGCTCAGAGATAAGAAATAACGTCGGATGAAAGTACTGCATAAACTTTCACATAGCCCACGCAAAACTATGTATTATTGCCGTGTACACACAAATCTGGCATAAAACCACAATAACATAAATATTTATAAATTTTATTCCAAATATTTCTTTGATAAAGTACTAAATGTGTAATCAATTTCAGTACATAGAATCAAAAAAAAAACACCTGGAATCTAAGTACTACTATATTTATCTTTATCAACTTCTATCACTCTCCATTATGCCCGTGTTCACTTCAAGTGAAAGAATTTTAGAATATGCTCCGCCACGCTACGCTATATTTCGAAGCCACCTCCTGTTGGTTACAGACTCAGCGTGAATTACTATTATCGTTTAGAGACGGTCGTTTATAGATAACAGAAATTCGCGTGCTATGAAGTGCTCAAGATTTTTATGCCTATAGCATATCTCTTACGAAACGCTGCTTGAGTCTCACTGAAAACGTATGTGTGTGACGTATATACAAAAATATGGCGGCCAGCAGACTGAGATATAGCCGGGGCCTGCAAATGGTCCAAATCATGATAGAAATACAAAAAAATATAGTGAATTTTGTTAGAATGGGGAATTCTGTTTCGCCTAGTAAAGAAGATTATAGTGGCATCGCATTTTTCACAGAGAAGTGTAGTAGTCGAAATTTTGGATGGGTTCGTCATTGCGTAAATTGTTAATTTAATTCAACACGAGTTTCACTAATACTACTAGCTGTTACACGCGGCTTCGCCCGCGTAAAAAATTATCTATGTTGGGCTCTGTACCCCTGACAATATGTACAGAAATTTTCATAATGATCGGCTGCTTAGTCAAGCCGTGAAGGAATAACAAACAAACAAACAAACTCACTTTCTCATTTATAATATTAATATGAGTATGATTACCACTTAGTCACAACATTATAAATTTATAATATAATCTAGATTCTAGAATCTAGCCTCGGCATTCCGCACTAACTAGATCTATATAGAGTTGCGTGACAACCTCCAACAAATTCCGATGTATTACAGCCAGTCGTAAGCTACACATGACATGACTGTCACTATCTACGAAGTTTGATCGTTATAACAATAGACGCAGGTAATTCTGCCTTAACGAGTTGCCAGTAACACGTAGCCGATAAGCGTAACGACAGTTCCAATTTACTGCCTACTGGTTCGACAATCGCGAACGTGCCCGATTCTATAAAGTTTATAATAATAGTTTTCAGTGAGAATACTTACTCTATATGTATATACATATATATTTATGTTATTGTTACATAAACGCTTCAAATCAATTGTATTGAGAGAAAATTAGTGTCCTATTCTTGTGATATAAAACACAAATTTTATAAACGAAACTGATCCATTGTGGTCACGGACCGCACTTTCAACAAACGTACATACAAACAATAAAATACCCGATTCCGACTTATTAAAAAAATATTTTAATAACTACTTGGAAAATGCTGTCAACTTTTCCAACCGATTAATAAAATATTTCAACATTTCACTCACGGTAACAATCGAATTTATAAAATCTGAATAGTAAGCGTCATGAAAATACAACGATAATACTGAAATCCGAAAACACCCTTCTTGTCACAGAACATAAGTACCTACTGCATAAACCGCTTACAGAATTGTATAGCCAGGAGCCACATTGTTATCTGTTTGAAATTTAAATAATTGATTCGGGGACAAGATAACCGAATCTCGTTACGAAGCTGCACAATGTTTATGTTTCATTTCGAAAATTTCGCGTCAGACATTTACTCCCCGTTAACCTATTGTCGCCTGTTCCTGACGAAATTATTTTCACGCACCACAGAAGCGTAATAATTTCGCAACGCTCATTATAATTGAATGTTGGGAATTAGATACGTTAAAAAAAGTTATAAAAAGTACAAGAAATGACATAATTATAATAATTAGTGAGTTGCACGGAATCAATTCAAAAATCACATTAAAGTCTCAAGTTATCTCTTTTTTTAGGGTTCGGTAGTAAAATAACAAGGAACCCTTATACATAGTTTCACCATGTCCATCTGTCTGCGGTTCAGCTCCGTAACGCTTATACTAGAAAGCTGTAATTTGTCATGTTAACACAGTCATATTAATAAGTGATTTGAGGTGCCTCTTCTACATGTAAAATAGGAGTGTTTTTTCTTCCGCGTCCATTCCGTTATCCCATCCCACACATGAAATGTATCGTGCACGGTCGGTGACGAACTGTTTCAGTGTTTCGATATGATTACGATTACGATCATGATAATGTACGGTTTAGTCGGCAGAGTCCTATTTGGAAAATTTCATTTTAACGATTATTTTTTATAAAACAGCAACATATTTTATTAATTTAACAATACTATCTACAACATACACATAAAATCTTATCAGTGCAAATTCTTTCTACATTGGCCGCCTCTGGCACACGCCCCGCCGCCTGACGAAAACTTCTGTAAAAAAAATATATAAAATTAACACAGTATTCATTTTTTCTAAAAAATTAAATAGGTTTGTGAATTGTGATAGTGACACGCACCGTCAGTCATCATCATTTTATGCGTCCTGCAATCGGTGACTGGGTTTAGATATTATCAGTGTTTTCAGGCCATTTTAGCTATTTTTAGTGTTTTCAGGCCATACGGTCACTGAATAGGGTAACAACTGACAACTATCGACAACAATCGGATCAGCTAAAAGCACGAGGAAGGTTAAAGAATTTAAAATCCATTTGAATACTGGATGAGTGGTTTAATTACTCTCTCACATCGTGATTCTCGAGAGGAGAGTCAAGGGTCTACGTTTTGAAATGTAAAATGTCTTAAGGCATTTAACAAAATGTTAAAATTAACAAGGATCCTTCGAGCGGAGCGCGAAGTGGCACTTGGTGTGTGCAAGTGATTAGTTTCTTGTCAGTTACTTTTGTAATTAATTCTTATTTATGCTTACCGTCAAGCTAAATGGAGGCAATTTTCTACCGGGTACTCAGTTGTCGTTACCCTACCTTTACTAAGTCTCGTATTTTAATATACTAGTGAAGCCGCAACTTCGTCTGCGTGTATTTATTTATGCACTGCAGCGCCATCTACATCAGACTTTTGATGAAATCCTACGGAAATCGCGTAATTTTCGAGATAAAAAGTACCATAAGTGTTAATCCAAGGTATCAGCTACCTACATACCAAATATCATGAATGTTGACCCAGCCATTTGGGCGTGAAGAAGTAACAAACACACACTACATTATAACTTTCGCCTTTATAATATTAGTAGGATTTACTATGAAGATAAAGAGAGATTAGAGGAAAAAATGACAGAACTGTTATTATATTTGGTTGACAATACAAGTTACTACATAATACAAAGCCAGTAAGTAGTATATTTTAATGCCGACGACTCAGTAATTAATTACCACAGAAATTGTTTCCAACTCTGAGCTGTTTATACACATTAGATTGGTTGTATCAGGATTTCGCCTACGAATTCGCAGTGGTGGTTGCAGAATTACGAAATCAAACGTTTAAAATGAAACATTACGTATCAATTAATTTGTATGTTGCTTTTGTATTTGATATTAGCCCATTTCGTACTTTAGGAATTCAGGATTAACAACAAGCAAATTGACAATTAGGTGTACTAAATTGCATGAAGCGTGTGAAGCAAACCAAAAATAGTCGTCACCCTCTCTTTGGCCACCAACCACCACAGCTCAGGCTTAAAAGCCAACGAGGATGCTACAAACAAAGGCAAAACAGCGACTTTGGGGTGAAAGGCATCCTGTCCCCCAACACTGCCCGGAACCATCTGAACACCTCCTCCCAGTAGGTACAACCTCAGAAAATGGGGCATCATAGGAGAATCATCCGACATTACCTGTGACTTGTGCAACACTGGTGCTCCGCAGACGATGGGTCATGTCCTATGTTGCCCGGGTTGTCCTACAGACTGTGCCTGAACAGATTTGTGGAAGGCCACGGATGCCATCTTACTGGCTGAACATCTTGCCAGTAGGGTGTAGGAATTTTATTTTAAGTAGAAGTACGTAGAATTGAAATGACTTTGTTTTAATTGGGAAAATAGCCGTTTAGGCATACCTAAATAAAATAGGCATATGAAAGAGAGATGACAAATCAAATAAAGATCATTTTTCCAGCACCCCGTTATACAATGCCATGCTATGGGATGCTATGGGATGGGCCTAATGCTGTGAGCTGTTATTTATTACTTTGAGGCATTACACGGGGTGTTTGTTAATTCGTTTCTGCCCATTAATATAAAAAAAAAACAGAATTTCGCTTATCTAAAATACTTACTAATCCCACAGTTACGAGCGCAAACAAATTTCCCTGGGTTAAAATAAGTAACATTATTTGTACCACATACTGGATTGTACTCCGGCGTAGACGGACAGTCCTGCACACATTGCGTCTGCATAGGACTCACTGAACTGTAAAAAAAAATTTTATGTTGTTTTTTTTATATCACTAAGGTAAACAAGCTTACGGGTACGGTCCACGATGGTAAGCGTCACCGTTGTAATTGTAATTTTTTATAGTACCATTTTAAAAGAGCAAATGCTAAGTTTCATGCAATTTCTTCTTAGTACGATCTGCCGTCTAAACTGGTGGTACGAAAAAATTGTGACAATTCGAAAGAGCTTGTATTATCCTATTTAAATAAAAATATTTGACTATTAATGATTGTTACAAAAGACGATATTTGGACGACGGTGAATATAGTGCATGGGTTCAAGCCCGCAGTGGGCTTATATTTTGAATTTAAACAGTGTGATACAAATCACGATTCACTCTGGCTGGCACTGCGACTTTTTTGCAAGCGATAACAATCGAATCTGCAATGCAAACTTGTATTTATTTTTATTAAAAATTAACCGCAAAACAGACTAACCGACCTATCCTGATGGCAAACGTTTACTATTTCATTATAACACACCTATAATCATCCTATAATCATATTAAATATTTAACTTAGCACAAGCTTAAAGTAACAAAATAAATGTTTGTGTGTTATGGCAGAACTTATTTTGAGATGCACAAAAGTTTATAGCTAAATTGTTAAGTGGAAAAGAAATAACTTGAGTGGATGTGAAAAAAAAATGCGTAGTTTCTGCAACTGGTTATAAGAGTTTAATAAATAAATTCGTCAACTGAAGAATTTGTATAAAAATATTACTTCCAATCATATATCTACCAAAAATCTTTTAAATATGTAAACATACCTTACCTACCTATCTTCAAAAACAATTTGGTCTGGAGATGTTGTAACGGGTGGCACTTTTACAGGTTTCCCGAGTATGGCGTTCGTATTTTCAGGTCCGTTATTATTTTGAGGCCCATTATTATTTTGAGGCATATTATTATTAGTTGGAGGAACTATATCGTCTAGGGTTCCGCCATTTAGATTTCCATTGTTGCCATTTGGGAAGCCTCCTTGGTTGGGATACTGAAGAGGATATTCTTGATTCGGTCTTTGATTTGAATTTGGAGGAAACCCGTTATTCCCAGGGTACACAAAATTATTTGTGCCATCATTAAAAGGCGGCCTTTGGTTGCTATGATTAGGATATTGTAACGGCCTTCCAGAATCAGGGTTATAAATAGGTGGTTGATTCCAATTATCTCCTAAATTCGGTGGAACCGGTGTTACGAGCCCATTGGATGGTGGTACCAGTACACCTTGATTTGGATACTGGTTTGGTCCAGGACCGTTGAACTCTGGTCTCCAGTTTCCCTGGTCGGGAATTCCATTATTTGGATTTTGGGGCCCTGGATAATAATTCGGTCCTTGATCAGGATTTTGTGGTGGAAATTGGTTCGGATTGTTAAATGGTCCTTGTGGGCCTTGATTCTGCGGTCCCTCATTTGGAAATGGATAGTTGGCTGGAGTCTGAGGACCTCCATTTGGATAAGGAGGATAGACGCCTTGATTTTGTGAACTTTGATAAGGCGGAAAGTTTCCTTGATTCGGTCCTTGTGGATAGTTACCCTATAAAAAATAATTTATAACAACAAAAACTAACTTAGAGTTTACAAGAAGAGACTCGCCTATATCGTGATGACGATAAAAATCTTCGTGTGTATTTCTAAAAACATTATTTCATCTATAATTTCTATTAGTACCTATTTAGAATCTATATATGTTTCTGATAAAGTGACAATGTTTGTATGATCATAATAACACACCGTCTGGTCCCATACGCTACCTTTTTGTGTTATGGGTTACCAGACAATGACTTTTTTATCTATGAAACAGATCTATTTTGTAGGAGAGATCGAAAAGTGGGAACAAGAGGCATACGGGGCATACCTGACCAATTTTTACGTCAGTTTTGGCACTTACCTGATATTCACCTCCTCCGGGATAAAACGGGCGGTTTTGCGGGAAGTTAATTCCCGGATTCGCATTGGGCTGCCCTCTATTCAAGTTTGGGAATAGTCGGTTTACAGCACTAGATAGATCGAAAAACCTTGTGTTGACCGTTGGTGCTTCTGTTTTATTTACTGGACTCTTAACGCTTGTTTTCAGTGTTTCTTCATCAATACTTTTATCTTTATCACATTCTGATATTGGTATCAAAATATTTAGGCAAACTGAAAAAAATGACACATTGTAAAGGTACTTTTGTGATGTATGTAGATGTAGTATTTCGTGTTGCATAATAATTAACATTAACATATTAAATTACCTACTTACGTTAATTTTTGTTATACTCGTAGATAGCAACATAATTTAGACATAAACTAGGACCAATGTAATGGGACGTAAAAACTTCTACACTTCACAATTTCGCATTAAAATTCGATTAAGTATAAACTACTACAACTTACCCAGTAAAGTCATTAACAATTTAATTTTCATGGACATTGCCATTTTATTTTATTTGCAACACTGTAATGAATATTATATTTTTTACACTTAATATTTCAATTTAATGCACTAGATACGACTGTATAGAATAAAATATAAATAATGATCCAATAAAACTATTTAAAACCCAATTATACCTAAATGAAACAATAATGGGCTAATGCATTAATTATCGTTAATAAATTAGAAGTGACTAAATGTAGATATAAGTCTTGCAACAGTTAGAATATCACGGATAATATTCCATTAAGTGATTATCTAAGTAACCCACACATACGGAAAATCCATATTACTTACGACAGTAAACTTATTAGTCATTCTGTGTCTATTAAATATGGAAAACCGTAGATCCTACTTCAGATTAAAATTGAATAAAATATTCATAAAAATAATGCTCCTTGAATACGTAGCCATATGTTTATGTTAATAAGTAGTGGTACTATGGTATACAGAGTGCGCACTAGTATAGTATTTAACAGGTATTTCAATCTCGATGACTGATGACTATGCTCTGTTCAAGAGGAGTGCTGCATGCTTTAAGCACGCTTTGTCAAATGCATGCTTTTTTTTTATACCACGAAGTTGGCAAACAAGCATGCGGCCCGCCTGATGGTAAGCATCACCGTAGCCTATAGACGCTTGCAATAACGGAGGTTGCCAACCCTCCCCCCCTCGCCTCGAAGTGGAGCTCTGGAGACCTTACTCACCCTACCTCTCATAAGAGAGGTAGTGCACAGGCATTCGGGGTTTATTTTTGATTTTCTCAGTAATATTATAGATTCCACAATCCATTTTTATTTCCAATGGTTCCAATCGTGTCTTGTGGGATAGCTTGTGTTGTGGCAACCACGAAACGAAATTTTGAAAATTCGTGTGATTTGTGTTTCAGATTGCTCAACTTTTATTAAAGTTTCGCGATCTAATAATGATTTTAAATCTTTCGGTTATGCACTCGTAACGATTACTTATTAAATTATTCACAATAAAATTACAATATTATTGCAAGTGACTGAGACTGAATAGAAAAAAAGAAATTACACTCGTTTTGTGACTTTTTATTTATTAGTATTTATTCTTTATCTTTAAACACATTATTCCCAGGGTACACAAAATTATTTGAACCATCAAAAGGTGGTCTTCGATTGCCCTGATACGGATATTGTAACGGTCTTCCAGAATCAGGATCATAAACCGGTTGCGGTTGATTCCAATTTCCTCCTAGATTCGGAGGAACTTGCACATTTGTGTAGAGACCATTCGGTCCTTGATTGGGGTACCGGTTTGGTCCAGCACCATTGAACTCTGGTCTCCAATTCGACATTCCATTATTTGGATTTTGGGGCCCTGGATAATAATTTGGCCCTTGATTAGGATATTGAGGTCGAAATTCGTTGGGATTATTGAATGGTCCTTGTGGGTTAAAACCTTGATTCTGAGGGCCTCCGTTTGGATAGGGAGGATAGTTGCCTTGATTTTGTGGACCTTGGTACGGTGGGAAATTCCCTTGTGGATAGTTACCCTGTAAAAAAATTATCATTAAGTATTAAAAGTAAAAAATAGTCCTTAAGTTACATTTTACATAAATACTTATTAGGAAAAACGCACTTTTCACCAGTTGCTACAGAAATTAGTCGATAGTAGCAGACAGTCGAGTTTTTCGTAGCTATAGTTATTATCATTTTAAGAGGAATTGACATTCTTTTTCCTCATATTAAATACATAATGCTAAATACTCTTGGGAAGTGAAAATAAACATGAAGTTAGAATACAAAGAAAGAGTAATGATGAAGTAGGACGAAGGCCCGTCTACACTCAAGTTTTCGCTTAACTTCGCGAGAGTGTAGAGATAGCATGAGGAAGAAAACAGAAGAAGGCGCGCGCGAGCCACAAAAAACGTGCGTTGGCAACCGCTGGTTTACATTATGTTGTAATTTCTTCAAATGAACAAATTTTGACTCTTGTTAAACACACTCACCTGGTACCCACCACCGGGATAATAAGGGCCGTTCTGTGGGAAATTATTTCCCTGATTCCAATTGGGCTGCCCTCTATTTAAGTTTGGAAACAATCGGTTTACAGCACTAGAGAGATCAAAAAACTTTATATTGGCTGATGGCGGCTTTTCTGTTTTATTTTCTTTACTCTGAACACTTGATTTTAATACTTTCTCGTCTTTATTTCTCTCTGTAGAATCACAGTCTATTATTGGCACAAAAATATTTAGGCAAACTGAAACAAAATAATCATACTTATTAAACAATCAACAAAAAGTACAATTCGCGTCACGAGAGATGAGGGCGTATAACGTGATTCGACCTGCGCAGTAGACGACTTCTATACCATTTTACTAGAAATCGTCTACTGCGCAAGTGAAATCAGCAATCAATCAGGTCATATGGTCTCATCTCTCGGCGTGGTCGTTGCGCGGATTTGTAAAATCAAACACGTATGAAAAATGAAACGTTTGTTTGGAAACGTAGCGTAGGCACTAAGAATTTTAGAAAATTCTTGTAACAATGGGAATAATGAGACTTCGCGGGAATACCATAGGACATCCGATATTATTTCGTAACTATGTGGGAAGTTATATTGTCACAATCTTCTACTACAAGATTTATTAGAAAATAACATTTTTTTTTATGGTACTCTTTTGTTGAACAATAAAGTTTAAATATTTAATCTCAAACCAAATTAAATATTTTTTATTCCATTTTATGGAAGTACCTAATTTAACATCAAAACAAACCCACTTGTTACTGCCGTCCTCTATAACGCCGCTAATCAAAGCTATGTAAGCCAGACTTTAAAAGTGGGAATATTGTTATAGGACGTAAAAACAATCTCACATTAGTTCAAATTATAAACTACTAGCTACAACTTACCCAGTAAAGCCATTATCAATTTAATATTCACGGACATTTCCATTTTGTTTACCAATATTTAATACGAAACTTAATATTACAAAATTTTATGCACCAAATGCGACTGTATAGAAAGTAAATAACAGAATGGATAATAAGACTATTTAAAACCCATTTTATTGCTAAATGCATTATAATGGGATTACACATTAATCATCACTATTAAATTGGTAAAATACCTACCTACTATACGTAGCAGTGGCGAGGGGTCCTAATAACACGATTCCTGTCGGCTTCCCTTTTAAAAATAGTGAATTATCTAACAGCATCGACTCTGCTAATAACATGATTTCGCTTCATACATAATAATGATACCCAAACGCCTATACAATAATAAATAGCAATATCACACGTCGCCAAACGCCTATACAATAATAAATAGCAATATTGTGATATTGCTATTTATTCGTCGCTTAGCCTGTGCGTCGAAAGCCGGTAATTCCCGAGTTGTAGCTGCATACAGTTTTAGGAGCGGCTGTCTCTTTCTTACGCGTACATTTTGTTCCTAGCGCGGTCTCTTTCTCACGCCGATCATATGAACATATTAAGCCGGTAGTCGCCGAGTTACGACAAGGATGGCATGTATCAGATTACGTTAGTGCGACAAAGATAAACAGAGGTATTAACCTGAGAAGTAAAAAATATAGTTAATTATGTGTTTAGTGCTTGAATAATAAAACAACTATAATTTTGTCGCGTTGTAATTGTCAAAATTATGACATTTTTTCAATTCACTTTCGCCTGTGCTTTCGCTCGTACTGTTGTTAGTTTTTTTTATTTGTTTGTTGTTAATTTAGTAAATTTGAATAGATTAGAGTGACTTCGTGGTTAAATGTTGGACAGGGCTCGGTGTGAATTGTGTTATAGTTATAGAATTTATCGGTTTCAGTTGTAAGTAGTTAATTGTTTATTTTGGTTTAGTCTGTTTTGTTTACATTCGTAATGGCTGCAATTTTAGACGTGGGTTGTTGTCTCACAGACTTTATTAGATAATAATTGTCAAACATACAGTTTTGAAAATAAAAAACATATTATACAGCGCGCCCGTGTTTTTCCTTCTATGAAAATAGATTATAAACGGAAAGATGGCTTTACTAAACATTTTCATTGTAATTTGTACGAAAAGTATTCGTGGCTCACAGGTAGGTAGTTGTAAACTTAAAACACTGTTTTGGTTTTCCATATTATACCTATCAGTGCTTTTATGTATGGTAATGGTAATATGGTATTCGGAATTCTCCATCCCTGTGGTAAGATAACACTGTATATTTTTTTTTTTGCTCCGGCTTCCCCTGAGTAAAATTTCACCCTTCGCCACTGATACGTAGATAACTAGATATATTATCTATCACTTTCGTAACAAGCTGAATATCACGTCTAATATTCCAATACAATAGTGATTAGTGATTTCTGAGTGATTACTTAAATAACTAATCATAAATACCCGAAAACGTATCTTACTTACTTACTTGCTTACATAACAGTCCTAGCTTTAAGTTTATGAGATCATAGATTTAGCTAAGTACTTAGTTACGCTGGTACCTATCGACTAGAACACTTTAAGTTTAAATCTTCAAAGTTACCTACATAAAACCATAACAAACGTAAAAGTTTATCATATGATATGATGGATGTCAAGCTTGGCATAGAAATTAAGCTGAATTGCCCCTAGAAAATCTTCCTGTGAACGCGACGAAACGAACTGCCTGCATCCAGCGATTTACTTTTTACCTGTAATAAGACTAATAAGTATCCTGTCAGCAGCGATTTACCTGTAATAAGACTAATAAGTATCCTGTCAGCAGGATTGCAGACCGCTTTCAACTGATCTTAATGGAATTATTTGGGGTTGGCCTGTCTCCAGCAGTGCACTTCTTAGGGTTCTCCATCTCAACCACAAGAAGTGCACTGCTGGATGAAGTTCAGCAATGTAGATATCCTCTCTGTCATTGTTTAATTTACTTATTGTCTACTTAACCAAAGGACTGAACCTTAGAATCCAATATTTCAGTAGGAATACTATCGTGGATCGTGGTCTTGGACACTAGGCACCGCTATGTAAGTGGATACCTAAGATTATGTTGTAAGTATTTTAATTTTATGTTATTATTGAAAAGGCCGTTTTACACAGTATTTTTGTTATTATTTTTTTGTTAAAGGAAACCTTTTTTTTCATTGATATTTAAAAAACTTTCATATAAAAAGGTAGATAAGCAACACCACGGAAGTCAGAGTTTTTCTGTGTGCAACACTGATTCCTACCAAAACAGTTCTCATTCTGTCATTCAATTAATAAACCAGTCGTTCAGGAATTTTGGCGCCAACTACAATAGCGTCCACTTGGGCTCGTGATTAGAAATTTAATTTTTGTGTGTTTCTGCGTTTGATTCATAGTATTGATAGTGTAATGTGAAGCAAACATTGGTTATAGTACATATTGATTGAAGTTTGTGATCAGGAACCTATTAAAAGTGCATTATCGTGTTGACTTCAAAATCCGTATTTTCTGAAGAAATTTTGCTATCATCTTTCTTCGGGGCGTCTTGACTCAGAGACTGTATACTGAGTCAAGAATGTCAGGATAGCATGAACTCGCTGCTTTGAATTACTTATAAATTTACTTATGACTTGGCTGTATGGGCTCAAAGCCCTTTGCCTGCCAAAGAGAGAAGAAAACAAAAAAAAAAAAAAAAACCAGTCGTTCAATCAATGTATGAAAAAAATTGTTTGTCATTGTCATTTTACTGTCACGCGCGTCTAATCTAATGCGTTCTTAGCAATTTTACATTGCAGCATTTATTTTTCAATTCGTTTTATCATAAATCGTAGCGGTAAGCCGGTAAGTAACGTTTTAATGTTGAAAAAATTGTGATCTAATCAATAATGCATAGTTTCTATGCCGGTGCCTCCTCTAACTCCTTTTATATTTGGTATAACCCCTTGTTGTTTGCCGGCAGTTGGATATCGAAGTAAAATGAGTTGCCCTATCAATGACGAACAAGTAACCCAGCTAAAGGCGTTTATTGAGCTGTGTAAGAATCAGCCGCAACTTGTACATCACCCTAAACTATTATTCTTCAAAGAATATTTGTCGGGGCTCGGAGTCACAATACCAAATGCGTCTTTCGGTGCAAAAAATTTTGCTCCCTCTGGAGATAGGTAAGTCAACAATATTTTTCGATTTAAATTCTTCAATCTAGTTGCATTATGATTATAACACCAACAGTACAATATCTGTGCAATTGAATGTATAAATTAAGTACCTATATTTTGTCAAAAAGTAAATTCACAAGACAAGTTGACAAATCCTAGAAGAGGTTAGTGTGGCTTACACACTAACCTTTTTTACACACCTATAGCATTTTTAGGAAATATTATTTGATATTTTTTTATGAGAAATCATCATATTTGTGTTCTCATCATATAAGGGGGAGGGATCTACGAACCACACTCAGGTTCTATGCACCTATCACTTCCAAGTTTTTGAGATAATACATAACTACTATTTGCTTGTGAAATATTGTTGTTATTGGTATTGAATTTTGTTTGGTAAAATATAGTAAGTGTAAATGTATATTTTAAGCCCCACTGAAAATGTCAAAACTGAAGAGAATGCTGAATCATCTGAAGATGATGCAGAGTCAGATGTTGAATTAGACATGGAAGGTGAGGAAATTAGATAGTCACATAAATAATTATCTCCTATTTATACATAAGTTTTCTCCTACTTGGCTCTTAAATATAAATATACAATGATTAGAAAAACATGTTAAACTGACCCATCCATTACACAATGATCAATGGGTCTATTCTCAATAAAAACAGTTGAATCTAGTATCAGTCTTAAAAGTGTTTTATATTTTGTTCATACAATCCCAAGTGCTATTTTGCTTCAAAGTAGCACTTGGGATTGATACTGATTTTGTTGTGAGAATAGGCGAATAAATTTTACATAATCTGTCAGATAGTGACAAGAAATATACAAAAACTGCTAATTGGATAGCCTCATCTGGAACATATCAGGACATTGTAAAATAGGCTCAAAGTCTCATGTTATTAGTATTAGCATAATCAGAGACATTTTAAGATTTTATAACTAATTTTATTAGGTGTGATTGAACCTGACATTCTGGACGAGACCCAAGTTTTAGTTGATTCATCAAAGGAACCAACAGATGAAGAACGAGACCAGTCTGATGAGAAACGCTCTGAAGCCATGCGAGCATTCTCTGAGCAACAGTATGATGATGCCATTAAATTATACACAGAGGCCATAAAACTTAACCCACAGAGTGCTTTACTATTCGCTAAGAGAGGACAGGTAATTTGTTTCCACTATGTGCTCCTATCATTAGTTTGCAACCTGTGTTTCCGGGTTTGTTGATGGTAATTCTCCAATGAAAATGACCCATATTTTCAACTTGCATTTTATTGTTCAAATATCTTTTTTCAAAACCTAATAATTTAGTGGAGAAGATATAAATAAACATATTATCATGATTTCAGCACTCTTTCTGCCCATTTCATGTTTATTTATTTCGTAAACAAAACAATATTGTGTTGAAAATTTGTTCTTAAAAATAATGCAGACAACATTAAGATATAAATTAGATTTTTTAAAAATATACAATTTGTATAAAGACGAAACAAAGAGCAACACAAAAACGACAACACTGCTGAGCGTCTACCTTCAGGGCTCCCAGCTTTGACTATATCATTTTCTGTATTACTACTGGACAACCAACACCTTTTTCTTCCATTTTAAGCCATTGTTTAGTCAAAGTTTAGAATCTAATCTTATTTTTTTTATGTATTACAACAGATTACATAAATTAACGAATTTCCTTTAATTTTCAGGTGTATTTGAAGCTGAATAAACCAAATGCTTGTATCCAAGACTGCAAACAAGCACTTGAACTGAACTGCGACAGTGCTGCTGCCTACAAATTTAGAGGACGTGCCTATAGGTACATTTTGTTCCCTGATATAACTTTAAGAGGGATAGAACACGGCGTATTTTAAACACGCAGATCAAATCGCGATCAAGATGCGCGTTTCGTACTACATTGAGCTCTTTGTATGACCTCACAATGAAATGATTGCAACTCCACTATGGATATTGATACGCGCGTCATCTGTGCGTTTAAAATATGCAGTGTGCTATCGCTCTAATTACTATCCTGAAGAACTGCTGTATGGTCTGCTAGTCTTTTAACCCGTCGCGCGCGTACGAAGCGCGTGTTACGAACAAATGCGTTCTACGGTTAGATCACTTGGCGCGCAAGGCATTAATGAAAATATGTATTCCAATTCATTATTTCTTTGGACTAATCTCAACCAACTTCCATGCAGTTTTGCGCATAGAAATATCTAGATATCTGTAGAACACGATTTTCGATTGATCAATTCCTTACTGCTTTAATCCATTGACAGTCACGGGTCACAGAAACAATGAAAGAATCTATAATTTATGTTGGCAGTTAATTGATTAAACATTTTCATTAATTTAAATACATTTTCTACAGCCAAATTTACATTATTAGAGCTAATTCGAAAATACATGTTTATTAAATAAACCAAACTTTAGGTCGGCTTCCGATCACTTGTTAAACAAGTAAGTCTATCAGATAATTTATGATGAAAAAAAATCTATACAAGAATACACATTAATTGGATACTTATCAGGCTATTCGAATCGGTCCTTCACACATTGTTTATTGCAATATAAGAAAACCTTTTTTCTGGTTTTCTCAGGTTACTGGGTAAATTTGAAGAGGCATCCCATGATCTATGTGAGTCACTAAAGATTGACTATGATGATCAGACCAACGAGTGGCTGAATGACGTGAAGCCTAATGCAGAGAAGTTGCGACAACACAAGCTTGGTATGCAGCGGAAGAAAGAGGACAAAGAGGTAAGTTCGAAAAATATTGATTATAACATGCAGTCATACTTAATGGAATTAAATTTCAGAAATGAATTGTGTGACTGGTTAATGAAAAACTGTTTTTTATAGTCTAAAGAAATTTGTAAATTATTGTGACAAAATTGGTTGAGATATTTGCACGCCTGCATCCAGGCCGAATACTAATACTAATGTACTATAAGATCTTATACAACTAATGTGTATTCTAGCAAATAAATGATGATTTGATTTACTGTTTCCCACATACAAAGGAGACTGGGTGAAAGTGATCTATAACCCAATACAAACATGGGTATGGAATTTATGATGAATGGGTCCTCAACCAGGGGCGGCTGTACCTTAAGTGCGCTCGTGCACTGAACTACCAGATTTTAATAGGTTCAGAAAAAAAAATGCTTTATAATCCGATTGACTATCTATTCAATATTAACGAAATTGTTACAAAACAATTTCAACTCTTGGCTAAAGAATTAAGTCGTATTTTCGCTTGTAAAGACAATTCGCCGTGCGTTAGGCCGTGCGCTAGGCCACGCTCACGGCGAATACTCATACAACTGATACAACGTCTATGAAATACGAGCTAAAACGCCTGGCGCGTGAGACAGAGATAGTGCAATAGAAAATGTATGGCAAAATTAGACAGCTCGCGTGCGCCGCACGCATGAGCCGGAGTTTACCGAGAGCCGACGACCGCGTCGCGCGTTTGTTTTTGTTATTGTTTACATTGTGATTTGTGATAGAATTATAAATTATAATAAAGTAACTTATCGTTTTGTGTGTGGGACAGTTGTGTGACTAAATAGCTGTTAAAATGAGCATTAACTTTAACATTGACTTTATTAAAAGCAATAATAAAACTTTTCAACAAAAGATCGATTTAAAATCAGCTGGACCGCCCAGGCCATTTCATAACTTGAAACAAGAGTGTAAATCGAAAAATAAATCATTTACGCGAAGTTTTAAAAGTGAAATGTATAACAGAAAGAAATGGCTGTGTGGATGTGAGCGTCTCAATACATTATTTTGTTTTGGGCTTTGTAAAGACAAAATGTTGTTTTGTTGCAATTTCGAATTGTACTCAGTGAGCTGATAAAGTGCACCACCAGTGGCATGACCCACCAGCCGCCACTGTCCTCAACTAGACCTTCATGTGAAGAGAGGCCAAAATCTTTCAGTTTCGAGATAAATGGCCGTTAATAAAAATCTTTCTACAATTTTTTCACAGATAAGGTAACAATAGCAAAACGAGTATAGAATTTGTGAAGGGATACCTATACTAGGCTCTCATGGGAAGTGGCATCAAAATCTGTCCCGGCAGTTACGAGATAAATGGCAGTTTATGAATAACCTTACTGCTACCGTTTTTCACTGCCGTGACAGATATTTTGATGCCACTTTCTATTAGTGTTTAGTTGAGGTATCCAATCATAACTCACTGTGAAAAAAACATAGTAGATATTAATCAATTTTATTAATAAAATGTCATTTATCTCGGAACTGCCGGGCAGATTTTGATGCCCCTCCCATGGTATCTACGAGAGGTACCCCATCATAAATTGCATACCCATATCGCTATAGGTTCATAGACCACTTCCCATACAAAAAGACCCAGTCTCCTTTACAACATGACTAAAGGACGTGCCTGTGAAGGCCTACTCTCCAGGTAAACGTTTTCATTAGAGTTAGATGTCAGTGTTTCCCAGCTCACCGGACAGACAATGAGCTCAATAACAGTTAGCTAATCTATCCACAACAGTCAGAATGTCTAAACCAGACAGTTGCACAGTTGTTAGCATTCCGGCCAGTCCATATAAATTCGTACTAAGCAATAAGATAAAACCTCAGCGGTTTCTAGTGACTATCTAATAAAATTCAGTAAGAAAAATTGTAAAACCGTTGATTGAATAAAATAAAATAAAGTCGCTTACCGGACGGTCCTTATGATCAAAATGATACCTTCCAAATGTGGGTTGTGAGTATTACGCTGATTGTGAGAGTGACTATAATATAACTTTTTGTCATTACAGCGTCGTGAAAAGATACATAGGGCTCGCACGGCACAGGAGGCCCGTGCTCGGGCTCAAGCGGAGGCCCAGGCTGCAGCAGCAGCAGGCGGAGGTGCCCGTGGAGGCGCGGGCGGTGGCTTCCCCGACTCCTTCAAATTCAATCCTCAAGATTTCAGTAGTCTCCTTATGGATCCAGAGATCATGGCTGCATTCCAGGTACAATATGCCCTTTTGTTCAAATTTACATTTAGGATCAATCACAGCATTTCAACGGAGGTTGAGAGCAGTCTTAAGGTGCTCCCACACCGGTTTTAAATAATGTGATTAAACAAATTGTAACATTACCACTCCCCGGACACTCCATACAACGCGCGTGAAATAATTACCTATTTCTACTACATAGGTCGTCTGTACACGCGCACACGTATACACATTCGTTCCCTAAGCGCACATCTTTGCGACTGCACCCGCCTCGATAACCGCCTGGGGTAAGGTAACGCGATTCGGTGCGGGGCGGAGAGTGGCCATTCTACCTGGGGTTACTTATTCTATAACATTAGCTAACATTTTAAAACCATATGATATTTGCTCTCACACTGAATTATCTCACAATTTGTTCAATAATATTATAGAATACCGGCTTACACCAGGTTTCCGATGTCACCTAAACGGGAAAATGAAATCCACAATATTTTTCATAGATATATTTCTGGTAATGAGGAGCCGTATATTTATTTTTATTGTGTACTGCTCATATTTAGTTTTGTTACAATTATTTATTGTTTAGTACTTATTATGACTTGTACTTATATTATGACTTGTACTTAATTCATAGAGAAAAATGTATACGATTCCAGGATCCTGAGGTAACTGCAGCATTCCAAGACGTGTCATCAAATCCTGCTAATTTCGTCAAATACCAGAACAATCCTAAAGTTGCATCTGTCATTGAAAAGCTGCAAAACAAATTGGGAAAGGGCGGTCCTGGAGGACCATTTTCCGGTGGATTCCCAGGTTTGTTTATTTTGGTATTACAATCCTCTAATATTATACATGAGAAAGCGAGTTTATTTGTTATTCCTTCGCGGCTTGACTAAACGGCCAATCATTACGATTTATATACATATTGTCAGGTGTACAGAGTGCAACATAGGCTTTTTATCCCGTGAAAGTATGTCATTCCAATGGGAAAATATTTTTTCTACTATAGATGGCGCTGCAATTGCGAAATCCTAACTATTAATGTCGGCCAACAGATGGCGCCACAAGTCGCGCTTGTTTTTCTCAAACGAGATCTATGTCAAAAAATTTACCGCGAGCAAGCCGCGGGGAAAAGCTAGTGTAAATATAATATTATGCATACCGAACATATCGTCGTCAAAAATGTATTGCATTTGGATCACCTGGGTGGTCTGGTTACCACGTTCGCACTGACATCATCTTACTATGAATGTTTTATTAATTATTATATTTGTTATGTCAAGCGTCCCTCAATGCCAAATATAACATTATCACATAACGTTATCTCACCTAACTAATCTACAAAAAAAAAATTGTAAGCCCAAGAGGCGGACGGGACATAGTGATTTATACTATTCAGTGATCCACCCATGTGCCACAATAAATAAATAAGTTTTATGTTTGTTCTCAGGTTTCGGCGGCGCTGGTGGGCCCGGCGGGGGAGCTAAACCCTCGTCGGACGATGACGTCGGTCTCGATTAAACTCACAAACGTCCGATATTTACTCTATATGTTACGTCACTATTCTAAAATATAAAGGATTGCAACTTATCAATACCTTTGTATAATGTTATTATGTAAAGCATTTCTTTATATTATTAATCAGAAAGATTCTCTGGTGCTTTTGATGGCGGAAGGGGTTTTTAAGCATTTCAATAAATTCCATTTTATTTCATTAATTTTATAACCTATTTGGCATTATTATAGAAGTGTAGCGTGTTCTAATATTATCTACTATGTTCCGTGCATGAGTAATTGATAGACTTAACTTTAAAATGTTGGCCACAGGAAATCTTAAAATCTTAGTCATATTTATCATACACGTTTAGAATTGTATTTACTAATAAAAAAATATAATCCGATTAAATTAGTTCTTATATTCAATAACACTAAGTACTGATTAGCATTAGTAATAGTTTTCAAATTAAAATTATTTGTACTTGTCACGATTTTGATGCGCCCGGAAATAGATTATGGATAGCGCAATACGGGCGGGCCGCATAGAAATCTCGCCAGGCCGAAAATTCTGAACGGCGCGGCGACGCGTGCAGCGGAGCGTTGACCAATCGGAGGCCACCATTCAAGAGCAAATGTCACTTGTACACGCTCATTAAAATAGGGCACAGCGCATAATCCGCTCAAATCGGAGCACCCCGTCTGCGGAAGGACCTCCACCTTACAGAAGATCGTAGCCAAATAGCATTGGTCTCGGCCATGTTGTGTTCCTACGGTGAGTACAGGGTCGGCAACGCGCGAGTGTTGCATGCGTCCAAAGGCTACGGTGACTGCTTACCATCAGGCCGGCCGTATACTTGTTTGCCACTCTAGTGGTAAATTAACTCGAAAACTTAACTATACAATGTAAACGAATACACCAAGAGAGAAATCCATACGTACAGTAGTCGAGCGTGCACCAAACGTCGCACTGCACGCACCGTCGTCGTTCCGAATTCGCAACCTGAGTGACGGGAAAAAATCGGTATAATGATGCCCATGTGTCCGACCTATGCTTTATTAATCTCAATGAAGACACGAATCTTATGCAAATATTTTTTATTTTTTCGGGACCTACAGATATAGAAAAGTCTTGCAAAGTTGCAAATAGTTACTTTGTTTTTAAAATATACAAAGTTTTTTACTTATATGAAAGATTTCAATTCAAATCTTGCTCTGGCGCATCAGTTAAGTTCTAGTGTTTATGCACTGTACTTTCACATTTTGTTTTAAGGGCATATTAGTTGTTTTTTTTTTAATATTTTTGTGGTTAATAAAATTTTGTAATTATAATTATTGTTTTATTTATGAAACTACTAGCTGACCCGGAAAACTTTGTTTCGCCTTAGAGGCACTACCCTGCCCTACCCTACCCTATTGGATTAATATTTTATTGGTGTCTATATACATTCAGGATAAAAAGTATTCTGTAAACTTGTGTATCATTAAAATGTGCTGCCATTTTTGTGTGAACTAACCTCCGAACTAAATTATAGTGTTATTCTCTTGCAATAGAAGTCATCAGGATTGACAAGTAAAATACTTTGTAAATAAAGTTTAATTAAACTGAACTAAACTAAATATATTACAATTATTTAGACATCATTAATTCGGCCCCAGCCAGATCTGATCTTCCTTTCGTGTAATTTCAACCAGGATGGCATGTTCTTAGGCAATGGGTGGGCATTGGGGAACCGCAATGGAGGTGGGGGAACTTTGAATGGATCCTCATTCTTCAATTTGCGTAATAAATATTCCTTTTTAATCTGTTTCGGGTCTCGATATTTATCCATGTATAAGTCAAAAGGTCTTCTGATAGGAAACCATTCTTGGGGTCTGATGTATGGCGCCGGAAAATCATATTCATACGCTGGAAAATAAAATAAAAATGGTACCTTTCGACGTAAAAAGACAAACAAGCGCGCTTTCCTATCTATGGATTACTGCAGGAGTGGCTACATGGTCGCTATCCAATTGTTAGTGGCAAGGCAAAAACATGGACAAACTCGCAATGTAAAATCTAATAATCATCATTTTTCATTATTATTTAAAAAAGTATTTCTACATAGATCTGCCATTGGGTGAATTGAGACATTGAATTAAACTTGTTTATGATAAATTTGAATTAATATATCTACTTTTGTCACGAGTTTAGAAATGGTGAAATCATCTCGAGACCAATTTATAATAGAATATTATTTTTCTTTGATCTTTAGTACATACATTTTTGTTTAACTTACCAGGTTCTTTCATTTTCAAAGTATTATGAAAGAAATCTTTGACTGTGTCATCCCAATTCGTCTGAAAAAATGCAAGGCCCGTTGGAGTTACACTATCTTGATATTTTTGATACCATTCTCTTGTTACAAAAGTCCTATTTTCAAGAGATGGTGATGTCACTGTAAAAAAAAATAAACAATCTCAGGAGCAGGTAAAACTTCTGTGGCATCCAGTACTGAAGTTTACTATAAATTACATACATATACAGTAATTATTATATATGCAGTATTTTTTTTATTTGCTGGTTGTTGATTAAGGTCTAGTTTGTTTGTCAGATAAATAATTATGATAATATTTTGTAATTTCTTTAATATGCTTTCAGTTATACTGAAAAATATAAAAAAAAATATGGTATAAAATTACTGGTGAAATTCCAATTTAGTGTTTGCTAGTTTGCCATCCCATTTTGTGATAAATGAATAATATGCTTTATTACGAATAAAGTGATTTTTGATCGACAACCTCCATGGTGTAATGGTTGCCACGCTAGGTCCTGGGTTCGAATCGTGGTCGGATCATGAAAACGAACTTTTTCTGATTGGCCTCGGGTCTTGGATGTTTATCTACATATATATGTATTTGTTATAAAATATACCTAGTATCCTTGAGTTAGTATCCCATAACACAAGTTTCGAACTTACTTTGGGGTTAGCTCAATCTGTGTATGTGTGGGATTGATTCACATTTATTTCATCAATTTTTATATTTTAAATCAGACAATTGCTTCAAGCTTTTGTGCCAAGTGACACAATACAGGTGAATATACTTTACCTTTAGGTAAATCGTATGATACATTTCCTTCTTGTTTGTATAACACAAAAACATATCTGTGATAGCCAGTCCCTTTCAAAGGAAATGGTTGCAAATACTCCACAATAGTGTCTCCTTTCTCTACAGCATCACCAGGAATGTTAGCAACAAGCCAATGAACATATTCCTTATCATTCTCATTCAAATTTCCATCTAAACTTGTCAATGCTAAAGTCCATAATGTATTTGCATCAGCTGCATAATTAACGCTAGGGTACTCAATGGCTTCTGCTGGTTTAATCACATTTCCGGAACAAACCGGTAACAGTGAACCATCCTTCAAATCATAGAGAATATCTAAATTCATATATGGAATAAAATAGCCTTCTCCATACAAATGTTCAAATACTCCATAGTGATCAGCAATATTTTTTTTATGATGAGGTCCTACTGTTTTCAGCCATTCCTTTCTTGCCTCTGAAAGGTCTATGTCTAACTTGTGATAGCGTGCAAGCTGTTCAAGATTCTTGTCACTTTTTAGTTTCTTTATATATTGTATACGTTCATTGCGCACTTCTTGTGAAGTTTTGCTAAAATTATAATAATAAAACTACAATAATACCAGGAAGAAGACTCAATTCAGATCTTATTTTTGTACAATTTATCACATAAATTCAAAAGAACACTCACAGTAGATGCGCGCACGCAGCTTCACATTATGCGACAAGAGATCATATGTCAAGTAAACAAAAAATATTTGGTTGGAGAGACGCCTTAGGGGCAGGCAATTACAAAAACAAACAAAAAATAGATCAAAGCTAACTACAAGTTATCGTTGTTAATTTTAAAAGTGACAAACATACAATAATAATTAAAATCAGTTAAGATTATATATGGGTTATAACCTAAAAACAACATTAATTATTTTTGTAAATTGTAGATACTCACTTAGGCAAAGGTAGTCCAATATCAATTCTTGTGGTATAAACTTCATCTTTATAATTTAATTCATCCAGACGCTCCTTTATTGTCCTACAAAAAATAGGGGCCTTTCCTCTTATTCTGTGGCCCAAACGAACTTGTTGAAGTTGAACGTTAGATAAACACACGCTACGAAATGTTTTTAACATTTTCGATTGACTAATTAATTTGGCTATATTTTCCTTCTTAATTAGATTTTATATAAAATTAAAGAACAGAAACCCGATAAATACCAATGCTTTGTTGATTGAACCCAAGATTTTTTGATTCGGTAAGTAAACTCGGTTTGACTTTGACATTGACAAGACAGGTAAATTTTTTTATAACTTTTTTTATTCTGGCTTCTATATTATTAGAATTAGCAAAATTTCTAGAAGGCTTATTTTGAACTCAACACGATAATATTCTCTAAAATAGTAGAAAAAATGCATTTGTCACAAATACAATAGAACTACTATTTATAAATTTATATAATGAATTCAGTAAGATATATTGTGATTAATGTGATTATACTTGGGAATCGCATTCAAGTCATAAGAATGTGCAATGAAGAGTTTGCAAACTTTAATTTTCGCTGGCCGTTTCGGTCCGCGCGTGAAATTCACATTTTTTGGGGGGTTTTTACAAATTACATAACAATCATTGATAGAGTTTTCGTGAAAATTGATTTGGCGACAACAAATATAATATATTTACTGAATAATTATCAAATAAATATAAATATTAGCTATTCTTAAGAATGTCCACGATGCATCTTTTTCCCTGTAAACGTGCAATAATAAAATCTTAAATGATACTATAATATTAATTCCATACACGGACTGGTATGCCCGCCGGATCTGTCCGACAGAGGCGGATGGCGACATCCCACATCTGTGCGTGTATGGCGACAAACAGACACGGATTTGCCCGTCGGGTGCTTGCCCGCTGCCCGTGCTCAAATCGGCCGGATCGGGCACGGGGCGGGTAGATCCGAGCGCCAACTGCGCGTGTGACACGTGTGTCGTAGCGACGGATTTGCCCGCCAGATCTCACCACAGAGTAACATGGATCTCACCTCAGTCGCATATACTCAACGCTCTAATTAGTGTATATAGAAATTATGGCATTTAGCGAAAATAGGGAATTTTAGAGCTTTTTAAGTCTTTACCATGTTTATGGATTCATATGGCTATATATCGCGGCCGTTTTTCTAGCCATTGCTTTACCCAAACTCGTCTTCGTTTTCTTTATTTTTCATCAAGACAAGTAAAACCACCACATATTATTGTTAATTGTAGCTATATTATTAAGTATAGTAAGGGATATAGGGAGGTTTCTTTCTAATGCGGTTATTCCCGTCCATAATAATAAATATAAGTATTCAGTTGTAGCACAGTTTTAGTAGAGTTTTACATAGAATTTCTATGGTTAATACCACGTTTACGACACATGGATGACACGACACGAATGAATTTTAAAGAATACATACGTTTTCGATATTCAGCTACCAGGGAGGGAGGTTAAGAACATAAATTGTATTGTACGCCTGTGTACGAACGTACCGTACCTACATTAGTTAATCATAGTAGGTACATTACTTACGAAAGCTTAGATGAAAATACGTTTAATATTTTGTTCCAGAATAGAAAAATAAAATTATAATTCGGGATTTATATAAAAAAATGCGTTCTTTTCGTCGTTTGTCTTTGTTTTACTTTACGTGCGTGGTTTTATGCAGTGATCTGTTATTTACTATAGATTCGTAATGTTTGACACATACCCGCTGCCACGTCGACTGAGGCCACAGCCTTAGTTGAATTTCTTCCGACTTAGTCGTAGTTTGACGTTCAGTGAATGCGTATCTCACAATAATATCACAAAAATGGTTAAATGCACTGTTAAAACATGTATGTCGTGATCCCAAAATAATAACAAAGCAAGTGGTATCACTTTTCACAAATAAGAATGCTTAATTATGTTAAAATTATACCAAAATAGTATTAAAATCGAAATTAATATATTACGCATTGTTTTTGCCAACAGTGTTGCCAGTAAAAACGATTTTAAGTTTCCCAAATGTTAGGAGTTTAGTCAATGACGAACTCATACGCCTTTATGTATCATTATTAGTAACACAGTAGAAGTAAACCTACAACCAGGCTCAAACTAGAATTAATTATTTACTTAGAATTGATTGATACTAAAATCAATCGCTAGTGCTACGCACGTCAAGACAAGAAAAAACAAATCATTTTCCTCTTTTTGATATGGCTTTTAACTGACATTTGACATAATGATATTATTACTATGACAGTGAAGTAACAATTTCATCTTTTTCATTGTGGTAACGGTGTTTAATTTAAATTGTTTCTGCAATTATCAAATGTTCGATTGAGTACAATAGTTTTTTTTGTTTTATGTTGTATTTTATTCAAATTATTTAAATTTATTATTTTATTTTATTTAAATTTCATTTTCATTTCTTAACAATAAAAAAAATCTACTGAAGACTTGGCTGTATGGGCATAGTTCCCTTTGCCTACTCAGAATGGGTGAAGAAAACAAAAAAAAATCTCTGCTAAAAGTTAGTAGTAGCACAGAATAGATAATAGTAGTAGGTCTGCATCGGTTAGATTCATCAATGACTAAAAAATGGAAACTTCTCCATTCCGCCATGATTCATTCTTGAAATATAATATGTATGTACCAATATTTACGCATCTATATATTTATTTCTTCCTATCTTTAATTCTTCTGTCACATAAGAAACAATAATATGGTATAAAAACTTTTTTTTTTTTAAAAAGACTCATAACATTCATTCAATGGGAAAATTATTCATGAGCTGGCAACTCTGACCATTTTTCTGGGAGTAATGCTTTTGTCTCATTTTGACATAATTAGTTTGACTCTAGAAAAAAAGAGACAAACATATTTTACTTTGGCATATGCTCGGAATATGTATCGGTTTCAAAGCTACGTCTTTAACACTCTAAAGTGGTTGCGGCTTTTTACGAATGCTTTGTATGACGTTACTTCTCTTGTCATAAAATATATAAAATCTCATTGGTTTTATGTATATGTGCAAAAGAGACAGAAGTAGCTAGTTAGTTGTCTGTTCTAGTCTGCCTGCTCCCCGCCTTCCGCCTTCGTTCGTCAAGAAAATGAACGAACATACCCGAATGAATTACGAAATGAAATAATAAAGTTTTCGGTTTTTGTGTACGTGATGTCGTGTTTTAGAAATGATCGATATTTTTAATTCTTCAAACTTATAAAAATGGTGTTAAAAATTGTCTTTTTGTAGTTATGAAGAAATAGTGCTATATTTCTATTGCTGAGCAGTGTTTTGCAAAAGCATGGTGAAAATAGTATAAATTATTACATGGATTACATTATGATGTTAGGAGCCATTTACACATGGTGAAAAGTCACGTAGTCTCATCGTTGAAAAATGATATCGTGATTATTAATTAATACCATCCAGTGTTGAATTGTGATTAGAGCAACGATGGATAGCAAGAATATTCAGAAAAATGCCATGCAAAGAAGTGCAGAGTTCACTTTCACTGCGCCACCGGAGGCTCCCGTGTTTGAACCTACGCCTGAAGAATTTTTAGACCCATTGGGTTATATTGCGAAAATTCGCCCCGTTGCTGAGAAAACCGGAATATGTAAAATCAAGCCTCCATCACGGTGGCAGCCACCATTTTCATTGGATGTGGATAAATTAAAGTTTGTCCCACGAATACAGAAGGTGAACGAATTGGAAGCCATAACACGTTTGAAATTATTATTTCTTGAGAAGATATTAAAATTTTGGGAACTTCAGGGTTCACCTCTAAAGATACCTATGATTGAAAATAAAACATTAGATTTGTATTGTCTCAAATTTTGGGTAGATGAAGAAAGGGGCTTCAATAACTGTAACACTCCTAAAAAATGGCGTAAGATCGCTAATGCCATGGGTTACAGCCAAAACACAAATACAATGAATTTTCTCAGAAATAATTATGAAAAAATATTACTTCCATATGACATATTTGAAAAAAGCAAAGCAGACATATTAAAAACTGTTAAAAAGACTGAAACAAAAATGGAAACTAAGAATGATGAACCATTCAAGCCATTGTTCAAAGAAGTACCTATAGATTCAATCACTAAAATTAAAGATGAGAATAATTTACATAAAGATGATAAACCTCAATCCAGTCTCATTAAAAAAACTAAAACTGGAACTGACATTAAACTTGATACTCCCTGCATTAAAAGTAAAAATGAATCTGAAGAACTTAAACGGAATAGAGAATTGAGAAGATTGGCTTGTTATGGCCCAGGCCCCAAAATGCCAGGATTGAATGACGAAGAGTTTGACATCACCAAGTCGAGGAAAAGACCTAGATATGAACTAGATCCTTTGGCTATTTATGTGTGTGCAATTTGTCAAAAAGACCATAGAGACGAATTACTATTGTTTTGCAATGGGTGTAATGATACTTACCATACATTTTGCCTTAAACCACCACTTACAGCAGTCCCTGATGGTGATTGGCGCTGTCCCTGTTGTATAGCTGAAGAGGTTCATAAACCAGCTGAGGCATTTGGTTTTGCACAGGCAGAGAGAGAATACACTCTTCAACAATTCGGAGAAATGGCTGACAAGTTCAAATCTGATTATTTTGGGATGTCTGGACATTTGGTACCAACTAATGTAGCAGAGAAAGAGTTTTGGAGAATCATATCTTCAGTAGAAGAAGATGTTACAGTAGAATATGGCGCAGACTTGCACTCGATGGATCATGGATCTGGCTTCCCAACAAAATCTTCCATAAATCTTTACCCAGGAGATCAGGAATATGTGGACTCAGGTTGGAATTTGAACAATTTACCAGTATTAGATGGATCTGTTTTAAGATTTATAAATGCTGACATATCTGGTATGACCGTACCATGGATGTATGTTGGTATGTGTTTTTCTGCTTTTTGTTGGCACAATGAGGATCATTGGAGTTACTCCATAAACTACTTACATTGGGGTGAAGCAAAAACCTGGTATGGTGTGCCTGGAAGTGGAGCAGAGCTATTGGAGAATGCTATGAAAGCTGCTGCTCCAGAATTGTTTAAATCACAACCAGATTTATTACATCAACTAGTAACTATAATGAATCCAAACATATTGATGGCAGCTGGTGTCCCAATATACAGAACAGATCAACAAGCTGGTGAATTTGTTGTCACCTTTCCTAGGGCATACCATGCAGGCTTTAATCAGGGATACAATTTTGCTGAAGCTGTGAATTTTGCACCTCCAGACTGGCTCAAAATTGGCAGAGATTGTATTACACATTATAAGAATTTGAAAAGATTTTGTGTGTTTTCACATGATGAACTTATTTGCAAAATGGCTTTGGAAGGTGATCGTCTAGACTTGGAAACAGCATTAGAAACACAGAAAGAATTAGTGCATGCCACAGAAGAAGAAGGATCTCTAAGAGCAGCAATTGCAAAGAAGGGTTTAAAGAATGTTAAGAGAACAGCATTTGAGTTGCTCAATGATGATGAGCGCCTCTGTGAAGTGTGTAAAACAACATTTTTCTTATCATCTGTCTCATGTCCTGATTGTAAAAGTATGGCATGTTTGCAGCATTCTGATCAATTCTGTCCGTGTCCTATACAGAAAAAGATTCTTAATTATCGTTATGATATGGACGAGTTACACATTATGTTGCAAACTATTGATTTCAGGGTGAACAGTTTTGATAAATGGATGACTGATGCAAAGAACATTTTACTGCCTACTGCCCCTGACATTGGTAGGTTGCAAAAGTTGAAGGTTTTGATAGATGAAGCAGACGAACTTAAAATACCAAAGTGTATACTCTTAACACAGATAAAGGAAGAGTATACAAAAGCTGTTGAAAATGTTGAACCCATTGTAATTGAGTTGGATGATGATTGATATTACAAACTATGGTTATTATCATAAAACCAAAAGGTTATATTTGTTGAGTAGAGAACTGATATACTAAATAAGTAGTGCAAAAAATATAACACAATGTTTTTATTTAGTGAGTTAAAAATACAGGCAGCCACAGTTATTGAAATTATAAATTTTATTTTAATAATACAGAAATATCCACTCAGTTATTAAAATAGCTATGTTAAATGCTACAACATTATGTATGATACATTTTTAATTAGATTTATTGTTTGACTGGATTGTATTGAATAAGTTGTAAATATATCTATTAATAACAATTATAATTATTATTTGTATATTTAGAATTGGTATCCTTCAGGATCTGACTTCTCCATATTAACATTCTGGCTATTGCATAATTTATATCATATTATTATGCTAATAACCATCAACATAAAAGTAAAGACAAGCTGTCCGGTACTGTGATTTTGCGGCATTGCGATGGTGCACATGTACACCACCATCCTTCAGTCAGTTGCGAGCGAGCGACAGAAGCAGTGGTGTCCAATTGACAAAAAACGATCTGTTAAAAAAAAGTCAAAAAACTATCTGTTAAATAAAAATTGACAATTTAACACCACTGCTTCTGTCGCTCGCTCGCAACGACTGAAGGGTGGTGGTGTTAATTTGAACCATCACAATACCGTAAAAACTTAGTACCGAACAGCTTTTCTATACTTTTATGTCGATGCTAATAACCCATTAAGTCTCTGGGTCATCTTATTGTTTGTCAGTAACAGTTCAAAAATTTTATAGTAAAAAATATAATAAGACTTGAATGTATTTCTTAGAGCTATATGGACAAAACTATTGAATGTTAACTTATATGGATAAGTCATATCTGCCTATGATACCCTGTATGATTAACATTTTAAATAAAAAGTGCATGTTTAATTGTGGATTGTGCGATCCGATCCGATAAGTACTTACAAAATATACTTATTGCTGAACGAAGGATTGTACTGCATATATGTATTTTTAAATGATTGAATTTGTTGTAGTATTAAATTATACTTATTATCCCACCGTTTTTGTTATAACATAATAATGAAACAATTTGTATCAGGGTTCAAAATTATCAAGATAAATATTGCATTCCATACTGTCTTGATAATAGGTATAATTATTTCATAGTAGATTAATTTTTGTTTATCAGGTGTAAATAGTTGCCTTTTATTAACAACACTGTCTGCCTTTGTAGAAGTTTAGGTTTTTCGGCATTCTAGAGAAAAGGCTTGATTATTTTTAATAAACTAGTATACATTTTATAATATGTCAGTGTGTGTAGTCTAAACATTGCAAGCATGTAAGAGATCGCCATGGAAGGTCCCTTTATAAAAGCTTTAATTTTAAACAAATAGAAATCGGTAGAAAACTAACGCGAGAAACACAAAGGACGATAGAGGGTCGGCGCGTCTCGCGTCTTATATGATCCCACGACTAGACCTGCACCCAGGTAAGTCTAGGGGTTAATGTTAAACAACCTGCAAACTTGGAAGGGAATACCTTATATGAAATGTGCTAGGGCACTGACCCTCCAAATTGGAGCCCACCTGTGTGTTCTCAATAGTTTCGGCAATTATAATAATTTAAATTATGCTTTTTCATTTCCCACTGATCTAAAATAGGTCAATTCAATGTGTTCATGATCTCAATTGCTGAAATTTAATTTTTCTTACAGACTTATTTAGTTGTAATAGGGATATAAGATTGTGTAATAATTAATATTTTTTCAAATAGATACTAGCCATCACACATAGGTAAAATGTAAGCTATTCTAGGAATAATTTTAAGATTATTTCCACGTGTACATCACAAGAAAAGGCTATGATAATTACCTATAACGATGTAAATATTTATTAAATAATAACTGTTAGCACTTAGTCAGTATTGCTAATTTATTTGAGTGTCCAACTCTTTATAATTTTGTTTGTTCACGCCACTGTTTGACTGATTGTTATTTTCAATTACATTATCTACATTAATTGGTACGTAGTAAGTGATTTTTGTACTGTGATTAGTGTTTCTTTTGCTATTTGTGGAGTTAGATATAGGTTCAACGTGAGTAAAATTTATTATGTGACGAGTATTATAATTATTTAAATAATAAATTAATGTAACATTCTATTTTGTTTTTATTTCATTTTCCCCAAATAGCAGTAATATTTAAAACGGGTTTAGCTTTGGCGTTCTCCTATCTAAATGATAGGAAAACGACGCTAATGCCATTTTTTACATATTTTCTGAGAAATGTTCGGATTTTCGACACCAAATGGCAGCCCATCGAATCATGAGTTGTTACGCACGATAAGCCCGTTCGCACACAAGGCGACGCAAGTCTCCGATACTCGGCGATTTTAGCATCCAACGACGCGAGTGTACGTACGAACCTCAATGGACTTTTATGGCAGTAGTCGCTTGGATACTAAAATCTCCGAGTATCGGAGACTTGCGTCGCCTTGTGTGCGAACGTGCTAAGAGACAATTACGATTCGTGCGCAAAAGGATTGAAAAATAAAATAATCATTTTAAATCTTTGTTAACAATATATTAATCGTTTTATGACAATTAGGTATGTTGTTCACATTGTGCATTTTAATATTAATAAATAAATGTGAAAATAAAAAAACTTAACAGTAAACTTAATTAGTTTTGGTGAAGTCACGTGATTAAATCACATAAGTAAAATAGTACTCAATCTACTATTATGCCATTCGTAAAATATTTATATAAGTAAATTTATTTTTAATAATTATCTTTAATCTATCATTATCACAATAATGGAAGTTAGCACTTTAATTACGAGTATAAAAACCTTACTAAGTGTCACAACTTACACTAGAGTCGTAGAGCATTTAATTTTATGAATTGGGCTAGCTCGGAGAACCACCATTTTTTGTTCACAAAATGTCGGCGTGAAGTAGCAATGCGTTTAGTTCGGCGAGTGAGATGTATGGAGCTAACTCATTTGCTATCTCTTTTCGCCCTATTCCTACATTTCTTGTGGAGGGCAACACATTGCATTGCACATATTGTTACCACTTTCCATCAGATGGCTTGCTTGTTTGTTTGTAAATGACATAAAAAAGACTTGTCCGGTGCTCATAACCGCCCAAAAATGACATTATTTTATGGTTTTGACAGTTTATCTGACAAAACAAGTTATATGCAAGATAAAGTAGGGTCTGCACATATCTGACGGAAAACGCATAACGACAGAACAGATAAATTCATAATAAAACATAGAATCTAAGACCTTTACTAATAAACGTTGTGTAATGCGTGTATAGTTATACAATGTTTTGTCACTTTCACACTTCATTTAATTCTCATCAAGAAAGACAGTGACATAACAGTGAATAACTATATACTCGTTATACTACGTTTATTAGTAAGGGGGTAAAATTAATGCGTCAAGTTTGTAAGGTCAAAACTGTACAACTTGCTGAACTATCGCTATCAAAGTATACGCGACCCATTTTCCGTCAGATATGTACCGACCCCAAAAGATTCTATTCCTCGCCAATTATTTTTGTGACTGTGAACAATAGCGCACATTGCGCTATCATAATTTTTAGTACTTACTTAAATTCCTACTTACTAACGATTTAATAAATTTAAAGTAATACAGATATTTCATCGAGATAAAATCAATAATTATAATGTAAAAATTTCGATAGAGTATTAATAAATTATTATAATAAATTAAAATATCAGATCTAGTAATGTTTAAAGAGCGTTTTACTTACTCTATGTGTGTCGTAGAGAGTAGGAGCCTTTCTGCACTGCGAAATTTTACCGAGTGAATTTTATTCAGCTTTATTGAAGGCAATTTGCGCGTTTTTTTCGGTGAAATTTCGCAGTGCGGAGAGGCTCAAACTGCGTAAAATAATATAAAAAATCTTAGTTCACCATTATTCCCGCTAGGGGCGCTGTTCATCACTCATTTCATTGCTACATACAGTCATACACTATAAAAGTTGCATTAAGTACATAATATCAAGGAGTATCACAGAGATCTATATAATACAGTCAAGTGCAGGTAAATCGTAATACTACGGCCGAACCCAATAATGCGATCTCAATTTTTTTCCTATGTCAGATTGAAAAAGTTACGTTAAGCGTCTATTTGACCAATCAATGCATTGTATTTTTAATGTAGTGGTCGCATATTGGGTTCGGCCGTTAGCAATATTTTGTCCGACTATACATCAAATATTATAAATACAAAAAGTTACTAGCAGTGTAGGAAATAGTATGAATTTAATTGAATTAACGGCACACTAATATGTAATATATACACTTGACTGTACAAGCGTACCATTTTAAAGAGTATAAAAAAAAATTGCACAACCAAGTTAAAACTTTCAACTAAATAAACGTTAAATGCAAAAAAAGCAGTCTTGATTAGCTAATAACATGTAAACGTATTTCTACAAAGTGAATAAATTAAGTACGACATACCTTGGGCAAACCCTTTGGTAAATGGTAATTTAATTATACAGGGTTCTTATTAATTCAAATCATTTATATAAATACATTGTGGTATAACTTTCTATACTACTCAAAATAAAAATACCATTCATCATTTCGTACAATCCGCGCCACGAAAGATGAGACCTATCACGTGACGTGACTTGCGCAGTAGACGATTTCTACACCATTTGACTAGAAATCTACTGCGCAAGTCAAATCAGCAATCAATCAGTGGCGCAATTGTGCTTACAAAAGATGATGTCGCTTTGATGTCAAATGATGTTGATCCCAAGTTGACAAGGTTTTTAAATGGTATTATGCTATATCAATTCTGTATCTCATTTTTGACATTTACGTGTACAGTTTTATGTCAAAAAGTGGAGATTATGATGATGTCAAGTTGATATTCAGGCAAAAACAATACCAAATAACCACTACGCAACGTCATTGTGATGTTGAAATATTATGCCTGAATTATACAAAAACTGCGTACGGTGAAGGCGCGGCGCAGGCACCATGTCGCTTCAAAACGTTTCCATACAAAATGTATGAAAGCGACGTGCGATGTAAGTTATACCAAATACTATAGAAGACTAATACGCACAGCTCTTAACGTTTCTCATACAATGACTTGGCAACCTCCGTTCACCTCATGCCGCTAGGGGCGCTATAACATTTTGCATACAAAACGCACAGTTCACCTCATGCCGCTAAGGGCGCTATAACATTTTGCATACAAAAGTTTTGAAATCGTTCACCTCATGCCGCCCTCATGCCGTAGGGGCGCTAGTGTCGCGTCTTGCCCGAATTCTTCGGAAGCTGTGCGTATTAGTTGTCTATAGTATTTGGTTATACTGAAGCGACGCGGCGCAGGCATGCCGTATGCCGCTTGGCCGCCTGTCCAGCGCCTACACCGTACGCCGATTCTGTATGTTTTACGCCTTAGTTAGACAATGAACGTGATTACTAGTCAAAAAACAATATTGTCATATTCATCAAAGTTATAAAAGTAACCCTGTAACAATACATATATATTCGTTGTAGAGATTTCGCACTTCTAAGTTGTGCCGGTAACAGTGTCACGCATCTCCCTCCCTTTCGTTTCTATAGGTAGAGCGAGACAGGCGATAGCGGCCAGAACAGCAGCCAATGAATAAACACCAATTGCTATTGCTATTGAATTCTTGAGCAGCACCTGAAAATATACATACAGTTTTATTACCATGTTCCAATAACGGTCCAATACTAAAACAGACCAATGTTTCTAATCGACCAATATGTATAATTGACACCTCCAATAATACTGACGACCTCCGTGGCGTAATGGTTACCACGCCAGACCGCCACCCAGGAGGTCCCGGGTTCGATCCCCGGTCGGGTCATGATGAAAAACGAACTTTTTCTGATTGGCCTCGGGTCTTGGATGTTTATCTATACCTATATGTATTTGTTATAAAATATAATATCGTTGAGTAGTATCCCATAACACAAGTTTCGAACTTACTTTGGGGCTAGCTCAATCTGTATGAATTGTCCCTATATAAAAAAAAAATAAAAAAAAATACTCAGTCTATTTTCTTTCTGATTAAATTCGTTGTGAGTTCCAAGACAGCTGTAGTTTCTCCCCCGGGACGTCAATAAGCTTCATCGCTTATTGTCAATCTGAGGTCGCCGTTGTTGATCCTGGCTATACAGGAGACACAGGTGGGAATGGCTTGTCCCGACCTCCGTCCACTCTTTGTAAAAAATAGCCTCTTTTTATTTGTGCGCCCATGAGATGTGTGTGAAGTAAGTGCTAAGTTTCTTGCCGGTTCTTCTTAGCACAAATCTGCAGTCTGAACTGGTGGTAGGGAAAAAAAGTAACGATTCGAAAGTGCATGTAATATACCTATTTGAATAAAAAAAAAATTTTTGATTTGATTTGATAATTTGTAACTCAGGATTTTTTTATTTTGTATATTTTCATAGGATTTTTTTCATCGTAATTTATAATCTTTATTTTTGTGGTTGTCACACACCGTAAAAACATCGTTCCAACACAGCATATAATTTGTTACAACATGGCCGAGACCAATGCTACTTTGGCTACTATCTTGTGTAAAGTACCTAGAGGTCCTTCCCCATACGGGCTGCTCCGATTTGAGGGGATTATCCGCTGTGCCCTACCTCTCCTAAACTTACTTTTTTTTAACTGAAATCACAACTTAAAATCGCGGCAATATACCGGGTGTTTGGTAGAGGATTGAACATGGGATAATGGCAGAAAGGTGAGATGGTCTGCTACATGCTGAGCAAAAGAAATTTGACCTAGGGCCCATATTTTTTTTTTAATGATTTTTTTAAAATCTTCACCAAACTTTCTTCCTTCGTGAATTTGAAGTACTATAAATTTTTTTTTATTGAATCAATCGTCCAGCTTATTTTTTTATTCTTATCTTAACTGAATGTAGCTTACTTTTAAATTGATATTTGTTGGTTAGAGTTACCAGGAAAAAATTATAAGCCCTCAAACATCAAAAAGGCGAAAAGTCCATGCCGAGCGTTCAACTTTGGACTGCAGTTTAAAAAAAACTAAAAGTGGTACAGCAGTTCTAATCATAGTAAAACAGCTCTAGTTCATGCCCTTTCGAATGGTATGTAATTTGTATAGTTTATTTTTTTCTAAGTAGTCTTTCTCGTACTTTCTACATGAAATTGACCATTTCTGACAAAAATACTTTAATGAAAATAAATCAAAAAAATGTTACGAAACATGGAGCGTGATGGTTACGGTTCATCATTATCAGCATCCGTTCTTCCTTTTTCACTATTCATAGGTGGGCAATGCATCCAAGACCTTGTAGTGGTGAAGAGTGGTAGAGCGTAGCCACTACTATGAACTAGTAGTAGCTCGTAAATGGGCAGGCTCGACCGGGGCAGTACCTCGTATGTCCCCCGTGTTTCGTAGGATGAGTGAGAGAGCCGGAAGCCTGATACACCTCCTCTTTCCTACTCCCTTATTAACTTTCCTTCCCCGGTCCTTCCTTTTTCATTCCGTCATAGGTGGGCAACGCATCCAAGATTTTGTAGTCGGTGATTGCTTACCATAAGGTACTTGTTTGTCCTCCTCGTGTCAAAAAAAAAGTTGTGCATGTCTATGGGCAGCGGTGATTGCTTACCATCAGGTGATCCTCTAGTTCGTCGTGGATGCCTATGGGCAGCGGTGATTGCTTACCATCAGGTGACTTGCTAGCTAGTTTGTCCTCTTCGTGTCATAAAAAAATCGTAGATGTCAATAGGCAGCGGTGATTGCTTACCACATACCACTCTTCACCACTACAAGGTCTTGGATGCATTGCCCACCTATGAAGAGTGAAAAAGGAAGAACGGATGCTGATATTGATTAAGAGAAACGTTAACGTTTCTACCTGCCTTGTGTAACCATCCCGCTCTAGGTTTCGTAACATTATTTTGATTTATTTTCTTTAAAGGATTTTTGTCAATTTCATGTAGAATGTACGAAAAAGACTATTTAGAAAAAAAAATACTCTGTAAATTGAATACCATTCCGAAGGGCATGAACTAGAGCTGTTTTCCTAGAATTAGAACTGCAGTACCACTTTTAGTTTTTTTTTACAGCAGTCCAAAGTTGAACGTTCGGCGTGTACTTTTCGTCTTTTTGATGTTTGAGGACTCATATCATTTTTTGTGGTAACTCTAACCGACAAATATCAATTTAAAAGTAAGCTACATACAGTTAAGATAAGAATAAAAAAATAAGCTGGCCGATTGATCCAATTAAAAGAAAGTTTTAGTACTTCAAATTTACGAAGGAAGAAAGTTTGGTGAAAATTTAAAAAAAATCATTTAAAAAAAACTATGGGCCCTAGGTCAAATTTTTTTCGCTCAGCATGTAGCAGACCATCTCACCTTTCTGCCATTATCCCATGTTCAATCCTCTACCAAACACCCTGTATAATGTCAATATTAAAAAGCCAACAGCTCGCGGCTATTGCATATTATTATGTTATATTTCTTTTACCAGTGGTCATTTTGCTTTCCTTCCGAAATGATAGTAGCTTTATAAAGTAGGTTAACACAAATAATTTATTACTGTAGAGAGAAAGTGTATGTGAAGAACTACTCTTTAAATAAAAGTTTTGAATCCTGAGTGATATTGACATTATAAAATCTAAATATATACAAAAGTAAGTCGTGTTAGTGGGCACTGTCTACCTTCTACAATAACAGATGGATTCGAACCTGTGCGACATAGGGCGTCAGCATAGCGCCGAGTCGTGCCACTCCACTGCAAGCACCCACTGCAGTTGCACGCAGAGCTGTCGGATACACCTGCAATATAATGTTAGTCAAGATCATCATATTTAAGTTTCGACAGTGTTTCGTCTGTTGTTGTCACTATTTTAGATTAAATATTAAATCATACTAATATTATAAATGAGAAAGTGAGTTTGTTTGTTATCCTTCACGGCTTGACTAAGCAGCCGAAAATTTGTATACCTATATATTGTCAGGGGTACAGAGCCCAACATAGGTTAATTTTTACGCGGGCGAAGCCGCGGGCAACAGCTCGTATATAGTAATTCTACACAATTCGTGTGAACACAAGCTTTGTAGCTTGTGTAATGAGTATATTTTTGTAAATATATACTTATGATATAATACAGAAAACAGCCAGATGCGAGACAAATACAAATAGCATCACAGAAATATCTGCCCCGTGTGGAAGTCGAACCCGCGCCCTCTAGTGCCGATGGGGGTCACTACCAACACGTCACCGCACCGGTTATCGTCATACAACTTTATACGAAGCAACTGTTATAAGACCTCCACAACTCAGTGTAAACCATCTTTTAAAGGTTTGTATAAAAAAAATTGGTTTAATTTGGTGCTTTAATTTCATCATATTACATAAATTTGTTAATTAAATTCTAATTTAATTTTTGATATTCAAAGTCGCGTGTCTCTCACGTAGTTGTTAAGGAGGGAAGTCCTTTCAATACTTCCTACTCCGACTATCTTCTTTCTGATTAAATTCGTTGTGAGTTCCAAGACAGATGTAGCTTCTCCCCCGGGACGTCAATAAGCTTCATCGCTTATTGTCAATCTGAGGTCGCCGTTGTTGATCCTGGCTACACAGGAGACACATCGGTGGAAATGTGTGGTGGGCTTGTCCCGATATTATATAAATATATAGGGACAATTCATACAGATTGAGCTAGCCTCAAAGTAAGTTCGAAACTTGTGTTATGGGATACTAACTCAACGATATTATATTTTATAACAAATACATATATAGATAAACATCCAAGACCCGAGGCCAATCAGAAAAAGTTCGTTTTTCATCATGACCCGACCGGGAATCGAACCCGGGTCCTCCTGGGTGGCGGTCTGGCGTGGTAACCATTACGTATACATAAACATATAGTCGCGTTGGGTGTTGTAATGACGTTGTGGTGATTAAATAAATAACAAGTCGTACCTCTGGGGTGTAGACGTAAGCAGCCTGAAATAACCCAGCGATGATACCGCGCGCTACAAATAGTATACAAGTCAGGAACGTGCGACTGAAACAAATTGATCAAAATATTAACGAATGCTAATGGAATGTTAATAATAGAGTTGGATATGTGACGTTTCTTTCCCATCCATGTTTGACAGGTCTGGTTCGAGTTGTTTGCAATGGTTACTTTAACATAACAGGTCGCGGGTTATCATAATATAATTTATTTAATATTTTTAACCATTACTGATCTACTATTAAATACTTTAAAAAGGTATATTTACGACTAGTTACTACCACGTACGTACCTTTCGTACCACGTGGTCCACTCTATCATAATGTCCACAGTATCAAAATACCCACTTTAAAAAGTCCACCTCATCCAAATGTCCACTGTATAGAAATGACCACTGCATCAAAATGTTTACTGTTTTGAAAATTGTAGTAACTAGTCTAAATTAGTCCAGGAATATTTATTTATTGCTTGCTGTCTTCATTGGACATTTTATTTTTAAATTTAGCAGTAAAAAGTATGTTGTTTTTAAGCCACTGACATATACTACTAATGAAAAATATCTTATAAATATATTCTTTTTTAATTTTTATCTTTTATTTTACGGCTATGGAAGAGCGTGCCCTTCTGATACAGGTGTTTCACACTTACTATTATGGACACCAACACAAGAATTGTACGTACCTTTGTTAAAGAAATAAATAATTTTGATTTAATTATAAGGAAATGTTATTATTCCTATTAAATTACCTGTTGGTTTTAGCGATGTTTTCCTACGACTGCATGTAAAAAAAAATACATCATAGGTAATATTCATACATATTATAAATCAAACACTACTGCGTTTTCCATAAGTTCTTTTTATCAGTTTGCCTGCTTCTCTATTGACTTCAAGCGGACTTGAAATCACCGATCTCCATAACAATGGAGCATTATGGCGGAGAATTTTGTAAAGTTAATTAAATTATTTTTTAATATTAATTAAAAAAAGATTAAAAGATGACTCGGAGCTTTAAAAAATATTGTCATTCCGTCATTATGGCCCTTGTATCATTGTACCGTTCTTTTATTGAAAATGGTTTAAAAAATATATTTCAATACATCTGACTGAAAAAGGCAGACGGTGAACGGTGAACAAACCGGTAAGATCTATTTTTCGTGATGTCTATAATGTATATCATACTAATATTACAAATGATAAACTTTGTTTGTTATTCCTTCACGGCTTGCCTAAGCAGCTAATCATTATGAAATTTGTATACACATTGTCAGGGGTACAGTGCCCAACATACGTTAATTTTTACGCAGGCGAAGTCGCGGTTAACAGCTTGTTATTATAATAATTTGTACTCACTTTGAGCTGTAAACGAGAACACAAACGCAGAGAGCGAATATTATAAACTGCGAGGCCATTGTTTTCTTGCGTCCAAACTTCTCAATTATGAATATAGTTGCAAATATTCCTGAAAAATATAATACACAAAGTAAGACTAAACTAGTCACCTTGCAGGATTAATTCAGACTTTACCATCTGCCGCAGAGAAAACCCAGTAGGTAAGCGGTAATATTACTTTAAAAAAAACCAGGCAAGTACGTGTCGGGCCACGCACAATGTAGGGTTCCGTATTTGCAGATGAGTACAATGCCATATTCTATGACATTTCAGCTGTGCCCTACCTCTCTACAATTCAATATTAACATTAGGTTGGTACATTGTAAACATTTTATTTATTTAGCAATATTGGTTGGTACAATTGGTAGAACGGAACAACACGACTAGATTATAGCGCGTATTAGCCCCTTCGCACACAAGGCGACACAAGTCTCCGATACTCGGCGATTTTAGTATAGTAACCAGTACGAGCTAACCGCGCGCGTTGCCATGGCGTCTCCGGATTTAATTGATGCAGGAGAAATATTTTTTATTTTTTCTAATATGTAGTCAAACGTACTGATTGACATTCTTGTATAATGAAAAAAAAATTAAGCTTGCGCTTGTAATTTTTCATATAGAATGTAAAATTCTCCTTCAATTTCTCTGGTTAAATTTATTTCGTTAACACCATTTTCACTTCAAACATTTGCCATTTAAAGTAAGAATTTTCCAATAAAAAAAAGTCTTCTTCTTCCATATTCTTTTTGATTTTTATTTTGACAAACACTGGATATGGTGCAATCGAAACGAAACCCGCAATCGACTGCGAACGGGTGTCGCGAAACCCGCGCCGCGCCCCGCACCGCGCTGGCCGTCCGGCCGAGCACTAAGACGCCATGTTTTGCAGTGTAATTGAGCACTTGTTAAAGATGCCATACCCGGGAACTCGGCCAAAGTGGTCCAGAGCAGGTCCATGTAGTCCGTGGTCTGCAGCGGGCGGCAGTCCGCCGCGCACAAAGCGCCCGCCTGCAGCGGCTCGCTCTCGAACAGCTCCGTCGTCATTAGGACGAGGCCGTAGTAGCAGAAGGCGCAGGACATCCTAGCAAATGTATCAATTTCATACAAAACTAGCGGAACTAGTGGGTATTACGAAAAATCCTTACTGATAAATGTATGACGCGGATGCCTACGTCATATAAAGGAAACTCCTTCCAAGTTTCAGCGGGGTAACCATGAAACGAAATTCCGAAAATACGGTACAGTTTGAACCTTATTCTAACTAGTAATGTCTTTTTTGACAGGACTACGTGTTTCGTTGTTTCGGATGGACACTTTCATGGTTGCCCCGCAGGTCTCTACGATTCACGCTGTGCGTCTGTCATCCGTCAGTTTGTCATTTAGGACCAAGTATTTTATATGTGTGGATAAAAGTGTCTAGGGCATAGATGATGTGATGTTTATCATTAGGTGCGTATGCTTTAAAAAATCATTGATTTTGCAAGTAGATTTACAGGAAATACTTTTGCACGTAAATTTTTTTTCATTCCTACCAGCACTTCGACATGAATGACCTATTGATAAGAAGTGCCACAAGAAACTCAACTGTAGCCTTTTTTAAAAGCCATTTTAACATTAAAGTGTGAGTTTTTTTATACATTGCAAAATAAGTTTAGTAAGAGTACAGAGGAGAAAATTATCGTGACTACAATTTTTATCCTTTTTTTTTTTTTTTCTATTTTTTTTTTTTATGTTTGACATTATTTTGTTTTTATTTTTGTTATTCATATTTAATTCTTTTGTAAATTCTATTTTAATTTAATAATAAAAAAATAAAAAATTAATCCTTAAAATAATCTTCTACTTTATAATAACCTTTTCCCGTCAAGCAACTTTTGATATTCGAACTCTAGTGAACGCGTTACCATATGAACCAGAGCAGCAGGCTGGTGTTCCTCAGGTGCGGGATGAGCAGGTGCTTGAGCCGGCCGCGCTGGCCGATGCCCACCGAGTCGTCGCACACCAGCCGCCCCAGCAGCATGGGCCGCCCGTTGTCCAGCGCTATCTGAGCGACAACCATTACTTAACAATTCATTACACAAATTAAATTTTTGTTTTTACGAAACATTATTCTCTTGCTCGCGATGGTTGATCCGTCTTTGGGACAAATACACTTTTGTTAAAAGTAAATTGAAGTCCATTTATTGGATGCACTTAATTCACTACAGAACAGGGGGCTGATTCTTGTAACAAAAACAGATTCTATTTCGATTCAAACACACTCGCTGTCCCGTTCAATTAGTATTTTGTATGAGTGAGACAGCGATAGTACTTGAATCGAAATAGAATCGGTTTTTGTTACGAGAATAGGGGGTCAGAGCGACATCGCACGATCTTGCAATGACACTCCATCTTTGAAACAAATAAACTTTTTGAAAAGTTAAATCCAATTTTGAATGCTGAATCTTCGTGAGCTATTGATGGCCGGAGTGATTTTAATTCTTGTCTTGTCGGTGGAAAATCAGATTGACAGTTGGATAGGATATAGTATATTTTTTTACATGTAAAAAATTGATACAAAAAAATAATAATTTTGTATCGACAGTGAATAAGTATGTATAATCTTAGATAAAGTTACCTGTTCTAATGTTGCTAATGCTTTATCTGGCTCACCACTCGCCACATGGTATCTGGCGGATTCGGGTAACCACTGAAAAATAAAATATAACAATAATTACTATTATAAGTTAAATTTGTTTATTTCATATTTATTTTATTAAATTGAAAACAATTAAATAAATTAAATGTTGTGTCCTATATAGTCATGAATAACAAACGCGAATTCATATAGATAAGTAATTAGTAAAGATCGTTCACATTCAAAAAAGACCTTAAATAATAATAATTTATTCCTTTATTCTCACCACAAACAAGTACAAATAATTAAAAATTATTAAAGAATATACATACATAATTAAATGCAACAATACTTGCTTGTGGAGACTGGTGATCCGTGACAGGCATAAAATGCCTGTTAAAGACCACCAGCCAGTCTAACATGCTTACACTCGAGATAGTTTCTCGCACGCGACAAAACTTCTTGGCCAATAGCAATGCCTGTTTTGTCTACTGTAGACATAACCGAGATACGCCATTGGCAGAGCGGAGCGAAAAAATTTTTGTCGCGTTTGTCATGTTAGTCCGGCAGGTCTCCACCCCTGGGCAATGTAGTGTACATTTTTATTATTTTTATTATTTACCTTAAATAAAATTATTGAGTTGAAAAAAACAAGGATCTATTTATTTACAAAAATCCACAGACCTTAACAATTAATTCATTATCAACTAAAGTATTACTCTGGAAATTAAGGATTTACAATTTTTTGATATCTAGTGCTAAAAAGAAATAATATAACTTACTAGGTAATTTAACGTCTTCTTCCTATTCTTATTTTTCATGGATACTACTTTGATTTAGAAAGAGGATGAACTCACCGGACATATGAGTGCGAACAGCAACAGCGGTATAGTGGACAATGCCAGGAGCCAATGCACGCCGAGCGTCGGCATCACGACCAGCGCCAATGCCACCTCCAGGCAGGCGCCCAGCGCCCAGAAACACTATTTAAACATACACACGATAGTTCATGAGTTACAATATAAGCAAACGTGGTTCTATTAGTTCTATCACTGTTCTCGGAGAAACCGAGTTGAAAACGATAGTATATGTCGTCTGGTTCTCAAAGTATCTTTATCTAGCTTTTCCACGCGGCTTCGCTCGCGTAAATTTTATGACATAGTTCTCGTTTGACAACAAAACAACCCATAGTGCGAATTGTGACGCGATCTGTTGGCCGATACAGCGCCCGTATAGTAGAAAAAATATTTTTCCATTGGAACGACATACTTTCACGGGATAAAAAGTAGCCTATGTTGGGCTCTGTACCCATAACAATATGTATGCAAATTTTCATAATGATCGGCTGCTTAGTCAAGCCGTGAAGGAATAACAAACAAACAAACTCACTTTCTCATTTATAATATTAGTAAGGATAATCTCCATATGAAATTTTATTTTTATCGGATAATCAGAGAGGCCTATGTCCTGCAGTGAACTTCTTGTGGCCGATATGATGATGATGAATAGTTAATCGGTTTAATAGTTTAATGGTGAAACTGTAAGAAAGTGATTTAAACATTTGTTTTTAGGATAAACAAGCTGTGATTGTAACGCGCCGGCGCGTTGGATACCGTGTAAGGAAACATCATTGCCAAAGTACCGTGACCCATGAGTAGTCCAAGTCATGTACCCTTTAAAAATAAAACAAGAAACCATACTTACATCAAGTAGTACAACACATTTCGCTCTTTGCTTCGTCGGCAAGAACTCTGCATACAATGTAACACTGAAAATAAAATATATTACATATTTATATTATATATACATTGTTTAGGGCCTTAACCAAACCAATTAATAAAATTTAAATTTGAAAACACCTAAAACATGAATGTTTACACTATTACGCGTTATTTATATGTATAAAAAGAGAGCATTTTTTTTATTATTTTCCAATTCTTATGTGAACGGGTACAATGCGACTGTACAGGCGAAATCGCGTGACGTAATTATATATTTCTATACCAGAGGGTAATGGAAGTATGACCATAATAGGAAATTTTGACTTCATGTAATTTTATTAAAATTAGCAGACGCGGCTATCCGATTCTTTCGATAATGGCTTTCAAACTATCTCCATAGTAAAATTAAACTGATTCAGAGGTTCTGATGGAAAGTGTAACAGGGAGACCAACTCGTCTGATGAAGTTTTATTTTACGTCATCAATTAATATTAGTATGGATAAACAAATTGTACTTACGATTGTGGAACACATCCTATTGCAAATCCAACGAGACCTCGTAGAAATAGCAGCCATAAGAAATTAGGTGCTATGGCACTAAGTAAACCATAGTAGAAAAGTAACACACCACACATGCTGAGGGCCTGTAAAAACAATAAAAAATTACATAAATTTTCTTTTAACTCGGACACAAAAACTGAATAAAGAAAATACGTTGTGTTTTTGTTTCTTTAAACATTTTTTTTCTTCGTAATGAATATGACACTATTGAGTAAGTTGTCAATAGCCGGATCGATGCGCACAGCAGGATCTTGATCTTACGGTGCTTCTATTGGATTGTGTAGGATTGTCTGGTGTGGATCCAGCTAATGATGTTATAGTTACAAGGTGCTAAAGTTATAATTATATGTATGTTGCTGTCTTTATTAGCATAATAAAACGTCTTATGGGATATTAAGTTTCAATGTAGCAATGACGACTTACAGTTTTTCTGCCATAACGGTCACTAATATTGCCCCAGAAGGTTGAGCTCAACATCATTCCCATGAAAACTACTGTTGTGGTTAATGCTTGTTGATACCTAAAACATAATATTTAATATGAGTATTCTTTTTTTTTATATTAACTTATTTCTTTGTTTTTCTATAAAAACTTCAGCATCATTCATGTTTTGTCCAAAGAAAGGAATGATTTTGTATAAGATTGTATCCATCCACTCAGCTTTCTGCATCTCATACAATATTGTTTATTTCTATGAATAAAACCTGAACAGAGATGATTTTTTTAATTGCCAAATAGTATAACTAGTTTAAAAAAAATTCATTTAAGTGAAGCCACAGACAGATTATAACATAAAATTTACACTTACTTGCTAATATTCCATTCACAGTGCAGCGCTGGAGATAAAATACTAAGTATTGTCATTTCCATAGAATCCGCCATCCAGCAGAGACCTGTGCATAATGACAGCTTGACTTGGAACCAGCCGAAGCCCAGTGCATTCACTGCTTGTGTTACAGTGAAAGTATCTGAAAGAATAATAATAAAAAAATTTATTACTGCAACAGCACAAAACGTTCATTTAGTGGTTTCATCAAACACAAGTCATTTACTAGGCCCTCACAGGTACCTTCTTTTGTCATTTACAACCTGTATACTTAATTAAATTTATCTATAAATACATAAAATTCAAAGTCCTGACTGATTTAACTATTTATCAATGCATAGCCCAAACCGCTGGGTCTAGAGATTACAAATTTGGAATGTAGGTTCCTTACGTCTAGGGGTGTAAATAAAGGATTTTTCAAAATTCCCACGGGAAAGCGAGATATATGCAAACGAAGTTGCGAGTATTTTACTAGTATTAGATAAAATAAATTACTTTCTAAACTTGATTGAACTCTTTCACACAACCTTGTATTGCCAACATACCAGTCACCATCACCAAATTATATTTGAGATGGTGTCTCATATTATAATCTATGAGAAAGCCTCCAAGTGCTTATTCTCATTGAAGTTTAGGAGGTTGTCACATTTTATAAATAGGAGAAGGCTGTTATCCTCAAAATTACCATGACAATGGAAACAATCTGTTTGTCTGAATAAGCAATAACATTTACAATATTCACACAACTATATTATTTGATTCTAGATTTATGAATTAAGAGTATAGGTTTTCTTATTCGGATCATGGTATTGTAAAAAAAAAACATACCGTCAGGTACAACTGAGACTGAAGCCATTTCAATTTCTTGTGGCGGCGGCATCGGCTGCACTGAAGGCCTAGGACTAGGACCCACAGCGCTGTCGTCCAAATCCTGATATCCCTTAGCACGACGCATTTTTTAAAAATCTATTTGGAAACAGAACAATATCGACGTGGAATTTCTCAGTGAGATTAACGGGAATGTAGCACCGTTTACTTACATACTGTTACTTACAGACAGTACTAATATTTATAATTCAAATTTAGATGAAATTCGTTTTAAATAATTATTTTATTATTGATAGCTCTATCGTATTATTAGTTTCAACTTTACAAACATTAGAAAGTTTCAGCGCACCGCAACTCACTCAACAAATTAACAATAACAGTAAACTTCAGTAAAGTAAAGTCAGTCAGTCAGTGACTCAGTGTTACTAGTATCAATTTTCAATACGGTATGTTATATTATGTACCTAATATGTACCGAAATAATTTTGTTAAAATAGACGTAGCTTCTCTAATTTATTACTTATACTTGCGTTCTGTTGACAGATAGCTCTGCTTCTTCCGTAAATTTTACAATTTCCACAAACCCGATTTATACTTAAAATAATAAAATTATTTTTATGTAGCTATGTATTAATTACTTCATAATAGTTAGTTAAATAATTGTAAATTTGAAATATTTGCAAAACACGCAATAATATCAATAAAGCCCACCATTCACACGCAGATTGGTCCGGCGGATTGGTCGGCCATCGGACTAATCCGCCTGTGTATGGAAGCAACGAGCTGGTACGCCAGACTGTCAAATGGGTTGGCGTCGGGCTCGCTGCGAGCCGCGAGCGCTTGTCCCCCAACCCTACATGCCATACTTTGAGTGGAGGGTTCGTGCAGTGTATGGGCAACGCCGGATTGGTCCGCGGTCGGGTCCGGGTTGCGAGTCGGGTCCGGGTTCGTGTAGTGAATGGTGGGCTTTAAACCATTGTTTTACAATGTTGTGTTAATTTGATTTGTTCAGTTACAATATTTGAATAGAAAATCGAAAGAGTCTTATATAATTCGTTGGTTCTCTTATAAAAGCCGTAAACAGATAGGTACCTGCATTTTTTTTTACTTACAAAGATTTGAGAGGTTTTCAGAATAACCTCGGGAGCTTTGACTGTATATTACATTATAGATATTTTATTATCGTTATGTATTGTGCTAAAGATGTTTTTGTGTTGATGAAGATATAAAGACAAATTAAAGCTCTAATAAATAAAGATAAAAAAAACCCTCTATCAATGCGCAGATTCACAGACATAACAGACAGAACATTCCATATCAGAAATCGTGGCAAAAACGCACACTATCAAATGTCAGTCACACAGACACAAATGGGTACTTCTGTACTGCTTGCTTGGCTGCTTTTATACGAAGAGTTTTTAAAATGACACATCACTTTACACCCATATTTTTGTCTATTTGATATTATATTGACTAAATTTTTACTTTAAAAGTCACTTTTAAACGAGAACATCGCCATTTTCCGTTTACTTTTACGTATGATACAAGTTCCGTTTACCAAAACAAGTCACGGCTGTCAAATTGAGTAAGTGTTGCTTGAATTGATGAAAGAAAGGGACAAGGTTATACCAATTTTTTTTTTTATTAGCTGAAAAGTGACAGCAATATTTTCAGCTTGTGTCTATGTGTATGTAAAATTATGTTTAGGCTGTTATGTCTGTGCGCAGATTAGACCGCATTAACATTGTATGTATGTACATTATGTATGCGAGATGATTATGCAAATTTGTGGTTCGGACTGGTCTGCTCGTTAAATCAACATTCTACTTAATCGACATATTTAGGATTTGACCATAGCGCTATTTGGATAGACATCCCGCTTTTGGTACTTAATGAGGTTAAAAACTGCCTTTTGCTCACTTCAGATGTCGCTTTGTTGACTGTTCCAAACATTTGACAGCTAGCTGTCATTTTCCATACTATTTTTGTAAACATCATAATTGTTTTCTAAATAATTCCGAAATATGACTCATTGTGCAGCTATCGATTGTAAAAATGTTCCAATCTATTTATTTTCCAAAGAAATAAAACGAAGAAAACTGTGGGAAAAGGCTCTTCGAAGGAAAAATTGGAAATCCGGTAAATGGTCGAGGTTATGTGCTGCCCAATTTAGATCTGAAGATTATAATATTAAAAGTAATTAACAGACAATGAAAATTTATACCGAACATTAAAGAAAAGTGCTGTGCCCTCTATATTAAATCAAATCTGTTAACCTACTAGCACAAGAACGCTCAGATCGATTGCTAAAAAGAAGTTGCATGAAACGGTGTATTGAAACGTCTCGTGGTGATCCAATTCCAGGACCTAACCGGATCCAAACTCAATATGAATGTGATGCTAATGAAACTTCTTTTACTGATCCTCCTGGGTCTAGCGGGTCCCAAACTCAAAATAACTTCAAAAACATGTTTTGTGTCATATATGCTGTAATTTTAGAGTGTATTATGTAATACTCATAGGTATAAGAAAATAAAACTATTTAATAGGTATTAATTTTGTTTTATTACACTGTCATAATCAAAAATCATAATTTTTATACAGATATTTGTTAAAATTAGTGGTTTAAAAATAGGTTTAACAAAAACTTTACAAAGGTAATACTCATAAGTATAAGAAAATATTTCCAAGTAATCATGGTCCATTTCAATAGCATAAGTATTGGCAGCTTTGATTACTTGGAGATAAGCCATTTTACTACTAGTAGTACAGGAGAAACTGCTAGGATTTTGACATATCCTTCATAATTGTCCATTATATTTTCCTGGTAAAACGGGATTGCATCGGGGAATTATAGAATACTTTATTCGGTTTTTTAAATGTCATCAATTGTTCTGTGCACATTTTGTACAAAATTATAGTTTTAGTAGGCACTATATCTTCTATGCCATGGAGAACTGTAAAAACATGCTTACAGTGTGCTTCTACTCCTTTTCCAGTTGCACATTCGCAGTGACTCCACTATCATGCCACTATTATCCATTTTTAACAGAATGATATTTAAAGAAGCTTCTTCATTTGGGCTTTGCATTGCGCATGGAAATAAATATAACTTTCCTCAAAGGCAACTCTCACGGTTATTAAGCTTCTACTTTCATACAGTAGTGTATCTCCCGTTCAGTGTTGCTTGAAATCTGAAACAACATGTATGTCATTAAATGTCTAATTCTATCTGAAACATTAAAATAACAAGGAACAATAAGGAAATCATGAATGTATGGTTTGTTACCTGTCTGCAAACTCTAGAATGTGTAGTTTATAGAGTGGTGGAAGATTATTGCTGGAATTAATATCTCTGAACTTATCCATGGTAGAAATTTCAGGAATATGATCCTCAAGTTCGTCTTCAACTTCGATGAGGTAATTTCCATCGTACGCCTCCAGTCTACAAAAAGAAATTGAAATAAATAAAAAGAACACAGCAAAACCTACAATTCACAATATTGCCTGTAAATTATTTACCTTTCGATTTATAAGGCTTTTTTGCTAGTGGTCTTGGCTTTCCGTTTCCGCAGTTCCTCCTTCAATCGTAATTACACTCCAGGTCGCTTACATTTCTATGATTTTTAGCAATTACTCTCACATCAAACTTAAACAATGAACCAATATGGCGGGTCTTGGAACAGTCAACAGTGACGCCACCTACGATGAGCTTTGAGTTTTTAACCTCATTTCTGTATGATGTACCTGGATCTGTATTTTATAAATTCTTATTTTAATGTACTTATACATTGTAACAAACGAGTGGAAAAAAAAATTGCTAAATGACAAAAAAGGCTGTAACCGGGTTTCTTTCGCCATTTCTTTTACCGGTGGCCATTTTGCTTGTGTTCGAAATGGTGGTAGTTTATAACGAAGTTTATTTTTTTTATAGGTATATAAATATACAAGTTGTAAATGACAAGAAAAAGTGCATGTGAAGGTCTAATTTCTGAAATAAACGATTTCATTTCATGTCATTTCAAAGAGTTCAGTAAATTTAAATGTAAGTTTATTCAGTATCAGCAGTAAATTCGCTTGCAAAAATATTGCAACTGTACAAAACAAACATTGTATATTCTAGATAGTTTTCAACAACCCAGGGAAAAATACAAAAAAAGTAGGTACACTTTGTTAAAAATTGGTAGGAGACGCCGTTGGCAACACACTGACAAACACAATGACACTGTCAATGTCACTAACGTCATCTATTTCTTCTTCTGAATTAGTTGGCAACCACTGTTTTTTGGAGTGAAAACCAAGTGAAAACTTCTATTAAGTGAGGGAACGCACGAGCAACTTTGTCTCTACGACTTATTTGTCTTGTCTCTTACATCAAGTCTGATGGGTTAGTATGAAAGTGCGCGCACGAGCGACGCGACACCCGGGAGACTTTTTTTGTCCGCGGGAGACAAAATAAATTTCCAGAGTTGCCAACTTATAACGTAAAATTTTATAGAAAATGCAGTGTTGCCACCTTGGTTTTTGAAAAAGGGCAGTAGGACGAGCTAAAAAGAGCTAGATTTTTTTATTAGAGCAAATTTTGCCAAAATAAGGGCTAGATTGCTCTTTTCGGGCTAAAGCATGAAAAAACGAGTGCACATACTATAAAAAGATTTAACCCGAAAAGGGCTAAGGTGGATTTTGGCGCCATCTACTATAGCGTCCACTTGGGATCGTGATTGAAAATTTAATTTCTGTGTGTTTCATCGTTTGATTCATAGTATTGATTGACACAAGCATAACTTGAAGAATTTTCTGATTGCCAAAACGAAAAACATAAAAAAATAAAATAAAATAAGGTGGCAACACTGAAAAAAAGTTGTGTCGCTGTCGCTCTCGTGCGCGCACATCTTAGAGAAAGGATAAACATGAACAAGGAGACGGCGCCATAGACAAAAAAGTCGTAGAGACAAAGTTGCTCGTGCGTTCGGGATCTCTAATCTTGGCACTTTTTTTAGATGGGTAAAAAATATTAAACTCGCGTCATCGCGTCAGCGATCGAAAAAGCGTAATACTCCTAAAATATTTAAAAATGCACAACGTTGATGTTTAAGTTTTTACTTCTGCCGGCACTCCCGGAGTGCAACCCGTCCTTTTTTAGGGTTCCGTAGTAAACTACAAGGAACCCTTATAGTTTCGCCATGTCCGTCTGTCCGTCCGCGGTCTAGCGCCTAGACGCTTGAAGCTAGAAAGCTGTAATTTGGTATGTATACTCATATTATCAATGTTAACAAAGTGGTAGAACAAAATATTATTATTTACAGGTAAAGTGGACTTGAAATTTTTTTTTCGCACCTGCCCCATGTTGTGGTGTATCGTTAGATAGGTCTCTTAAATTTATTGAGGGCGTGGGAAGACCATTTTCCGATACAATGGTCCATTTGCGAATTATTTATATTTAACGTGTCAATTTTGCAAGGTGGCCCCCCCCCCATCTATCTCCGAAAGTCTTGTGTTTAGAAATTTGAAAAAATTCATGGTACAATAGTCACTACATAGTATAAAACAAAGTCGCTTTCTCTGTCCCTATGTCCCTATGTCCCTTTGTATGCTTAAATCTTTAAAACTACGCAACGGATTTAGATGCGGTTTTTTTAATTGATAGAGTGATTCAAGGGGAAGGTTTTAAAGTATCATACATTCCAAAATTCCCACGGGAAAGCGGGATACACGCAAACGAAGTTGCGCGGGTTTCGCTAGTAGTACATAATATAGTGAACCTACAAGGAAAACTATAAATGTTGAGTAGGCATTACTAGTTACCGAGTAATAGCCGACGATCTAATGAAATCAAATTTCTTTGACGAAAACGTACAAATGCATAGATTGTGGCATTGTACTTATCTACAAGCAAGAAATAAGTAGCCAATACGGAACCCTACATTGTGCGTGGCCCGACACGTACTTGCCCGGTTTTCTTATTATTACTTATTGAGCGTCTATTTTTCTGTATTTAAGTCATGATTTATCAGTATGCTATGTTATGTAGTACCAGTAATTCAGACTTTATCAAGAGCTATTAGTACAAGAAGTGACTGAGCCGGTGTGGTTATATTGAATCAAAGTAATAAGTACTTAGTAAATAAATTCGACAAGAATTTTATTGATTTCAGAACTAATCATTTTACTACCATATAAATATGATTGGCAGCCTGCCCATTCCATACCCGATAAAGTATGTAGGTATGTACTCTACCAGTCAAGTCTTTGTAAAATTTTACACATAGTAGGTAACTACTCTTTTGGTACTTTAGAGAGGTAGAGCATAGCGGATAATCCGCTCAAATCGGAGCACCCGTCCGGGAAAGGACCTCCACCTTACAGAAGATCGTAGCCAAATAGCATTGGTCTCGGCCATGTTGTGTTCCTACTGTGAGTAAGGTCTCCAGAGCTCGTTGGCAATGCGTGAGTTATATAGCCCCGGTATTGCAAGCGTCTATAGGCTACGGTGACGGCTTACCATCAGGCCGATCGTAGGTATGCTTGTTTGCCATCTTTGTGGTATAAAAAAACTTACAGAATACAGAGGTTACTGTAGCAAGTAAGTATACATTTAGTACCTTCCTTATTTATCAAAGGAATATGCAACGCAAGTAAGCTGAGTGGGCGGAACGTGTCCTCGCTATTATTTACTGACAAAATGAGCTACCTACAGAGAAAGGGCAAAGGTTACGCATGTGCCAGCACTGCCAGCACATCGTTCATCGAACGTTCTTGATTATTTTTGCATATAAAATAAACAACGACCTTTTTTATCAACATTGTTTCGCCCACAGGTTTAAGCTCAGGTTTAACAGTGCTTGCTGATTGTTGGAAACATGGTTTATTATAAAAATATTGTACCGTATCGTGTTTCCTAGGTAGAATTTTATTTCGCTATTTCTTTTATCTGTGGTCATTTAATTTTAATTTCACTAAATTAGTACCTACACATATTTTTTCTTGTTATCCAGACCGAAAGCAACAGTCATGCAAGTCTGTTACAATTTACATATCTATTACACACAAACCTATAAGGCATGGCTAGCCACTCGACCCACAAGGCATGCATTTCTAAAAAACAAAAATCGATAAAAGAAAAACTATTCCATCTTACAATAAATTTTTAATCGAAAAACTTTACAATAGAATAGAATACTGTAACGTTCAAAATATTTACCTATTCTGTATTGCTATTAAGAACCCGCAAACTCGTTTGCATTTTTCCGCTGCAGAGAAAAAAGGAGCCTTTGCGTCGAGGTCGGGAGCAATTTGTTATTCTCAGTCTCAAGTGAAGTTTAGATACTGCTTCGCTTTGTTGCACACGAGCTTTTTGAATCTCAATCATCTACATAAAAATACATAGAAAAGTACAATTTTTGACAGCCTTTTTGTTTCTGCTAAGCCGCTCTCCATGTGCGAATTATATTCAAATTTGATTTAGTACCTAATACTTCTAAATACTTATTATTTCCTTTTGACAAGCCTAATAGGAAGTACCTATGTCAAGGCATTATATTGAAATATTTTTCTTGGACCTGTTTCTAGCATCATTGTTAACAGCGCCTAAATTTTAATAGTACATTACAGGCTACACCCGAAAATGTGGAATTAAGCTTCCTATTTGGCTCCGTCACACAAGTGCAAATACAAATTCTCGTAAGAGACGAAATGAGTTTTGGTAGACAGTCTTTGATCCCAGTTTGATGCTTTGTTTTTTGTTCCTGGCCGATTTCGGCTATACAATGACTGGCCGTTCTGTTTAAAAAAAAACTCTATCTTGGCTGCGAAACGACATACTTAGTTATATTTTATTGAGGAGTGGAGTTAGACCACCCGATCTGATCTTGACGGTGCCTCGTGTAAGATCTAGTTCATGCATTCTGCGCTCTTCAAACGCTCTCCGTCTAACGTCTCCACTTCGGTATCTTTTTGTACCTTATTTTTAAAAAATATATTTATATTTACGATTTTAAAACTCTATATCCCAGTAGTTAAGTGACCTTACCTTCGCTCCGGTGTCGAAGGACACAGGCTTACCGCAAATGCACCTTTTGTGTTTGTCTCGAGTATAGTTGCTTTCTATATAATAAAGATAGGTATGTTTTTTCAGGTAGGTAACATAGTTATTATACTGGGCTCGATCGCCACTCGTGTGGTCTTGCTAGGATGATAAAAAGTGAAACCAAAATTAAATGTATTTGTATGTAAGGTTATTCCTACGCCAGACGGCGGCGCGTTGGTGAAAACTGGTATTCATGTTATTGAGTAGTTATCATGTAACTAAAAAATTTTCTTTTGAATTATTTCAAGTTTGATAATGAAGATTTCTTCTCCCGTTAGGATACGTAGGTACTCGATGTCATGTAACATATGTCGATAACTTGCCTAATTATTAAAGAGATTTGTTTCCTTATTTCATAAACTAGCCTAAGTCCTTCTCTTTTATCTAAATTGCTTCAGTGGCTTTTGCGTGAATTTTCAGCACTACAAAAGATCAGCAATGGTCGAAGCAGTATCCCTGAAGCCCACAGCAACAAATAATAATAATAGTGCGTTTTTCCACTACTCCAGCATCCCATTTTTATCGGTCCGGTAATTGCCGGTCCGATGTAGAAATTCATACTTTAGTATACGCGCTTCTCCACTACTCCGGCATCCGGTTTTATGTCTAAAGTATGAATTTCTACATCGGACCGGCAATTACCGGACCGATAAAAATCAGATGCCGGAGTAGTGGAAAGAGTAAGTCCCTTAGAGTTATAATCTAACAGAGACCCATAACAGCTTCATTAAAAAAAAAAAAGAGAATGCGTTCTCATTTCCTTGGCTTGCTTAATAAGTAATCGTCATCAATTGTTGTTATCTTACACATAGTTTTTATAGTTACTTTTATTTTTCATGTATATTATGTAGTAGATAGAAGAATCATCATTATTATATATGTATATATTTATTATGTATTTAATTTGTTACCTATATATTATATTTCATTGTATGTATTGTATTATTTTATAATAATTATTATATTAGTATAGAACTATACTAACTATGCCAATGGTTGACTGGTAGAGAATGCAATTAGCATTAAGTCCGCCTATTGTATCAGTAAGTACTTTGTGTATTATGGTCAATAAAGTTATATAAATAAATAAATAATTTTATTTGTAAGTAAGTAACTCCCTACGATTACGGCTCACTGCAGTCCAGGTTTCATCGAAATAAGTAATTAGGTAGATAGGTTTACCTTTCGTCAATTTTTATGAAAAGTTTTCCTGCAGTCTTTGAAACACCAATAACCCACAAATCCTCGAAAACCTATTCTTCTAATTTTAAAAAATCCACCTGGCCATCCAGGAACTATGATTTGGACATCGCAGTGTTTTAATGACTAAGCATAGTGGTAAATAATAAAAAAATATATATTTTGAAGTGGCATTTATTGTTTACATGTATATAGTTACAACATTATATTTTTAAAAGTTGAAATTGTATCTCACTTATATTTCTTCTATGTAGTAAGTAATACTTAAAACACCTATGTATTAAAATACAATAATTGTTCTCTTCATAACATAATATAAATGAATGGCAACGTACTTGTCTGAGGCGTTTCAATTTACAAATTGACTATTACAATAACACTTAGCTAAGAAGGGACTTTTGCGAAAAACTTATTATGTAATAACTGAAATAACTCATCATAAAGGTATTCTTTAAAACTACTAAAATGATATAAAAACTACTTTACGTGATAGTAAATATTTAAAGATATTATGTTGATCAAATATGTAATACTCGTATAATTTAAATTTAAAAGTATACTTTTGTTGATGATTGAGAATAATATGGTATTTTTATACAAAAAAAGTGTTTCATACTTGAAAGCATAAAACCGTTTCACATATTAACAATAATGTAACATTAATGCAAATGACAAAATGTAAAGGTGTTTTTAAAAAACAAATAACAGCTTGTTCTATAGGCAGGTCGATTTTATTGACGTATCGAAAAAAAAAAAGTTAACATCCACTAGTAATACTTTATAGGCCGCTCTAATTACAATATTACAAACTAACTAGGTATTTAATTTAATAATAGGATTTGATTACATTATCTATCAACACAGGAATGTAGTAATTTGACATTATTTTTTAAAAACAGATATGTACCTTTGAAATATACATTATCTAAATGTGAATTATACCAAAAAAGACTAGAAAAACTGCTCCGGGGCATTTTGAAAAGTCCAGGAGATCTTAAGAACTAGTTAAAAAAGCTAGAATTTTCTTGGATTTTTTTTTATGGAAAAGAAGGACGCAATTTTTTAATCCAAGTTGCATTTCATCAAAGTCTTTTAGACCAATTGCGTATTAAAATGTTCAGTTTATGCAGCTGTAAAGCTAAAATATCACCTAATCCTCTACATTTCGAGAGAATCGTTTAAATCTTACAGGTAAATATGTTTTAGTACTACATGTTTGCTTTGCAAATAGTTTTGGTATTGTCTGCGTAGACCATAGTTACATGAAATTATATTTAGCACCGGTTTAATCAATAAAATAGGCCGAAACATTCGTTTTGTAGCATAAATGTACTGTTTTTATTTATCATTGAGTTATGGTTATAGAAAAGGAACCATGGTTTCTCAGATATAGCTAATACATCTTTAGTTCTATAGCTATTATGTAGAAATTTACTATAAAGTTAAAAAGAAAGACATTAGAAGTTAAGTCATGAAATTTTTTCCCGTTTTTATAGATAGACACATGCCTAAAAGTTGAAAAGCTTGTGTAATAAACTTTAGTATGTTACTAAGCTCAAACATTTGCATAACAACTTAGTTATTAACATCAAAACACCGCAAACTTTTCTTGTGTTACGCGCGTTTTGTTGAATTCATTTCTACCTAAACAATACATTTAGTCTTAGACGATCAGTACCTACACGTATTTACAAGTGCACGCATTGTGCGATATATAGCTGCCATTTGAAGGGAGCAACTTTATTCATTAAAACTAATATCATCATACTCAATATACAGTCAACAATTTCATTCGGTAATGGATATTATAGTCACAATTTGTACGATCATTTACACCCATATACAATATCATTCCATTTATACATAGTTTTAAAAATTATATAATTAACAGTTTACACTGCATTGAATCGCAAGAGTAGAAAAAGATAGGAAAATACCAATCGACTGCATTATAAGGCTACTTAGTGTCGATAGACGCTAAAATAGCTAATGACAAAACTGTATTAAGGACATTAATTTTACATTGTATTTTTTTTGGTATTTTGAATGAAGACGCAGGACGCAGTCGCTATTTGCCTCTTGACGTAAAGATATACTACTTAATACTCAGTCTCATTTTAGTTGGCGGTCATCGGATGCATTAGTTTAAGTGGCGATGCGGTGCTTTAGGCCTCTCAGTTCGCGGACGAGGTCGCTGTCTTCTGCCACAAAACGCTTATCGATCCTTCGTTGCTTCGTTGTTTCCTGCATACAAAAGAAGAAAACGTCAGAAATGCCCTTGGCTATTAATAAAATAAGTTATGAAAATGCGAGTAGACAGTGCTTTATTGATGATGTTTAGTAACTGTACCCTTCCCCTACCCTGATTGACCTGGCCTCAAAGCTGCCGTGTCACCCGCCACCCCCAGCCCGGCCAGTCTATTTTTAGATTTCGGGGTTTCCACGCTATTCGCGGGTTCGAAAACTACCGATAAAACATATTTAAATATACACTACGAGTATTGAATACAGTATTGTGTAGTTATTTATGAATACTTACATGGACTTGTAAATCCTTGGATTTGTTTTCTAACAAATGAGCGAGGGTGTTATAGAAATTTGAGTCTCTTTTGTTTTGCGAAACTCGGTTTTGGTGAGCGGTCTGCGCTGGTCGTAGCATAACTTCTTCTTTTTGTCCTGCTTTGGGTCTTAGTGTTGTGGACACAGGTGCGTCTGTAGTGAGGCTTCTTTTGTTACCGTTCCAGTTTATAAAGCCGTCGTCGGCTGGGTAATCATCATCGTCGATTCTTGGGACAGTTTTCGGTACATGATATAGGGGTTTCCCTGCTAACGCTTTCAGTTCTCTTACATCTTCGTCTTCAGTATCTTTTTCTTCGTAATCGACTGATGGGAATGCTGCACGGGCATTTTCACGTCGCCTTTGTGCGTCCTGAGCCATTTGAGTGAGTATTAAGTTGTCCAAGAATGCAGCACTGACATCATCGTCAACGTCGTTTGATCGCCATCGTGGGTTCGCTTCACTCTCAAACCATGTTTCTTGTCCAATAGGCAGTGCTGCGACTCTTTCTTCTTGTCTTTCTGGACCATCGTTGGCCATGAAGTGGCCATATGGATCGTAGAAATAAGGATATGGAACTTGACCGTAGACCTCGGGTATTCTCATCGCCGGGGCATCGTAATAGTATTGGACTTTGGGTGCATAATAATAATCATCATCTGGGTATTCTCTTGGTGTTTGTGGATACCATCCTTGCATTGGATATGCCTTCGCTTGCGCTATTAAATAGCCGAAAAAGACAGCCAACATCCTATAACAATTTAATCATGCATGAACTAACTGATATAATATATAGAAAATGATGAAAGAGATAAGGACTACACCCTACTGAGAAAGTTAAAAGTTACAAGTAGAGCAATTTTATTTTAGTGTCAATTATTTTAATATTAAAATAATGCTAATATAAAATGTCTTGTATGGTAATTATTATTAAGCAATTATAATATTAATTCGCACCATAAAAATATTTAACTGTTAAAGATTTTTTTAATTTAAATATTATATTATCAAAAAAATACAATCAATTAAAAATTTAGAAGTAAACAAAAGGTTATTGTTAAATTATAAAATAAATGTACCTTAATCCTGTTGGTTGCACTTTGCACATTTTAACACTTTAGCTGCTGCTATTCGCCCGTCTAGATCACAACTACGTAGGCTGGAGGGGCCGGGCGCCTATATAAGCGGGTCGCCCACGCTTGCCGCCCACACGATCTGAATGAACTACCCCCTGTTCGCCCCTTCTCAACCCCGACAGCGCCACCACATTTCCCCTCACCCCGCATCACTATCGATCGCGCCCACAGATTATATTCCTCTTGCTAAACTGTTACGTTGCTTTCCGTACTGTTTTTAATATACGTGCATAAGCATTGGGTGGTGAATGTAGATGATTTTTATAATATAAAACAAAAGCTTTCAGCGTCTGTATGTCTGTTTATTCTAACTACTAAGCAACGTAGTTATTTTTTCGCAGAAGGTAAAAAAACTCCTGATTGTTTATCTCCTCGTAAGCAACTGAATTCGACGCTGTATTTAGATATTTTTTCACTAAAAGTATTTTCAGTATTAAAAAAATTCAAGTGATACCACGAGTGTATGCTTGCTATTCAAAAATATAATGTAAATATGAAAATAAATATTTTCGTGTACAATTTTGGTTTAGCTATTAGAAATAATTTGTCCATCCGTGTGTTTGATAAATTATGCTGTAGAAACAAACTTTAATTTGAGTCAAAAATAATTTGAATCAAAGGAATTCAGAAGAGACGTCGCAAGTCGATGCTAATACATAAAGCAATATTAAATTCATTTTACTAACGTCAAAAGGATAATAAATTTAAAATTTCCAGGAACCTAAGAGAAATGAACTTCTGGAATTTTCTGTGGTGGGCGGACAGTATTATCTCATTAATATCGAACAAGCTTTTACCCCACGAATTCACTGGATGGCGTTTATTGCAAAAATCCAAAGAAGGTACAAGTCATGCATAAATTAATCTACGTCCTACTCTAACACCTAAAAAAACTATTTAGGAATATATAAAATATGTAATGGACATATATTTAACATGTAGAAACCACACAGAGTGAAGTATATTTTATTTTACTAATATTATATGTTTTTATCGAACATACCTAATGGTTCGGATGGCACGTTACGCCGCCGCCGCTCCCGGCTGTTGTCGTTGGGTGACAGTCGAAAAGCTGAGTCGGTGGCCTTCAGGCCGCCTAAAAACACTGGCCTCAGCCAATTCGCATTGGAGCAGCGTGGCAGAGTTTGCCCATCCTCCGATTGAAGGGTATCCATGCAGTGGGTTGACTTTGGGTTGCTCCTCCTCCTTGCGTCGTATTCCTCATTGCTGAGGGTCGTGACCTCCCTTTTGCATGGGTTGCTATGATGATGTTTTTATCATAAAGGAGAGCAGAATATTATCAGCTGGCTTGTCAGGACACAACAGGTGACTGGCTAGGCTATTTACCCTGTTCTAGCATAAAGTTAACTCACTACAAAGACATTGATAGAATAGCAGGGACCTAATAACGAATAAAACAAACGCAACGTCATGAAAATCATACTAACTCGAATAACTTTACATAATTCACTATACTCTGTTATTTTATTATATCTTACGAAACTTGACAGCTCTCTGATAATCTCATCAGTGATAGAATGCTCAAAGTTTTCTATTAGGAAATTGTAAGAATAACTTAGGTACCTATTCTTGTCTCTAGACTAGATTGTTACGTAACATCAAAGACTAGAAAATAGTTCGTGACGCAACCAATCTACGTAAATAGAAAAACAATCAGAATCTACAAATAGGAAAACATTTATAACTAAGGTTTATTGACACGGCTGACATAAGGTTTTGTGGACTGATGGATATTCTAATTTTGTTAGTGTTTGTTTTGAATATTTCAATAGAACTGAATATTATTGAAGTGTTAATAGAGATTGCTGAAGTTAAGTATCAATGATTCCATAATACTAGGATATGAGCTTTAAGCTGTTGGTTCTAGGACCAACATTTAGATGTTATCGATATGACAGTCGTTAAGGCAAGTATGTTACATTATTTTACTCGAGGTGACATAATATATTATGGGAAGAAATTGAATAACAAAGAAGTTGAAAAAGTAAATAGGTACTTAAGTTTAGTGTCAGAGACTAGACTGCTCGGCTCTACGGAGCTACACAATTTTAAGACATTTAGCTCTCATCAGGATAAATTATTATAGGAACATACAATTGATACGAACTGACTCACTGCTTTTAAAAAAAAAGACAAGTTAACTAACGACCGTGTGGATCACCTAATGGTATGTGATCACCAGTGCCGAACTAGCTATGTCATAAATGCTCTACCACTCCGAATCAAATTAAATATTGATTTGTGATACACAGGTGGAAGTAAGATACAGATGTTATAATAAATTGGAATTGCATTAAGACAAGATGTGATCAACCTCATAGGCATACAAATGCATTGCAGAAACGCAGATACATTCATACTAAAAACATTATCAATCAACAATGTCAAAATTCGGGTTTCAAAAACTCGTTATGGAGTAAAACTCATGTTCAATAAGAAATCCATATAATTTTCGCTTAAAAATCCGTTGTATAATAAGAAATTCGTATTAGTTTGAACACTGTTCCTCTTTTCGTTGCGTTGCAGCTGCAATTCTTGAACACTATAAATCTAACATGAACTTTATGAAATCATACAAATATAAAGAGGCATCGTTTCATGGGGTAGGTCGGGAGACGGGGTGTTATCGACGATTCGCTGCAGTCAAAGTGCACAGTCAGCATTGGGCGCGGAAGTCACAAACACGGGGTCGGCGGCCGCCTGGCGCCCGCACGGCGACAGATTGTAAGTCAATACGTAACAAAATCATGCAACTGCACTTACTTTTAGTATTTTAAAGTTAACATACCTTGAAATAGTGGATATTGTTGCTATGGAGACCACGCATACATATTTAAACGTTGCATAATTTCTGATACCATATTTATTGTAGAGGAGGTCGGAAAGCGAGCATGCGAGTCCATGAAACACAGAGACACCAGGGGAATCCTTGAATAAATGCTAATAAAATCACAAACTTGGAAATAAGTAGGAAAGATATATGGAAAACTGGGATTAATATAGGCAAAGTCACACAGAAAATAGAGGTAAGTAATTAAAACGGGCACAGCCTTGCGACCTGAAGTCAGAACTAGGGCAAAACACTGTATATATTCTACTAGGTAGAGACATAAGCATCTTGACCTATTTATTCCATTTCTTAATCAATTCAGGTAAATAAGATCTAATGAAAGCCTGAACTTATATTGCGATATTATTAAAATATAATTATAGCTCCAATGAATAGAGTAGTAGTCACCAATAAGATTGTTTAATATTTATCAAGGGGAGAAAGGAAATTTTCAGAGATGATTGCGTTGCCTTCTAAGGGCTTTCCTAGTTTGTCAATTTCATATATTATTTTGATCAAAACATCTAGCTGCTCGAAACAAGATTTCAAAGGTGAAAGCAGCTTGACGTTGATGTGCCGTTTTTAAAAAAAAACTATCTAGAGATGACAGAGCCAAACAGTAATCTCTGTTTCGGGACATGCCCACTACACATTCCCATGCACCGCTGCGCTGCCGCTGTGTCTCCAGTATATCCAACGACGACGGCGACCTCTGATTGACAATAAGCAATAAAGCTTATTGGTTTCCCGGGGGCGAAAATACAGCTGTCTTGGAATTTGCAACGAGTTTAAATAATAATTACTGGTGTAGTAATTTGACGCGAGCCATTCTTGCACCTTTTGAGATGTAAAATACATGGGCTTTAAAGTAAATAAATCGCAACGACCTGGAAGATCGGCCCCGGTGCAGCCTACTATCCTATAAATTGCATAAATCCGGGTCAGGTCAATAAACTACGTCGCTTTAGCTGCTCAGGCCCTGGACAGATGCAGCCAGTGCTTCTACATTCTAAATAAATTAGAAGACTCCTAAAAATACAAAAATAATAACATTAAATGACACTAAATTAAGCAAAGCTTGTATGTTGTGGTTTTTCTTCATATTCTCTTTAAAACTAGCCAAACTACAGCTTTCAAAAATCGTGGACAGATGGCACGTGGTGAACCTATATGAGTTCATTGTTTACTAACGAACCCAAAAATTTGATGAGTCCGATGTGTCCCAGTATGTGTCAGAACTGAATGAACACACAAGTTTGGCAACTTTAGCTAGTATGTGGATCAGGGTTTGAAATATACTCCCTAATAACATAAGCACAAACCTGCGTGGTTTTTATATGTTATAATAAGTTAAAAAAAAATGTATATATACTTTTTAATGGTAAATAAATGAAAAAAAAAAAAAAAATGTAGAGCTTCTCTGTGCTTCGACGGGTATGTTAAGCTATCAAATCTGACTATCGTCGAAAATGTAAGTAAAGCCAAGTTAGTGACTCAGGTGACACACCAGCTAACCTGCAGTTGAAATTGCGGGAAGCTCACGAAGATATGAAGAATCGATGCATTTTGGTGATAGTGGACACACCATTCTATAGTTAGTTTCATTAGATTTGCCAACTTTTGAGTTACATTACAATTTTTAAATTCCGTGAAAATCGTGCCAAGAAAACCTACATGCGACATAATATGAGTGTCTCCCTTTGATTTATTGGTCGCAAATTCATGAATGGTTTCGTGAATCACCGGTGACTGTACCATGAAATAGCGCATTGCCCGCCCACGTATTACGTATGGCCGTTTTTCATTCATCCAACATATTACTATTCTTTTGTTTTACTTTCTCATTTAGGGATGCCAGAGTCTGCACGCCAGGACAAATTAACCTGGAACCTATCCAGGTGTAATTTTATATAAGAACCCGGTAATAACTGTGATTCTTGGGTACTTGTAGTTTGGTAGTTAGGTTTGAATACAAAAGAGAACAAATTAATTCTTCTTCATTCTTTTTTGATGGCTGAGTCGAGAATAGTTCTTCATAATTTAAGTTAAAAATGATTACCGAAATTGATCACTAGATGGCGCTAATTAAAAAAAATGGCAACGGTTATGAATTATAAGGATAAACGCGAGAAGGTGAAATGATGCAATCCAAAACAAATTCAATACTAATCTGCAATAAAGTAGAATGGAAGATTGAGATTCTATATAGATAAAGAGCATAGAATAATTTTGGTTGAAGTAAGATTCTATCTACATAGTGATCATGAAAGACACGAGTCTCATTAATTATTATTAATACTTAATAATAAATTAGAATCGGTCACATCTTCAGGGCCTCATAGCAACCTTAAATATTTGCTCGCGTCAAGAATTTTTTGATGTCTGGAAATATTTTAATAAAAACATGTAATATGCCCAACAGGCATGCACCCACGCCCAGGACTTAATTAATTAGGTTCGTAAGTAAACGTTTATAAACTAACAAAATGAGTTGAAAATATCCCTTTTCTTGAAATGTTATTTGCATATCTTTTTATTAATTTAATTAGTCTGTTGTAAGGGTTGAATCAATATTATATTGAAATAAAAATCAATGATTTTATAACATTATATCATTTGGAGACGGACAGGAGGACTCATTGAACTGAATTAATCATTGAGCTCAATTAATGAAACTTACAACAAGTTGATACTGCGATGGTTGTATTTTAACGTGTCATCTGCGGATATCTTATGTCATCATCTTATGGCATCATCATCATCATCATATCAACCCATAATCAGCCCCACTTCAGGGACACGGGTCTCTCTTCAACCGAAAGTGATTAGAGCGTACTCTGCCACGCTGCTCCATTGCGAATTGGCAGAAACCAGTGTTTTCAAGCAGCCCGAAGGCCACCAACTTGGCTTAACGACAGTCATCCATCGACAACAGCCGGGACCGAGACGGCTTGACGTGCCCTTCGAAGCCGGGATCTTATAGCATGCGTTGATGCAAATCTCTTTGCGGGTTATATCGACCAATGACAACGGTTTCCCGTTAACAAACTCAATTTATATGAAAGAATATGTGAGAAAAGTTGTAGGAAAGGAGTTAATTTTACGGATCACTCATTCACCGTAAGAAACGCATTGCTTTCAACGCCGATAAGTGGGTGGCAGTTCGCCGGTCGATCCAGCCCATTTCACATGCTCTACCACCGAGTTAATATCGTAAACGTAAGTCGTCTATGTAGCTAGTCATGTTTGGTGGTTTATTTATGGATTAAGAATTCTTTTAGGATTATTTTCGAAGGTTTTTAGGATGAGTTAGGAATTCCATTAGGATTATTTTCGAATGTATTTAGTATAGCTTAGTTTTTAGGCTTATTTTGCAATGTGTTTAATAAATGTTACGAACACGCATTCAAAGAAGCATGAATGGACTACTGATAATCTTGCTAAAACTTTAATCCATTTCTATCTGAAGTCATGCTTAACTTTATCAATTAAGTCTCCAAAGTTAAGAACAATTATTTATAGGAACTGCGCAGGATAAAGTGAATTCCATTTGTTGTCTCCCTTACACTCTCCCCACCTTGTGTATTCTTCTCGCGTACTTGGGGGGGTAGCTGGTTCTATTTTTAGACCGCCTCGGCTAGGTACTTCGAGTTGTCTTTGCTGCAATATTTAGGTTACATCGAAATTAGATCGAACTTTACGTATAATATTTCTATATACCCCTTTATTAGGGAGTTAGGATAGGTATATTACAAAAAAAAAACGGCAAGTACGTGTCGAGCCACGCACAGTATTGGGTTCTGTGCTTGTTATGTTTTTCTGCAAGTATGCAGATAAGTGCAATGTCATATATTAATTACATTCTAACATTTAATAAAATAAAATATTATTTATAAGTTCGTTGAATGTTACTTGGCCTAATCGTGACAGTTTTCCTTTAATTTCCATAATGTTTTTTAAAAATATCTAAACACAACGGTTCGTCGATAGAAAGGGAGGGGGGGTGGGTGTATCTAACAAAGTTTTTTAAGAGACCTATCTAACGACTAACGACATACGACATCCCACGCCAGAACGTAATATATAAAAAAGCAACTGGCAGACGTAGTTAATATGTGTATACAGGACAATTTTAACTTTCTAGTATTAAAGGTCTATGAGCTAGACCGTAGGCAGACGGACTGTCATCTAGAAACACATTGTAGCTTCACCCTTTTATTTTGTGAGAGGGTACTTCGGTCCAGCTGGTCTATTCAATAATCTACCACAAAAACGAGGAACACCTTGTTTGTGGTAAAGGCCAATTAAGCAATGTAACGATTGTACATGTTTCTTTATTTGCTCCAAGGGAATCATCCTATATAATTGCCCTCAAGTAATACCATGTTCAACAACTGCGTAGGAGTAAATATTTTTATATTTATATATATATTTATACAAGCTTATAGCATCATTACAGTATTACACAACTTACGTGGGCAGGAAACTATCTGATTACAAAATGTTATCTGATATTGACAGTTTGTTATTACGTTATTATTTTAGTTGCCTGCACTTGCTTCGTTCGGAAGCAATTTAATGGGTATAATACAGTAGGGCACAGCAGATAATCCGCTCAAATCGGAGCTGCCCTTCTGGAGAAGGACCTTCACCTTACAGAAGATCGTAGCCAAATAGCATTGGTCACGCACGGCCATGTTGTGTTCGTACGGTGAGTAAGGTCTCCAGAGCTCCACTTGGGTGGGTTGGCAACGCGTGAGTGAATCCTGGTATTGCAAGCGTCTGCAGGCTACGGTGATGCTTACCATCAGGCGGGCCGTATGTTTGTTTGCTAACTTTGTGGTATAAAAAATAATAAAAAATAGTAAAATAATGTTTGGGCTATTAGTTTTTGAGTTTGTCCATTACAAACATACAAAAATACAAGTCTTTCCACTTTATAATATCAGATGGAAGATACACGTTGATAACATTATGTTATCATACCATATTTTTTTCAATTTCTGAGAGGAAATGGCAGGAGCAGACAACTTTTGAGACAAATATCTATAACATTAGTTATAAGCGTAAGCTTGGTCAAATCTTCTATGAAAATCATGGAGACCTGACTGGTTGATCGATAAACCTTGGCCCTACAGCAGCGGTGGTTTGGGCCTGCCTAAAGTGATTATTTTTTTCACAGAGGTTACATTTATAATATGGACAAGACATAAGATATAAATACTTTTTTGGAGTGGTAGAGCAATTATTATGAAATGGGCTAGCTCGACCGGGAAAGTACCACCCTCTCACAGAATATCGACGTGAAGCAGCAATGCGTTACGTTCGGTGAGTGAGAGATCCGGAAGCCCAACTCCTTCCCTATCCCCTCTTTCCCCCTCCTTCTTTCCCTTGCCTTCCTCCTTCCTTTACTCCAACTTCCTTGGTGGATAACGCATTGGTAGCGCCCCTGGTGTTACTGATGTCCATAGGCGGCGGTGACCGCTTTCCATCAGGTGGCCCGCTTGCTTGTTTGTCTACTGTACCTATGACATAAAAATAAAACTACTATTATTTATGTGGGTATGAAATTTGTTAAAACTTTGTTGTTATATATTTTTATATATAGTTATTATATTTGTTGAAAAAACGTCCTTTAGAAAACGTAATAAGATCACTTTTATGGTTGCGGTATTGTACAAGTTTCAACTTGTTTCACAATGTATAAAAACTTAACAAATCATTTGTTTGAGAAAACTTTGTTACATGTTTTACCAAGGAAAAAAAACTGGCCAAGTGCATGTCGGTACATGCACAGTGTAGGGTTTTGTATTTGTTGTACTTTGCTTGATTGCAAATGAGTCCAATAATTCCGAAACGGATCATTATTGTATTAAAAAATGATCTTCCCACACCCTCGATGTTTTGAAGAGACCTATCTAACGATACACCACAACATGGGGTGGACACGAAAAAAAAAAACTTTACGTGAAGGGGAGGCACACAAGATTTTTTTTTCAAAATTTGTGTGTAGATACATGGCGAAATTATATGGGTTCTTTGTACTTTACTACGGAACCCTAAAAATGAGCTTGTTTACCCCACTTTACAGAGAAGTCATACATAACAGTTGCTCAATAAATTTTAAACAGTACATCAGAAACACCGTTATGCACAAAACTTCCGATCGACTAGTTTTTATAAAGGGTTAAAGAAAGAAATTTGTTTCTCTTACAAACTTATAAGTTTAGCTAAGTTCTTATTTATTATTTATGCACATAAACAAAATACAGATAATAGTTTATAATTAGCGTACAAAGGTGAGCTTATCTCTTCAAGAGATCTCTTCCAGCTAGCCTAGAACGGGTGTTAAACAGTTCATATAATGAGATTAAATAAATGAAGAAAATTATTACACGTACGTTACGACGTATTATCCTTCCTCTGGAATAATATACAATTTTAGACAAACCAAACAGAAATAAAGAAAAATCAAAGTTGTTTTTAAAAAATCCCCAAATAAATGCGAATGAGACAGTGAGAGATTTCGGAAAAACGCGGAACCACAAACAAAGTAGTAACTTCGGTCTGTTTGTATTAAGTATAGTTCCTGAGTTCATACAAATCAGAAAACATATTATGTGTTACCCGCACTCCGTGTGGCCAAGGGGAAGTGCCAACGAGTGGTTTATCATTTTCCCCCCATGGGAATAATAAAAAATGTAACTATCTGTACCCGTAAAAATAACCATTTATTTTTCCTTTCGTAAAAAAAGACAGAAAAAAGAAAAACCTTCCACATTTATAATATTGGTATGGATTACACCATGGGCACAGACAGGATTCTATTGATCTCGTGAAAACACTATAATCGTTTTGGAACTGACAACAAATTTACTCAAAAAGACGTAGAGAGACAGTAGAGCCGAGCGGAGACGGCTATTTCCGATGGCATGTACACGTGCATTAATTGCATTGGCACAAATTTGAACTTTGATGTAGCCAATCAGTAGCCGCGAGCAGCCGACCGCGTACGAGCGCATCCGCGCGCAAACTCGCGCATCCACGAGCAGCCGGTTTCAAAGCTGCGTTTCCATTTCACGCTTGCATGTTTCAATTTCGTTTTGTAAAATACGCTCCGACGCGACTATGCAGGTCTAAATCGTACTTTATGCTATTTTTCGAAATTTCCTTGAAACTGACAACAATAGGTACCTACTCAAGACACGGATATCAGCTACTAAGAACTAACATCCTAAGGGTTAAATCCACCTACGCTCAATAATGATGAAGCAACTAACATTTACTTGAAAAGTGCCTGCTGTCAGACATGGCCATAATTCAGCAAGAGAGAAGCTTTTATCTACTACTCAAACATGTCTATTACTAGGGTTTAATTTACTTACTAGGGTTTGTCTGCCTGCAGCTTCACCCGCCTTTGATTTTCCAGCTGTCACGGTAAATTACTTGACATTTTAAAGTTGGTTGTTTATGTTGGTTCATACAGCCTATGTCGCAAGCATAATTTTATTTTATATTCCTCTTTGTTGTTGAAACTTGAAAATTAATTTCGTAAACAATTTCCTATGTCGACAACTTTGTTAGCTAGACCTTGGATTTTCCACAAAACTTGATGTCCATTTATTTTATTGGAAAAATAGGGCTGTATCTTTTAATTACTGGTATGTGTTAATACCCTATTTTGTTACTCAGTGGGCATAAATCATAACTAAAAAATCAAGGTATCGACTGCATTCCCAAGGCATGACTATATAACAAACTAATGTATGTACTTATGTCAGTTTTCACCAACAATTCCTAAAATTTAAAATTCTCCTAAAAGCATTTTCTGTCCAAATCCTTGTTTTTGGGTACGTGTAGGACATATATAAAATTATCGATTCGAATACGGTTTTTATAAATCAATAATTTTATTTGTCATACATTGTTGAAAACGGACATTACTCACTTTCACTACATACATTGATGATATTAATAGATGTGATAAAAAATACCACCTCATTTGTGTACTTTATCTTTATAACCTTTCGATAACAGTCGGGGCCAATAGCCCTGCGAAGCACGGAGGAGGTTTTTAAACCCCTCTAAATACTAGCAGATGATGGGTTCGTTACAGAACTATAATAATGTAAGCACCAACCGTAAAAATATTCAGTTAAATATTCACAGTACTCACGGGAAAAAACTGACAAGGAAAATATTATCAAAGTCCGCTGCGTGACTAAGGAGAAATAAGCGAAGGAATAAAAGAAAATATGTTTTATATTGCTTACATATTTTGTACAACACATATAGCAATGTCGTCCAAAGCTTTTGAGGGTTTTCAATGGACGTGATCCAATTAAAACACTGTTACAGTCCCCTGCTTGCCCTCAAGGGATTACAGGTGTCATAATATGTAATGACAGTAGCACAGAATACCCATATTTCCCTAATAGAAGTAACAATTCAGAAACAAAACACGGTTAATATAGAATTAAATCTAAATTGTGAACAACCTTTTTTGTAAGGTTAAAAATAAACCCAACACTTAGGTACCAACCTATTACATTTTCCATCGAAACACTTGTTGCATGGGTTTGACGTCAGCCCCCCTACCAGTGCTGGCGAGCTGATACCGAGGGGGGACCGCGCCCCCACAGTGGGGACGACTGCTGACGTAAAGACTCATGAATGGAATAGGACCCAAATTGTTATGACTTATTCGTCTAGCTTATATGTATATATGATTAATTCACGCGCAACGACTCAAATAGATTTATTCCATTATATTTATTAGCTGTTTAATATGGATTTGTTATGCTAAAAAACTATGTCATAATAACATATTGAAGTTAATCGGAATTATTAAAACGTTACGTAATTTTTTTGTTCATTATATTAAGATAAGACGCCTTTACCTTTTGATCCTCGCGTTAGAAAGTGATAAATTCCTGAGTATATGTTACGTAAACAAACTCACACAGTATGCCTATGTGAATTCGTGTGTGTCTCTGTGTTATATGAGCTGGTAATTACTTACCATAAGGTGACAAGCATGGCTGATCGCCAACCCCGATTAAAATAAAATTGGTCTAAAGTTAAGGAATGAAATTAAGTATAATTATCTTTTATTGAAAGACTAGTTATTTACTTTTACTTTTTATAATTTATCATACAATGTAATTCTCTAGTAATTATAAAATCAATGTAAGAGAAACTACTGTAATGTCGGCTTTAAACTATCGCGAAGTCGAGTGAAAACGTGAGTCTTATTCGTCCTACTGTGTCTTTACTTTTCCTTTGTCGTCTAATTTAATTTCGGTCAACTTCGCGAGAGTGTAGAGCCATTATAATAATTTTTCACTACTTGCTGATTTCATTTGTCTTATTTGTCATATAAACTAAAAGTAGTTGTTGCATGATTTTGATAGTTTTTAAAAGATTTTATTCGGTAGACAGGCTACCTATAATGCTGAAAATAGTGCTTGAAAGAAGGTCAGCGCTGACGTCTATCGTCGGTATATATCTATATGTAGTTGCCACTGTTAAGGCGGAGAAGGTGGCAGACAAGTTTTCAGTCGTTTTTTGTGCCACGAGATGAAAGCCTGACAGACACCCGTCGATTGCCCAAGCGGGGCGGCCGGCGCGGCGCGGGCGAGACACCTGGCTATATAAAAAAAACAAAAAGTACCTATATCTATGCAAATGTATGAACGCATATATTGATTCGAGTGATGTGCGTATATTTGCATAGATATTGCTATATTTAACGAACGACAACGTGGATGTCGAACAGTTTCCAACCTTTGTGATGAAAAGGTTCTTATTGTCATAAACTCACAATAAAACAAAGAACGCTTTTATCACGTTTAATTTGACTTTGACAATGATACTGCGTAGGTTGTTTAGTTGTATTTACTATTTCGCAAAACCACAATAGAGATAATTTAAAGAATATAATGGAAAGCTACTAAAATTTCTGAACTATTTTTTTGGGACTAATATGAAAATTAGGTTCTTGAATAAAATAATACGAAAGTCAAATTAATTAATTACAAGTGTTTGCAATTAACAAAAATCTTTTGAAGAGGATGGTATTCTTTTTTCTAAATATATTATTTATATAGGTATTAATTATATTATTAATAGAGAATGGATCATACGATCTCGTAGCACTGTACTTTTTACATTTTATTTAGTGTGTTTCCCGATTAGGTGTCGATTGCGGATTAGGTGTCAGTGTTTTTGGGACACCTGACGGTCGCTGACTTGTCTTAAGGACTGTATGAAATTATATAACGACTTCCTACACCGTCTAATTTATTTTTGATTAAAATACTTTTGAAAGACATCCTGTAGTTACTTCCCTAGGACCGCAAGCTATAGTCGCCGTAGTTAATCTTGGATTTACAGGAGACATCAGGAATGACACAAAGACACCATCGGTCTCTTCAATTATGAAGTAACTATTAAATAATCTATTGCTTCAACACAAATTAAAAAAAAAGAAATTATTAATAGCACCAACGCAATACGGAAATTACTAGTATTCTGTAATACTAGTGTAGTTATGTAGTCAAACCTTTCCTCAATGGGCGGGAGAGGAGTCTCGGAGGGTGCGCCGAGGAATATTGATATTTAGCTGAGCACGTACATATATATCTATTTCACGGAGAGCATTTGGCTGTGAATGTTGAAACGTTCACATACACATTGTTTATGTGTGCGTGAGCGATTTTACGAGCGTTTCCGAAGTTACGCACACTACGATATTGTACATGTGAACGTTACAACATTCAAAGCCAAATGCTCTTCGTGAAATAGAATATCTGTAAGTCTAGAGAAAATTTCATATTGCCAAACGATTATGATCTTTAAGCGTAACATCATAAACTCTCATTTGTATTATTAATATATCAGCTGCTTTGGAAAAGACAAGAACAACAGAGTATAGACACTGTGTTCGTCTTTTGTTTAACACACTCGTCTATTTCAGTTGATATTCCATAGATGTTTTCTTTTTTTTTATGAAAGGACAGGGATACTAGGGGAATACCTGAGCCGTTGCCGACTTTGTCAGGAAGAAAGAAGGGAATAAAAAAAATTGTGGATAAGGAGTTGGGCATTTGGAACCTATTCACCAAACGAAACGCATTGTTGATACTTTAACATTGTCAATAATTTTGCGTTTTAGGCTATAGCAAGGGAAGTCGCAGAGATGCAACCTACTGCCACCCGATCATACTGAAAACGTTTGGGCCACATGAAGTCCACTGATGGACATAGGCGCCCGCCTATGAATGACGCTGAAAGGCTGTATAGAACACATATCAACTCGGAACGATTACATAACTATAAATAATTAAATAGATTTAAAACTCAAAAATAAATGTTAAAAGCTAAGTAGTATTCGTCCTCCTTCGCTAATGTTATTATGACTTGAGAATCTATTATGAAAATTGAAAAAAAAAACGGGCAAGTACGTGTCAGGCCACGCACATTGTAGGGTTCCGTATCGGTTACGCATTTCTTGCTTGCAAATGAGTACAATGCCATATTCTATGACATTTGTACGTTTTCGTCAATGAAATTTTACTTCATAATTTCGTCGGCTATTACTCGGTAACTAGTAGTGCCTACTCAACCGTTATAGTTTTCCTTGTAGGTTCACTATATGGACTACTACCATGAATTTTTTTCAAATTTCTAAACACAAGACTCTCGGAGATAGAGGGGGACCACCGTGCAAAACGAAAATTGACACGTTAAATGTAAATAATTCGCGTACGGATTATTGTATCGGAAAATGATCTTCGCACACCCTCAATGTTTTTGTCTAACGATACCCCACATGAGACCTATCTAACGATACCCCACAACATGGGGTCGGTGCGAAAAAAAAAATTCGTTCCCACTTTACCTGTAGCCCCCCCAAAAAAAAATATTTTTCAAAATTTTATTCTACCACTTTGTTAGCATTGTTAATGTATACATACCAAATTACAGCTTTCTAGCATCAAGCGTCTAGGCGCTAGACCGCGGACGGACAGACAGACAGACAGACAGACAGACGGACAGACGGACATGGCGAAACTATAAGGGTTCCTTGTAGTTTACTACGGAACCCTAAAAAGTGTTTTTGTTTGTATTTCGAAAGGAACCAATACCATACTATTATTTATTCTGTGCGAACTGCCAATACATTAGGACGCTTATTATACTACCCTTTTTAGGTCCGAGAGGTGACATAAAATACTTTTTATACCGAGAAAAAAAAAGTTATTCCCACTGGAATACTCATTGGCGAAACTGCGGTTAACAGGTATGTATGATATTGGAAATATTGTTGGTAGCGCCATCTATCGAAATAATCTAAGTACAAGTTGTTGCTTTTCAACGAAGCATCTTGCCGTAGCAAGCAACGATCTCGGAGCTTTTTTGAGTGAAAAGTTTCCGGATTTTGATACAGATGACTCAAAAAGCTCTTTACATACAGGAAACTTTTGTATTTGTATTTCTTGAGAGCTTATAGCATCGTTAAACTTGATAGTTATTTGCTAATTTACTGATTTTTCCGCACATTTGTTCTGAAAAAAATATTTCTCTTGTCTTTTGTCTTATTGGTTTGACTAGGTACTCTGACTGTTAAACACTTATTTTAAAAAAAAACTGTAATTGAAAAGTTTCGTTCTTTGACTCATTGTCTATGTTTTGAAATAGTAGATTTTACAACAAGTGCACAAAACGAATCATTTCTATCCGAGACTTTTAGCAGCCCGAGCCGAAGGCGAGGGCTGATAGTAATGTCGAGGATAGAAATGGTTTTGTGGACGAGTTATAAACTCTGCTTTTCACTTCGATTGCGAGGAAATAAATAAATAAACGCAAGAAAAACAAGACCCTGTTTCCCATTTCCCGCCGCTTTTTTTTATTTTAAATCTTACGACTTTGAAATTAGGCTTGGGCTGCAGACCTATACAGCCTACTATTAAATTAATTTTGTAATAAAATAATTTTCTTAAATTAATTAAATAACCTACCGTACTTTAATTTAAATTTTAATATCTTTTATGACTTAAAAACACATAAGGCAAATAAATTAAAGTAAATATTATAAAATAACAAATTCTATCTCTGAACTTTTTGTTGTGTTTGGCTGTATGGCTTATTTCCTTTGTCTTAATATAGATACATTTATGAGTTTACTTTTCTGCCCTTGTGCACAAAATTCTATTTTGTGCAGCCTATATCCTGCGCAAATAAGCACTTTCTGAGCATGAGAAGTGAAAAGATATTTTATAACTATGAATACTGTATTTTAATAGTAATATTTACATAATTATTTTAATTACGTAAGTGGTAATAAAACTGGTTATTTTTCTTTTGATAATATATTATTATATTGATGGGATGGGATTATAATATTCTAAAATGGGGGAAAAAAGCACTTTTCCTTTTTATGTCTTTTCATGTTTAAAGCAACAAGTCTAATTATTTTTTGTTGTTTGTTAATTTTTATGACAAAATCACTGAGCGAATGATAAAAACCAAAATAGTACAAGTTGTTTAAAAAGAATAAGATTTCCTTTTACCTGATTGTGAATCGTGGTAATACAATACGTAAGTATTCTGAGAAAATGTATGACTTAGATACTAATTGCATGTAGTACATACATTAATATGTAACGTTTTGTCTGTTCGGTCACTGGATTGGATGTAAGATGTAAGATGTAAAGTATGTTAAAAATAAATTTATTTCGTATTCTTTAGGACTTTCGGCAGAACCCTAAATATAAAGCGTTCAATGAATTTAAAATCTGATCTAAAGTAATTAAGTACAATTTTTTACTATTATTACGCTGTATTTATTCGTACTTAAACATATTCTAAAATAGGTATATAAGCAAAAGAATTGCGTCCAACTGACAATTAAATCTACATAATTAACACACATTTTGACGTGAACGTAATAATTGGCATAATTAATCAATGAATTGATAATAAATAAGTAATTATAACCGTAAAGGTAAGTAGGTAAAAGACGTTATCAAACAAACCATTTTAAAATCTACCTGTGCACCCGGGAGCTTTTCTCGGAATGGTGAGTGACTCGTATCGAACAATAAATAGTAGAATCCTTCGGCGGCCATTATCTTGGCATCATCATCACGCAGACACGGTGGGAGCTTTCGAAGCTGCGGGGAGGGACCAGCGTAGCGCGGGAAGGGGCGCGGGGCGGCGTGAAAGCCTCCGCCTGCCTGCCAGTGCCGCGCCGACTGCGACGTAGCCCGCGTGCCGCATCCGTCGCGACTCCCAGCTGTCAAAGGGACAAAAACATAACTGAAAAGTGTGCTTGAATTGTGTTACTTTTAACTGATCGGTGATTACCTCGTATATTAAGTGTTTAAAAGTTTAATGGACGAGATCTAACTGGACAGTGATCAGTGAGTGTCACGTGTGTTTACGAATGAATGCGACGGCGTAGGCGCAGCGGCGGGTAGCACTCCGTGAGATATTCGTGCGCGAGCAGGTCGTCGCGGCCATGCTACATACCTGAGAAGAGTGAGTGCGCGGCTTTGCGCGAACGGGACACAGCGAGTTTCCCGGTGGACGGTAACTTTCGCTGACGAGGAACCAACTCTGCAATGTTTTTATCAGTGTCATGACGGGGATGGGGCCATGGCACGTGGCGCTGGTAGCGCTGGCTGTGCTGGCCGGCGCCGGCGTCAGCGTTGCCGCCGAGCAGATGCAATCGCGTGCCGTCGACACCGGCGTCGACCTCCGTGTTCCTGAAGACCAGCCCGTCGGAACCATTGTCGGGCGTATTCCAACGAAGCCGGGTTTCACTTATCGATTCAATGAGCCTCCAAAAGAATTCGTCCTCGATTCAGTATCTGGCGAAATTAGGACTAATATGGTTCTTGATAGAGAGAGTGTCGATCGCTACGCGTTTGTTGTTCTATCCAGCCAACCAACATATCCAATTGAAGTTAGATTGCGAGTTACTGATGTAAATGACAACTATCCGGAATTTCCCGAGCCAAGTATTGCTGTTGCGTTTTCTGAAAGCGCAGCCGCTGGCACGAAATTGTTGCTTGATGCAGCCACTGATAAGGATTTGGGTGAGAATGGAATCGCCAATGACTACAGAATAGTTGACGGTGATAATGAAGGAAAGTTTCGCCTGAATGTCACCGTGAATCCTAGTGGACAAACATCGTATCTTCATTTAGAAACTACGGGTAAACTAGATAGAGAAACTAATGACTTTTATGTTCTGAACATATCGGCTCGTGATGGTGGTAATCCACCAAAATACGGATATCTACAAGTAAACGTATCTATTTTAGATGTTAATGACAATCCACCGATATTTGATCAAAGTGACTTTTCTGTATCACTAAACGAAAGTGTACCTCCTGGGACTACAGTTTTAAAAGTGACAGCAACTGACAGTGATTTGGGTGATAATAGTAAAATAACATACGAAGTGACTGATACAGAAAAGCAGTTTGCCGTAGATCCTGAATCTGGTGTCATTACAACCATGAAAAAATTAAATTGTCCTAAATACTGTACAAATACAACGTGTAATATGACCTGTGTACTCACAGTGATTGCTAAAGACCATGGTGTACCACGACAAGATGCAAGAACTTATGTCACAGTTAATCTAATAGATGCTAATGATCATGATCCTGTAATTACATTCACTTATGTACCACCCACAGCAAATTTTGCTACTGTAGATGAAAATGCTAAGAATGGTTCACTTGTTGCTGCGATTACCGTTACAGATTTAGATGCTGGATTAAACGGTATTACTAGCATTAGCATTGTATCAGGAAACGAACTAAATCATTTCCGTTTGGAAAATTCCTCCAGTGTGTATATTGTGCACGTGAATGGAATCTTAGATAGGGAAGAAATCAGTAAATATAATTTAACAGTAGTGGCTACTGACAGAGGATCGCCTCCACGAACTGCTACTTCTTATTTAGTCATTCACGTCAATGATGTCAATGATCATGAGCCAGTTTTTGAGAAATCTGAATATTCCGCTGTTTTAAGTGAACTTGCGCCATCAGGAACATATATTGCTAGTATTACAGCAACTGACGAAGATACTGGAGTAAATGCCGAAATTTTTTATGACTTTTATGATGGCAATCATCAACAATGGTTTGATATTGATCATCTGACGGGTCTAGTTACCACAAGATCAGTGTTAGACCGAGAAATACAAGGAACCGTGGAATTAAATGTTTCAGCAAGGGATGGTGGTCCTAATCCTAAGTGGGCTTATACCCGACTTAAAATCACAATTTTAGACGAAAACGATGAGGCACCCACTTTTCCACAATCACGTATTAATGCAACTTTACACGAAAATATAAGACCTGTTAAAGAAATACTAATTTTAACTGCATCTGATTACGATCAGGGGACTAATGGTTCGGTTTCATATTATTTGCCATCAAATATTGAAAGAAAATATCCGAACACATTCACGTTGGATCCTATCACAGGACAGCTAAGTACAATAATTGAATTAGATAGAGAAAGGATTCCCGCATATGAAATACAAATATTAGCTAAAGATCAAGGTTTTCCTCCTCAGTCATCCACCGCTACTGTTTTTCTAAAGGTTCTTGACGTAAACGACAATGATCCTGTATTTTATCCACAAAGATATATTGAAAGTATTAATGAAGATGTATTAATTGGGAACAATATTTTACAAGTCAAAGCATTTGATTTAGATGAAGGCGAAAATGCAAGAATTATGTACATACTTGAAAGTGGTGGAGACGGATATTTTGATATCGAACCATGGACTGGAAATATTGTACTGCAAAAGGAATTACCTAAAACATCGCAATCAGTCTTCACATTACGAGTTTCATGCAAAGACAAAGGCAATAGACGAGCTTTTGAAGATGCTGTTGTAGAAATAGTAAAACAGTCACAACGCAAAACTCTCGAGTTTGACGCTTTCAATGGCTATAACTTTAAAATTACTGAAGATGAAGGAACAGCTAAATCAGAAGTAGGACGATTTGTTGGTAAAGTCAGTGCAAAAACAACAAGTGATGTAATTTCATATTATATTCTGGAAGGTGATCCCAAGCGAGTGTTCAAAATTGAGGAAAAAACAGGAATTATAACTACAGAAGCAAATATAGATCGAGAAGATAAAATGACATATCACTTAAAAATCATGGCCAAAAGTGGTGTAGCTTTCGGATTTACAATTGTTAATATTTCTGTGTTAGATGTAAATGATAACTATCCGATATTTATTGAAGACAAAGACGAAGTTCATATTCCTGAAAATATGGCAGTCGGTCAAGAAGTGTATTTTGCGAGAGCAACTGATCGTGATTCAGGATCTAACAGAACGATATTTTACACTTTGAGTTTTAATCCTAATCACAGTTTTAGAATATCGGAAACTACTGGAGTAATTTATTTAAATAAGCCAATATCTGGTGAACCAGGCAGTGCAATGTCTATTCAAGTAACTGCTTCAGATAATGGCACCCCTTCTCTTGCTGTCAACCACTCTATTTTTGCAATTATAGATGACGTTAATGATCACACTCCAGTTTTTGATCATACATCATACGAAACTTCATTATTGGAGTCTACTCTTGTCAACACAAGATTTTTCTCGATTTCTGCATCCGACACAGATCTTGGAGCAAATGGCAGAATATCATATTCTATTGCAGAAGGAAACACCGATGGAAAATTTGGAGTATTTCCAGATGGATATCTTTATGTTAAAAGTCCTTTAGATAGAGAACAAAGAGACTATTATTCTCTTACTTTGGTAGCTTCTGATTACGGTGTTCCACCTAGGTCTTCTCAAGTTCCTGTGGTAATTCATGTGTTAGATGAAAATGACAATAGTCCGCAATTTACTAACACGACGTTTATATTCAAAATAAAAGAGAATGAACCACCAGATACTTTTGTTGGAAAACTGACTGCAACTGACAAAGATATAGGACGCAATGCAGAATTGACATTTAGTCTTCCGGCTACACAAAATGATTTTAGAATTGATTCTAGAAACGGGTTTATCAAAACCTTGAAATCATTTGATAGAGAAAGCTTGGCTCACAATACTGGTCAAAATTATATCACGTTAACAGTAACTGTGAGCGATAACGGTAAAATGAAGTTATCGGATTCTGTACGAGTTACTATTTACATAACAGATGTGAATGACAATCCTCCAGTTTTTAAACGAACACCTTATAAAGTAGAAGTGTCTGAAGGAGCAGCCGTTGGAGCCTCAATAATGAGAATATATTCAACTGATGCTGACGAAGGTCTTAATGGAGACATATATTATAAACTTATCGGAGGAGATGACATGGAAAAGTTTTCGTTAGATGAAGCTACAGGACAATTGCTTATTAATAAACCATTAGACAGGGAAGTAGTTGATCATTATCAACTTACAGTACTTGCCCATGACTCTGGCCAATCACTTCGTTTATCGGCTGCGACAACAATAACTGTGGATGTTCTTGATGAAAATGATAATGCACCTGTTTTTACTCAAACAGAAATGAAAGTTTCCGTGTTAGAAACAGAACCTGTAAATAAAAAGATCATACAGTTCCATGCTACGGATGCCGACTTGGGTATCAATAAAGAATTACAGTTCTCCATTACTTCTGGAAATAGAAAGGATGCATTTTTCATCGATAGTTACTCTGGAGAACTATTTCTTCATAAGCAATTAGATTATGAGGATTTAACATCATATGTTCTTAATATTACTGCAACTGATAACGGAAGCCCAAGTTTATCATCAAGTATTGCATTCACTGTGAATGTAATAGACGCAAATGATAATGCACCTGTTTTTACTAACACAGCTATTGTACGTCAAATCAGAGAAGGTATACCAAAACATACTCCTATAGTTACAGTGACTGCAGAAGATCCGGATTCAGGTTTGAATGGAAAGGTTTATTATTCTATCACTCATCAAGAACCTAACAATAATAAACGTCACTTTGCTATCAACAATATTACTGGAGTGATACATACATTATTGCCCATTGATCGAGAAAGTATTGATACCTTTAGGATAACTGTAGTAGCATACGATAGAGCTCAGCCACCATCTCCGAGACTTTCAGCTGAAAAGCTAGTAACAGTGATTGTTGAAGATATTAATGATAACGCTCCTGTATTTGTTTCTATGAATGCTGCTGTAATTAATACAGAAAGAATGGGAAGAAGTATTGGACGAGGAATATTTATAATGAATGTTCTGGCTCGTGATTTGGATTCTGGAACTAACGGATTAGTTACATACAAACTAATACATGGCGGAAATGACTTATTTGATTTACATAGAAGCAATGGCGCTCTAACTTTGAGATATCCTCCTTCGACTCCTGAAGCTAGATGGAATCTGGTGATAAAAGCGACAGATGAAGCTGTGTTAAGTGAACAAAAGAGTACAGAAACTTATCTTACAGTAATTATGGGTGGTACAGAGTTAGAAGGAGTTAGTTGGACGAATGTTGGTTCTGTGTCTGTGGCTGAAAATGAGCCAGCTGGTACAGCAGTGCTAAATTTAACTAATAATTATAAATCTGGATTAGACTACTATATTGTGAACGTCACTGGTGATGGCAAACAAGTGGACAGGTTGTTTGACATAGATTCTTCTTTGGGTATAGTGTCGACGGCAGTGTCTTTGGACCGAGAAGCTGGTGTTGAAAAGTACGTGGTGGAAATCTGCGCTGTATCATCAGCTACTCCATTGAAGACCAGCACAACTAAGGTAACCTAATTTATAATAAACATTATTATAGTAGAATATTGTTATGCATGATTAGATTGTAGTTGTAGATTGACAATACGAGTAGAGACTTACTTTTTTTATTTTTTTCGACTTGTTGTTACATTATTATTTTAATTTAGTAAGAAAAAATTAATTGATATAAGGGCGAAGTAATGAAAAATTTTATAAATCTATTGATGCCGTCGTTTGTTCTTCACCGTCTTATAAACAAACATAGATCAGCCAAGGCTTGACAAAACTCATTTAATTCTTCTCAAGAATAACAGTGACAAAATAGGTATTAGTTCTGTTATTCCTTGGTTTCCGTTTGTTATTATTATTAGAATTTTATTAGAATTAGAGTTTTATTCATTAGAAAACTTAGTGACTTTAATCGCACTCTCACAAACCAGCATAAGGGTTATTAAAACATAAACTAAAATAGTCAGTGCATGTATTGTTTCTATCTATTGCAGCAATAAATAAGTTATTCCATATAGTTTTATGTTTAACTGATTAAAGAGACATATTGAGTGATCAAATCAAATGACTCTACCACTGTACTGCCCACACTTAGCAATTCAAAACGAACAATCCAATTAACTTTGCACAATCGTCGGTAGAAGACAAAACATCGGCTCCATACTGTTGTTGAAATAAAAATAAATTGAAACGAATGCTCGTTAGCGTATGTCGGCTGGTGGAGTCTAATCGGGGGCTCTAAATTACGATAAGTCGCTCCTCGCAAACGGTATCTCAACACTCGTTCTCAGACCTTCCAAAGATTATATAAGTAAACATGACTTTCGTTCGTAATGCTGAAAGTTAATTAGGTAGACGAAAAACATTTTATATTTCTTAGAACTGAATTGGAAAATAATGAACTTATTTATTGTGGGCAAATGGATGTATTTGAAGAAGATCGTTTGTATAATTTTAATTCAGCTAGATATCCCATGCTTTCCGAAAGAATTTACAAAGCGTTTCTTCATTCAGAGAGCATACAAGTACGTAATAATTCTCCTAATTAATTTCAACTTAAATCTCGGTATCATGTTTATCGATTAAATTGTTCTAAACTAACTGCAGTTTTGATAATAATTTTGATATTTTTAACAAGTTTTCCAAAAAGAAAAACAGGATTGCGCTGGTAAAACCATCCGCTAGTTACAAATAATTTAACAAATACAAAATTCACACGGTAGTTGATATTCAACATTTCATGGAAGCTAATGCAATAATATACATTTTTGATTCAAGATTTTGAAATGCAATTTTCTTGTTTGAGTGTTGAAAAAGGACAAAAACTATTTAAAAGTGGTCGTGGGCTCGTAAAAGGTCTCGTCGCATTACGATTACGATTGTCCCTCACCTTTTGACGCATAAATGTTGAACTTAGCCATAGGGGTCTGACAATGCCACCATGTACGACAGAACGGATGTTATTCTGACTATTGATCGTTTCTGAGAATGAGTATAGTGTTATGGTAGTCGATAATCCTCGACAGTTTTATAGGTTTGCTCCATATATTTAACATTTTATTGATTTTGGGATGAAACGTGACTTACAATGAGGATTTCATCAACATCAAATATATAGATATTTTAGATAATTTACAATATTAGTAATTTTATAAAATTAGAACCGTTCTTTCTCCCTTTTGCAAAAATAAATACACGAAAATTATATGCGGTATTCTGTTTCACAAAATAAAATACAAATAGGTAATTATGATGAATGAAAGATCACGCCGCGGGTTGACTCCATTTTGACAAGAGGTTTCCGGGTTTTCACATTTCAATTTCAAAAACATTAAGTGCTACGACAGAAGTTATAGGGCTCATTATATTTGAAAACCTTCAATGATTGATTCAGATATCTAGTATTTTACATAGGTTTTTATTACGTATCAGATTCGATATAGGAGTTTCTGTCATGCAAAATTTATATCGAAAGTTGTTCAATGCATCACCAACGCATGTTATACGAACAGTGAAAATCCACATTATAAGGTTAAATTCAGTAGCTGCAACTACAATTAAATACTTGAAAGAGATTAGGTTAGCCGCTGCGTTGTTGTTATCCAATGTATTGTAATCATAGTGCTCTTAGCTTATAACTCAAGACAACCGTCAGTCGGAGAAATAGTCAAAGGGACACCAATTCGGTATACTTCACAGTATTAAGTAAATAGCCGTTGAAAAAAGTCGGAGTAATGTTAATTGTCATTGCATTAAAACTGCAGGACTGCCATAAAAGTCATCCAATTGTGTGGAAGAGGTACGATTTAAGACAGAAAGGGGAGGATGGTGAGCTATCAACCGACACCGAAAGCACATTAGGACGCCGGGCTGCATTCTCAGGACTGATTTATGCAACTTCCAGCCGCCGGCGCGGGCATCGACACCCGGCTAATGAACGTATACAAGTTACGTTATACTGTGAAATGGGTTCCATTATTTCACGCCAATACTAATAGTCCTATTCTATGGATGTGTATAATGAATGTGTTCTCAATTAGTTAAAGTTAAATATTTTGAATGTCCGAACAAAACGTTGGTGGGAAATTGGCACTCGCATTGTTGCTATGCATCTTCTTTTACTCTTTTATTTTTATGTCATCTGTTTATCGGTTTTCTTTTAATATGTTATTCTAATCTAATAGTACTTGCACTGTAGTAGAGATGCGTTGCAAAGTATGCTCAAAAAATTATTGAAGGGTGTAGGCATTGGGTGATTAGCGATTGATGATAATAAATGAATCTGTGAAGGTACTTTTCTGTGATAATGTATGAACCGAGCAGTTTCACATGTCACCAAGAAACAAACATTCCGTAATGTTCATTCATACTAATATTATAAATGTAAAATTGTGTTTGTTTGTTTGTCCTCCCTTCACGTCGAAAGTAATGAACGGATTGATATGATTTTTTTATTGGATATAGTTTAAAGTCTGGAGAGTGACATATGTACTTTTTTCCCACGGGATAGAGAGATTCCCATGGGAAAATTTATTGACATTTTCCCTTAACCACGCGGGCGGAGCCGCGGGTAACAGCTAGTAATTAATATTACGTATTTATTTCCACTGCTTGCGTTATCAAATGTACAATCTCAGTTTACTTTATCAATCATTTCTTTAGAATTCCCAGCAAATATTTCAGAAAAATCTTTTATTTTGAATAAGAAGTTGTTTAAAAGTGTTGAAGAAGAAATGATTTTATTTATAAAATTATCATAATGTTATTTATCATGAAATTATTTATTTTATTTATATTTGAAATGCAACAGTGTAACAAAATATTATGTGTGCGGTAATGCAGCAGTATCGCTCCACGATACATCAATCGATGTTTACTGCCGTTAAGATCATTAAATTTATAAGTGGTTGAAGGGACAAGCACTGATTGGGCGAAAACTTTAAATGTTAAATCAACATTTATTTCAACCTGTTACCTAAATGCGTTCTGGGGAACAGTGATAAGAAGTTTGGGTGGCGCGCCCCGTACAGCGGTTATCGTTGGAAAAAAAAACACATGCCGCATTTTTGAGTCAGACGAATAAAGGTTGTCCACGAGTTAATGTTAAATTGTCTCCCTTTGAATGATTAAGAATTCTGTCTATATGTATTACTAGATGGTACAGCGTCGTTGGCGGCTTGATAATACTTTTATTCTTACGTTATGTTATGTCTACTATGGTGGTCTAATGTCTAGAAGATTGACTTGAGGTTTGAGTTGTGATTTTAGGAGATTTGTACTCGACATAAAATGACTATACGTGTTATTTAATAGTATTTTATTGTATTTTAATAGTATTTGGAAATACACTTTTATCCAAAAATTACTAAATGGTAATTTTTCCCCAAATTTTCGGAATTTCGTTTCATGTTGACTCTATTTTTCGTTCGTGAAAAGTTGGGTACGGTTACTGATATAATAGAAACGTTACAAAGTAAGCACTTAATAATATACTGTTGTTCCTGTAAACTTGAGTGACATGCAATGCGCAGATGTCGTGACTTGAGACCTAGGTGCGCTCCATCCTAACAGAAATCCTACGCGAAAACCATTTGGGTTGCGTAAAGCCAAGTCGTGCGATGTTTCCTTTCAACAGTAAGTAGGTGTTAGCCAATAAATAATTGCTGTGACTTTAATGTCTTTATGAGAAAAGAAAAAAAAAACAATCATATTACGCTGATTGGATAGATATTTTTATAAAAATTCTATCGAAATTTCACAACCCACATTATATATAAAATAAAATATAATTAGAGAGAGATGTTTTAAAACCGACTAACCTCTTCAGTGTGACTTAGCGATGAGCACGAAGAAAAGCAGCTTATTATGCATACATAGCCCATTTATGTATTTACCATCTAAGCCAAACTAAGTTTATTAATTTAAAAAAATTGTTTCACCGAAGTCAAAATTTCTTTTACTGTAGGTCCTCGGGGGCACTTAAAGACGTCTCTTACAATGCTAAAATTAATTTTAATCCACTAGATTGATAGATTCTGGATTAGAAATGGCTACTGACGAAAAAAAATGTCAAAAGAGACATTGTCAAAAGCGTCAGTGACAAAACAAATATCTAAACTTTCGCATAAGGGTAGAGTTGGTGCGTTCGGTGTTGTTGCGCCCTGAATAACCAGGACAGGACGTATACAATACAACCTTTATTATTATTATCAGTATATCCTGTCTCAATGTATAACAACCTTTAGTTTAATTTAAATATTGTGTTTCTTATAGTCTAAATCATGGCTCTTGTAGTGATAAATGTGGGCTGAATAGTATCAAAAGTATAAAAAAACATTGATAAATTGTGAGGCTAGTGAAAAAATATCAAGACAGCCGGATGGTGATTAATTTGTCAATTTTATGGGCATAGGCATATACTTGTTTGAGAATGAATTTGTAATGAGTTCGGTGCCAACGATATCGAGCCTCGACGGTCGGGTTGACCGCTATTTTATTATTGATACTTTTTAACCGTTAGCAATTTAATTTGCATTTTCTATTTCTACAATCCTGATCGCAAAAAAATGTACACTGTTGTGATCGTTCTGTGTGCTAGTACTTAATATTCGAAACTTTGTTTTTACGACTTGTAATGAAAGTTAATATTTTGTCCTGTAAATATATTTTTAAATATCATAGGACTGGATTCGGTTAATAACCAACATGCCATTTTAAAAGTCACTTTATTTTGATTGTATGTTTGTAATATCAGTAAGCCAAAGACCAATTTAAGCTGAACTAATTGGCCTACGAGAAAATTACATCACGTATCGCTTTCATACACCTTCGTCACTCTCCAATATAGAGTCTATGGTGAAAATTCCTATCGATTAAATCAGTAAAATATTTGTTTAAATACGTTTAAAACAGTTAAAACGACACGTGAGTCTAACAATCGGTACTATTAAACAACATTTATCATATTTACAGAAATAATGATGCAATTAAAACAGTAATAAAGTTGAGTTATCTAAACAATGATGCTGTTTACACAATTCGACTATAAATTTCCACCGACTCCATTTTCCGATATCATACAGTAATCATATATAGATTGTTTCTTGACAGTCCTCGAGTGGGCCAGCTTTCTTATATGTTGACTGTAACGACCACTCAAGCGTGGCCTGTCTCGGGCTAAGCAAGCATTCCTTTATCCGACCCGAACGAGGACACGGATCACACTGTCACAGGTCTCGCTTAATTGGACACAATAATGTGTGTGTGTTCGTGTGAAGTTGAACCGGTTTCTAGTGGGTCTGTTGCTTTCTACGTCATACACCGGTGTTCATGTCGAAGATAGTTATTTGAACGTAGTGTGTGTGCAGTTCATAAGTTTGTACTTGTACGGAGTTTATTATGATTTGTGTATCATTGGCGGAGGCGTGATGGGAGTTTAGCTTGAGTTCGCTTGTTGCTGTCGTTTTTATAGCTTATGAAAATAGAGCAGTCTTATATGCTATGTATTTATTGTCCCCAGACCAGTGTTATTACAATTTTGCCATATTATTATCATACCTAATTGCATCATACACTTTATTGTCTACATTAAAGAAGTTATTAGCACTAGTTTACATATTACCTATATTTTTCTGTGTAATGTCGTTAAAGTAGGTTGAAATCAGGTCTTTTCACCTTTTTTGGGAAGAAACTGGGCATACGCTAGTTTGGGAATCAGGTCTTACGTTACATTGTTGTTACAATCAAGAATTCTTCATTCTTTTAATCTTTCTTTGAGGCTTTCCATATATCTATGGTAATTTCTTTGCTCATTATTTGAATCTCAATATTAGTAGTACAGTCAACAAAATGAGAGAGGTAGTCGTTTTTATTCAAGTTTTATAAATACTTGAATAAATTTAAAATTTACCATGCAGTCACAACGTTTCATAACAATGCTTAGGCATATTATTAGGACAAAATCTTTACACTTAATACTATGAACTGCCCTATTTCCTGTTTGTTGACTGTACGAAACATTTATGTACTGATATCATTGCATACATTTATGTCATATTTTTGAGCGCCTCGGGATTTAAATGGAAATGACTCTGCCACTTGTAACTTAAAGGCCGCAAACCTTACGCCTCCGCGACGTTTCGCTGCAAAATTGATTCCCTGATGCTATCTAACCTCCCGGGGGAACGCTGGATAAATAAATACTTTACGATAATCTTCGGAGATCTGAGACAGGCCAGAATTACAGCATGGCGCAGATATTATTGCATTTTAATTTCGCTTTTGACACACCTCCGTCGTATTATGATTTGATATGATTTAGTGCGTTATTGTGCATGGTGCGATGTAAGTTCAGCCCTCGCGTCTCGTGTAAGCAAAATAAATTTGGGTAAGGCCAAAATGAGCGTGGCTTTTCGATCTTGATCTCTCCTCTCGCATTCGGATATTGCCTACTAAATTACAATTAAGGGTTACGATTTTGACATATCGTATTAATATTAAAGTATCTTTTACGCTTTTAAGCCGTGAAATGTACATTTAATAGCCATATGTTGTGATATTTAAGACTATATACTAGTTTAATTGTGTCCATGTGTACTTGACTGGCCGGATAAAGCCGACTATCAAGAAGTGAATCAAGGAAATAGTATTACGACAATAAATTATCATGAAAATATATAAACTTGACTACCGCCGTGGTGTAATGGTTACCACGCCAGACCGCCACACAGGAGGTCCCGGGTTCGAATCCCGGTCGGGTCATGATGAAAAACGAACTTTTTCTGATTGGCCTCGGGTTTTGGATGTTTATCTATATATGTATTTGTTATAAAATATAATATCGTTGGGTTAGTATCCCATAACACAAGTTTCGAACTTACTTTGTGGCTAGCTCAATCTGAAAAAAAAAAAAAAAACTATTTAAAAATATTATTCTTAGGGCCTGTTTTACTTTTGGTAGATTATTTGTCACTTTCCATGTATGGGATAACACATTGGCAACACCATTGCTGAAGTTCATAGGCGGCGGTGACCTTCGATCAGGCGATTCCTCATAAATTTTGTTGACTGTACAACTAAGTAATCTGTATGTATTAATCTTATCACATCTTACTAACTGAACTTTACAAATTACAATGTAAGTGTTAATTTGAGAGAATCTCTCCTTCAGTGAACGTATGATAATATTGTAAATTGCAAATTATAAACCGTTATGTACATTGGCAACTATTTAACCAATGTTAGGTGCAAACCATTCAAACATATCCGATGTGTTCAATTAAAATCGTATATTTGCACTAATCTTTACTGCTGAGGTCATAAGATAAAATGTAAGGAGTATGGGAGATGCACTGATTCTCGCCTTCCGCGGCAGTTCTCGTTTTAGTACATCGATAAAAGTTGTAAAATGCAAATCGCGCTAGTGAAATGTTAAGAATGTATCGCCCACGCCTCGCATAGGTACCGTTACACCATATTACACTACTATAAAAGTTAAGATATAGGATCTATCAAAACAATATTATAACTTGTAATGTTTTCTGACCAAACAAGGTGGTTTTTATAAGAAAAGTCGTACTACAAACGTTTTGGGGGAGGCCTATGTCCAATGGGTTTCTTGTGAATGAGTAGTAAAGACCACTTGATTGAAAGTAGTTGCCGCCGCCCGTCAACACGTTTCTCTCTACAAGAAAAGTCCGCTAAAAAGAATGGAGACAGACAGACACCTTTATATCGAAACTTATTATTCTGTTTTTTTCTTAAAAATATTGAATACTAGCTTTTTTGCCCGCGACTTCGTCTGCGTGAAGTTCCGGACCCGTTCCCGTGGAAACCACATTGAATTTCGGGAAAAGCTATAGCCTATGTCACTCCCTGATAACGTAGCTTTCTACTGGTGAAAGAATTTTTGAAATTGGTCCAGTAGTTTCGGAGCCTATTCAATGCAAACAAACAATCAAATCTTTCCTCTTAATAATATTAGTATAGATAGAAAATACACACAAATATTCATATCTTATAAATGTTTGTTCCGTGCTGGGGTTGACCCGTGTCCTTTAGCACCGGAGATAGGGTCACCAGTAAATGAGCAACCGTTCTGTCTCCGGTCACTAGTAAATGAGCAACCGTTCTGTCATTAATTACTAGTAGAATCTAAGAATAAACATATGGTGCATATGTGTGCACATGTATATAATACCGCAAAAAATTCTATATCCATTTATAATTAGCGAATGCTCACAGTTTTACCCATTAAATTCAATCGACAGCCCACGTTGACACATTGAGTAATCTTTGGCGCCAGACGGCACGGGTTTGTTTTGAGTTGGGTGTTCAATCTATCAGAAATATACAATTATTTTTCATTTTTGGAGTGGTAGAGTGTTGTCACTTTCCATCAGGTGGCCCACATGCTTGTTTATCTGTTGTATGACATAAAAATACATGAAAGGTAATAGTATTCTTGACAAGAACAAAATTTCAATGTTACGGATTTTTATTTCATTTCGAAATCTATCTAAATTACTGTTATCTGAAAATATACGACTTGATCTGGATTTATCTATAATTTAAAAATGAATCGCTAAATGTGTTGCTAAGCGCAAATCTCGAGAACGGCTGAAACGATTTCGCTAATTCTTTTTTTAGAATACTCCTTGAAGTACGAGGATGGTTATTACGGAGAGAATAATTTAGAAATTCCCACGGGAAAGCGGGATCCACGCAAACGAAGTTGCGCGGGATTCACTAGTAAGTATATGTTTTTGTCGTTTAATATTTTTAATTATTAGATTTCAAATAAATCCTGAAAAACATCAATATTTGGCGAATTCACAACGTAATTCAAAGATTTATTACAATAACTAGCTGTTGCCCGCGGCTTCGCCCGCGTAAAAATTAGCCTATGTTGGGCTCTGTACTCTACAATATGTATGCAAATTTTCATAATGATCGGCTGCTTAGTCAAGCCATGAAGGAATAGGTAACAAACACAAACTCACTTTCTCATTTATAATATTAGTCTGATATCTAGTCCGTCTGCTTTATTGCATACAAACTCTCAACCAACTTAATATCATATTTTTTACATTTTATTACAATAATTTTTACATCAAGCGGTGTGAAGTTATCTAATAATTCAAAATAAAAGTCCATAATTATTATTATTTATACACTTGTCACTACAAGCATCAAGGAATACTTGGTGATATTACCGAGCGACATTTCTCAGGTAGAAACAGTTTTGAATTATTCATAGGTACTCTGCTCTGTAATATACTCGTAGGTCGCTTTTGAATACCAATATAATAGTGATATGTTTTTGTTTTACATTTATATAAGATGTTTTTGAAATAGTGCATAATTTTAGAGATACCTTCAACATAATGTAGAAGACACTATTTACCATTGATATTATTTTGCTTCACAGATGCAATGATATATTTCTGTAGCTTTTATTTATTGAATGCAAAGATTTGTATAAGTTACTTATGGGATAAAAAATAGTTAAATATAGATAATTCGTAAACGGATTAAGCAATGTATCTTTCCACACCCCCCGATAAAGAGAGCTATTTAATAATATGATGTAGAGGAGGCACCTCAAAATATATATGTCGGATAGCCTCGCGGTAATTCGACGTGCAATTCAACATCACAAGGGCGTAACGAGGGTAGTCGTGATATGAGAGAAACAACAGTTTTAGTTTTACTTAAAGAATGTTTATTTAATTTACTAGCACTTCGGAATGACCACTGATGGAAAAGAAATGCCGCAAGAAAAACCTCAGTCTAGGTCTCTTTTTCAAATCTTTGTTACAACACAATTTAATTAGGTACAGTATCTTAATTCAACTAGACACTAGGTAAAACGCGACAGTTCCGTGACTACGAGTACTCTCTCGGTGGCGCTCGATAACCAACTATGTCCAATCGAGCCCGCCAACGGCCACGGCTCCGCCCAAGCGCGCCAAAGCAACGTTTTCCCAACACGCCGCTAGATGGCGCACCCTCGTTTTGCTTAGCGTCCATGTCCATACTCATGACCGTATGCGACACTGCGACACGGCCATTCTGCAAGACACGCGTCCTCGCGTGTGATTCTGAAACAATCAACACTCACACAGCATCACAACGTTCGGTCACTCCTGACCACACATAGGACTTTCTCTCTAACTCAAATCCAAAGTTTCAATATCAAGTCCAATTTACTTCTATTCTAAGTAAACACACTTAGCTTAGCAAATCAAGTACCTAACCATGAAGAGCTTAGTACCAATAATGAAAATAAAATCAATTAACAACCGAATATAACGGAGTTTATCAAAAGCAAGGTGCCATAACCATCCCTGTGGTTACAGCTGATCATCCCTGTGACAAACCACTAGATCATCCCTGTGACCTTGTTTCATCAAACAATCATGTACAAACAACAAACTGGTTTTAGAACCTCAATAATGTTGTATCACTTGACCAGCCATACAACTCTTTTTTTTTTTGTTTACACTATCACTTTTTTTTTTCGTCGTTACTTGACCAGCATTGAATTTAGTAGTCACTTGACCAGCGACCATTCTAAAATTTTACGCTTAACCAGCGATTTCGCTTGACCAGCGATTTCACTTTACCAGTGATTTTACTTAACCATTGATAGGATGCATAGTTAGATGCGCATCGCGCACTCTTCGGTTAGACCGGAGCTACGACTACATGCCAACAAATGCAGCTTGAAGTCATGAAACCAGTTTTGACAAAATTAAAAAAAACAGAACTAAATCACTTACAGTAAAATAATCATTACTCACGTCAATAATATTGGTACTTAGACTTCATGTATTTTGCCAATACAATCTACTCAGTTCTCTTGGCCTTAACAACATAGGGATCGGTTGTAGTAATGAGAAAACTTTACTCAAAGAAACTTAATTAACATACTACAATGCATTACATTGCATCACTTCTCATACCAACAGTGTTGGTCCAACACACAAACTCAATACTATCCATAGGCATTGAGTCACACAATAAGTTCAGTCCATCGAACATACAATGTCAAGTCCATCGGACACATCGGACACAAAACGTCCGGTCATTACATTACATTTCAATACAGTAACTCGTAATTAAATCAACTAAACTTTTCTCATTACTCAAAACTTATTTGTCACTATTTCACCAATAGAAACCTTATTAAGATTTGCTTTCGTTTCATCAAAACTCTTTTAAATAAAAATGACCCAATTTTGAATAATGGAGCTAACTCTCGCTCGGCTTAACCTGACTAAAAGGTTAGTAGGTACACAGAAAAATAAGGAAGAAAGTATGCCTCATAATAAGTTAACATAGGTAATCAAAATTTTAAAATCAAAGTCACACGATCAACACACATTACTAACAGGCCACAAACAAGGATTCCCACATGGAATCGGTATACTCAATATACCTGGTCATCTGTGGTCATCACAATGACATGGTCATCTGTGGTCATCACAATTCTGTGGTCATCACAACGACATGGTCATCTGTGGTCATCACAATGACATGGTCATCTGTGCTCATCACAATGACATGGTCATCTGTGCTCATCACAATGACATGGTCTCCCATGAGACATAAAGACAAGGATTCCCACATGGAATCGGTATACTCATTATACATGGTCATCTGTGGTCATCACAATGACATGGTCATCTGTGGTCATCACAATGACATGGTCATCTGTGCTCATCACAATGACATGGTCTCCCATGAGACATAAAGACAAGGATTCCCACATGGAATCGGTATACTCAATATACATGGTCATCTGTGGTCATCACAATGACATGGTCATCTGTGGTCACCACAATTCTGTGGTCATCACAACGACATGGCCATCTGTGGTCATCACAATGACATGGTCATCTGTGCTCATCACAATGACATGGTCTCCCATGAGACATAGACTGCCACACCCTCAGCCGCGCATCGCGCCCTGTACGAAAATTCGCAGTTACGACTACGACTGAAGCGTGCGGTTTAATCAAATGAGTAGCCATGACAGTAAGTGTTCACACACAGTTAGAAGGGCCTTCACCGGCACTGTCCTCATCAGACTCAACATTATAAATTGGTACGTTAACTTAAAATGGCACATTACTTTCTGAGCACAATTTGAACTAAACTCTAAATTATACTCCACAATCGAAACCATTGAGCAACTATCTCTCAAAATTTAATTTTAAGTGTCTCTCACTTTACATGAAAACAAAACTTTTCAAAATTCAAAACTTAAAATTCATCGTCATTGCTCAGTAGTCTCCACTTTAAAATTATCAAACAATACTCTCCTCAAGAAATCCCGGGCACCTCGACTGCGCCGGTGGTCCCGTCTGCCTCGCCAGCTCACCACCATCACGAGCAAACCTGGTCCACTTCAGAGTCTGCACACCGCTGACCCGCTGATCCCCGTCTCGCTCCATTGTCCGGAAATCGAAAATAAAACATTGTTTGAGTTCATTGAAGTTACTAAGTGAAAATAATTAAAAAAAAAACGTTTATCTCGAAAACGGTGCGTCCTAGCGATAAAAGGATGAAAATTTTGAACCCCTTTTAAGAACCCCACTCTCCACGTGATACATTTGATTTTGACCTCCAAAGTCAAAAATCTCAAAGTCAAAGTTAAAGTCAAAAACTTTATTCTGTGTGTGCATTAACCTTTAAATGACCTTGACCTCCAAATCATTAATTTAAATGAATAGTGCTAAATGACCAATGAGCTTAACTTCATACACAGTTTCAGCTTCAACTTACACAGTTTCAGCTTCAACTCAACACTTTCAGCTTAAACTTAACATCATACGTAATCAACACCGACCTTTTTTTTTTTTTTTTTTTTATAATATCGGAGGGTACACTTTACCAGTCCGCCACGGGCACACACACCCGTGTTTACTCGTGTCGTGGCACGTCTCTGCCTCAATTGTACTGCGACTCGGGGCACGCCGCCACCACGCCGCCGCCGCTGCAATCCGCTTGTACCGCCACCGCCTGGTGCGCGTCGCGTCTCAGCCTCAGCTACCCGTCACACATCGTCGAGTTTCGCACGGTCATAAACCTGAAATGACACTATTTTAGAATTTTGATACGTTTGGAGGTTAAGTACCCACCATACGATACTCTTTGTCGGTAGAATCCGCTACTCGTAGTCCGCAAACTCCACTACTCGTAGTCGACGATAGTAGACTGTCCGTCGTACATCGAACACGTACTTTCTTGATTTGTCACGTCTTACCCGTCAACTAGACTGAGTGAGACCAGACTGAGATCTGTTAAACTCTCAATACCACGACTTGCATCTCACTTCTGATGTCGGATAGCCTCGCGGTAATTCGACGTGCAATTCAACATCACAAGGGCGTAACGAGGGTAGTCGTGATATGAGAGAAACAACAGTTTTAGTTTTACTTAAAGAATGTTTATTTAATTTACTAGCACTTCGGAATGACCACTGATGGAAAAGAAATGCCGCAAGAAAAACCTCAGTCTAGGTCTCTTTTTCAAATCTTTGTTACAACACAATTTAATTAGGTACAGTATCTTAATTCAACTAGACACTAGGTAAAACGCGACAGTTCCGTGACTACGAGTACTCTCTCGGTGGCGCTCGATAACCAACTATGTCCAATCGAGCCCGCCAACGGCCACGGCTCCGCCCAAGCGCGCCAAAGCAACGTTTTCCCAACACGCCGCTAGATGGCGCACCCTCGTTTTGCTTAGCGTCCATGTCCATACTCATGACCGTATGCGACACTGCGACATATATATTTCTTGACAAAAAAAATAATTATAATATCGTTGACTTAGTATCCCATAACACAAGTTTCGAACTTACTTTGGGGCTAGCTCAATCTGTATGAATTGTCCCTATATATATATATTTATTTATTTATAACACTTTGTTAGCATAGTTAAATAATATGTGTAAACATGCAAAATAAAAGCTTTCTAGTTTTAAACGTCTCGGAGCTAGACCGCGGACAGACAGATCCTAAAAATAACAAGCAAAACGAAATATATGTTCCATATTTATAAATTTTGAACTTGCAGAAATACGGTACTATCATATTTTAATACCTATAATATTATAGCTAAACCCACGCAGGTAAGACAATAGCCGGACCGCGCCTACATTTCACCCAATAATTATAGAGGACGATTGCCGATGGTCAACCGCACGGCAGCTAAACGCCGGTATGTTAGGGATATGCGACCATCGATAATAGAAAAAGTAGATATGCTTTAGGGCGCTCACACAGGCGCGTTATTATCGGTCGATATTATCGCATGCGTTATTGCGATAATGCGTACCGATTCTTACACAAAGACGGCCACAATACACAAATACTCATACAACAGGTGGATTTTTAATCTGTTTAATACAAAGGTGACTAGAATGAGAGTTGGTTTCAAGAAAGTTGTGTGTCCAGCCGTTTGAAGATCATTAGATCTTTTTAAATTTGTTCGATTGATATTTACGTCATACGTCACTTAGTAAAGAGCAAAGCTAGCGGTAACAACTAATTACTCCTATTCGTAATATTATTAGAATAACAAATTATTTACAATTATTTACAAATGTCTTAGTATAACCCAATAAAGAATCAGTAGCTTTGTGTACATAAAATTTAACGCAATCAATGTTTATTATGCTGCTATAACAATAATAATCAGTGGTTATATGAAAATAAGTTTATTTGCTACTATTATAGCCAATTCGTAATAATGGTAAATAAAGTCATTTTCACACTGCAATAGATCTAGATAGAAGCTACAAGAACTTCAAATAAAATTCCCTTATACCTTTTATTGTAGCAGGCAGTTGCCTGCATTACAAGCGCATCTGGTATTACTGATGTCCATACTGTTCATAGGCAGCGGTTACCACTTTTCATCAGGTAGCCTGCTTGCTTTTTTGCCACAATATATATTACTTTGCCACAATATATTGTACTTTACATGTGGGGGAGGCACCCCAAAAATTTATTTTTTCGATTTTGTTTCAGCACTTTGTTAGCATTGTTAATATGTGTATACATATACATACAAAATTATTTCTAGCATTAAGCGTCTAGGCGCTAGACTGCGGACAGACAGACAGACCGACATGGCGAAACTATAAGGGTTCCTTATGTAGTTTACTACGGAACCTTAAACAAACTTAGTTTACACTTAATGAACTGTAAAAACTTGGTATTCGAAAAATAGCATTCATAGTATCACCAGAATACTGTTGGAATGCATAATATGCATACAGTAGGTAGGTAGTAAAAAAGGCATATTTGACATATGTATACATACAGACGGTGCTTACGATTTCTATATATATGTGAGAATCTATCTCTGTGTACTTTCATGTAATTGTAATAAATAGTAAAACTATGCTTGATGTAGAATAAAATGTAGGAATGCCATAAAACGTAAGTATTATTATAACTAAAAGTGGTTTTATACAATTTTAGGACGAAAATCCTAAAATTAATATATTTTTCATAATGAATATTGTTTTTTTTATTTAGTACATTATCAAAATATTTTTATGAAATGTTTTATTCTTGGACAAACCATTGAAATATTACATAAAAATAAAATAATTTACGACTTAATTTTTTTCAACCATCTAGACTCTAGAAATGATCAATGAGACGAAAGAAATGACACAAGTTTTATAATCAGAATTTAACATCATTTTTTTATGTAATTACTTAGAAATATCTGTAAGCTGCCAGGATCACTATCAACACACAATCTGACTGTCATTTATTTTTATCTTTAAAGAACAACCTAATGTTATTCACAAAATGTTTAGTCTACAATTTCACATTGACACACCACTAAATCTTAAAGGAAACGAACTGTTAAATATATTTAATTTGACCGGTGTGTAGTCCATAATTACACGCTACATAGTTACACCATGATCTACAGGCTGTCCGTAAATCCATTCAGAAATTGGTTACGAAGAAGTTCTGTGATGTTTTTATTTTCTTGTTTGTTGGCTCTAATTCCTTTTATAGCATTTTTTTTAAAAGACGTAGATCTTGTTCTCGTGATTTTTAGCAATTTTATTGTTATCCGTCTTTTAAAAAAGAAATTTGTCCCTTTCTGCTAATAAAAATTACAGGTATAATGCATTTACCGGATAATATCCAATTGTTTCTACATCTTCTAAATTATGATACATACAGTGAGTTGGACAAAATCATTTTAAACTAAGGGAGGAACAAAATATAGTTCGAGATGATACTGCGGTACATTTAATGTATCATTGAAATGAAATGAAATGAAATGAAATGAAATGAAATCGTTTATTTCAGAAATTAGACCTTCACAGGCACTTTTTCTTGTCATTTACAACTTGTTTAAATAAAAAAAATAAACTACGTTATATACTACCACCATTTCGGACACAAGCAAAATGGCAACCGGTAAAAAGAAATGGCGAAAGAAAACCGGTTACGGCCTTTTTTGTCATTTTGTACTTTTTTTTTTTTTTTCTTTTTTTTTTCCACTCATTAGTTACAATGTAGGTATAAGTACATAAAAATTTATAAGAAGAATACGCGGAATGTTATACACAATGGTGTGGAATGAACAAGTCTTAAATCTACAATAAAATAAAAAAAGTCAGTACTGACAAGAGTGAGCAGACCAGTCCCCCCAGGCAGCACCCGTTATGATAATTGTGAATAATGTGTAGTTAAACTATGGGTCTGAAATATGTACCTATAACTTTTTAAGGTATTTTTGCTCTGATTTTCAAAATACAAAGAGACAAAACTATAAATAAGTAAACACATTTTAATGCTTTCAAATAGAGATGAACAGCTCGTAAATACATATAATGAAAACAGTAACAACTTTCGCATTTGGCTGGATAATATAGCCCGGATACCAAGCATGTGACAATTGTTAAATTCTACTTTCATTATATTTACTATAGGTACTATCTTTATTTTACTACGTTGCATTTGTTTACGTTTTGCGCCTTCGTATTTTGAACAAACTATAGATGTTAGGCGTAATGTATTATTTCCCACGACTGGGCGTCAATGTTTGCTACGTAATAGCGTGCTTGGCATTGTCTTAGTAAATTAATTATGTAAAAAATCGACTACATGTGACTTGGAGTGAGTATGAATAACCCCATATTTAATGTCAATAGCGTCGTTATATAAGTGAAAGTATCGTTTGAACTGAATTATCTAGTTCTTTATGTATTGTCCAAGTATTTATATATTCTTCATTTTATTTTATTATGCTACAAAGATTGCAAACAAGCATACGGCCCGCCTGATGGTAAGCAGTCACGTGTCATAGACGCTTTTCAATACCGGGGGTATTGCGCGTTGCCGACCCTGTGGAGTGAAAAGTGAAGCTCTGGAGACCTTACTCACAGTAGGAATACAACATGGTCGAGCGAGACCAATGCTATTTCTCTACGATCTTCTGTAAGGTGGAGGGGAGGTCCTTCCCCAGACAGGCTGCTCCGATTTGAGCGGATTATCCGCTATGCCCTACCTCTCTCAAAACCACAATAGGTATATTCAAATGATTAAAGAATTGATTACTTGGAAATCCTAAAAGTTTGTGAAGACGTATGGGTGTCAGTGAAGCACGGTGGCGGCGGCGGTGGTCTTTACCTAGTAATACTTGATCTCATGAGTTGTTGTTCGAATTCTGTAACAAGACAAATATGTGCATGAGCATGACTTTTTTATGACAGAGGAAGACAAACGAGATAATGGGCCTCCTAATGGTAAGCAATCACCGCTATGTGTCCCTAGGTCTTCTTGGTCTTTTGCGACAATGTTTTTATGAGTTACTAGCCTTTTGCCCGCGAATTATCCGCGTGAAGTTTCGGACCCGTCCCCGTGGGAACCACGTTGAATTTCACCTTCCTCTCTATAATATTAGTATAGATTAGTATAGATAATTTGAAGTATTCATTCATAATATATTGGTTGCATTTTGCATTGAATAATAGTTAAGAATCTCAGATCACATTAAAGCTTTAGTAAAATATTATTCAATTTCTTCTCAGCCTTAAAAAAACATTCTCTTAACCTTTTGATGGAAAATAATCGCAGAATTTGCATGTAAATTGTTGTGAATTACTAATATAGAACTTAGATGTAGAGGTCAAATATCCTTTGAGAACATTCGGATAATAATATTCTACGTTCTCTCTCTCACCAAGCTTATTAACATTTTATTAAAATCAATTTACCGGTTATCGTGTAATAAAAGACAGATTTATTTACGCATTTATTTTAAATATTTTATTTAGTACCTAAATAAAGTTTAATACCTACAATATAAACAGCCGAACAGAAAATTATGAACAAAAAAATATGAAATGATTTAGGACTAAAGATTATAAGGATATGTTTGGAATTAAACGTGGCTTCACAGGTGGCAATTTGGGCTATAAATTTTATAACGTCTTTTACAAAAAGGGTCTAAGTTATACACGCAGCTAAGCGCAACAGCGAAGGTTAAGAATGAGAAGTATTATTTTTGGGAAATAAATTAAAGAAAAGTTATGTTTTTCATTGACATGTTTTAAAAAACTTAACAATCTTAATGTCAAAAATGTTGACAAATGTTATTATAAATATTTATAGGAATATATTGTGTTTTATACACAACTTTTGTACTAACAAATTGCTAAGCCATTATTAAAAATAACCAACAAATATAAAATATTTCCAAGACTTTAATCAATATTTTCTGTTAACTTTAACTTCTAAATGTAATAAAAATTTGTAAAAACATAAAGTTTTACACTCGAGAAAAAAGGTTATGAACACCTGTGCTCATTACTGACTACTATCGGCTATTGCACACTTCAAACATAGCTACAAGTAAAGAACGAGACGTTTAATATTATTAGTTTTCCTTTAAAATTATCCATTTCTGTAGTGTATCACCTATGGAATTCTGTTCTTTAATTAATTTTAAAAGTGTAAGCATTGTCTATTTTCATATGTAAACACTTTTTTAATTGTATACAATTCTCAAAGCCATCTCGTTGTGATTGTGAGTATGAAAACCTCCTTGTTCTCTAGATAAAATAGAACTATAATGTTTACAATAGTTAAAAAACATGAGAAATATTATTTGTTAATAGAAACTGCGTCATTCGATTTCGGATTTGATAAATATCTGCTTCTCCTTTAATTTCAACTCTTCGAAATTTATTGTCTGTCATAGTATAGTAAAAAAATGTAAGAGGTAACCAAGGTAGAGAACTAAGAACATAGAATTATGAAACTTAGGGATTAAAAGAAAAGAGAAAGAGAGGAGAGCGGAGAGAAGAGTGAGTAGAGGTGAGAGAGAACCGGCATGTGAATAGAGACACTGGAGAGTGTAGCAAGGAGAGTGGAGTGGGAAGAGGATATTTATTTTGCCCATACCTAAATCTACACGGACGGAGGCCCGGAACTATTGTTTCTGTGGTACAGTTGGTTGATAAATAAAAATTCGAGTAAATCCTTTCATTCATATTTAGGAAACTTTGATCATATGTATCATGTATCCCTGGAAACGTCCTTCATTTGTTAAATGGGGCCGTACTACGACCTTTAAGACTATCCTTAAACGATTGTGTAAACGAGACGTCGCCTTACATCATGAATTGCGCTGTCTCCCTTAATCAGCCGTTCTTGTTTTGTTTTAAGTGGTCATGGTACGGCCTCTGTACTTTACTTTTGCTCTAGCGAAAGTATAATTTAAAATGACGATTTGTAATAAAAAAAAAACAAACCAATATGTCCTTTTATAACATTTTAAAAATAACCTTATTGCGTACCAGAAGAGTACAATATTGTAAGTTACAACCAAACAATGAATATACCCAACATTCCTTGAGATGCATTTTTTGTATTTACGCATTTTTACAAAATATACCTGCTTCAGGTAGAGACCGTATTTAAATTCATCAATTAGAATTAGATAATACCGTACGATATCTTTCTATTCCATGCCTTCGACTGCACCTTTTAAAGTAGAAAAATAAATACAAATATAACTAAAGCTTTTCGCTAAATATTACTAATTTCAAAATGAGATTATTATTTGCAAAATTGTGTAAGTAGAGGATTCAGAACATTAGATATTAAAACTTTCACTTTTAAAATCACTTAATGGAATAACAAAGTGTTGTTTTAGACATCAAAGCTCTCAATTTTTTGAGTTTCTATTCTAATACAAAACTCTTATTAGTTGACTTCTTTTTTACAGTTTTGATGTTTCTTATTTGGCAAATAGCCTATTTGGGACTTTATTAACATTGTGGGACTCACCACTATCTTTATAATGGAAAGTCATACCTTAGACAAAACTAAACATCGTCTGCACTCAGGGTGTCAAAAATATCATTCATAATTTTTTAAAATACTAGCTGCTGCTTGCGGTGTATATCATTTTTTACCAAATCCTACGGGAATCGCGTACTTTTCGGAACATATGTGTTAATCCAAGGTATCAGCTACCTACATACCAAATATCATGAAAATTGGTGGAGCCATATGAGCGTAAAGAAGTAACAAAAATAACTTCTCGCCTTTGTAATATTAGTATAATAGGATGATGTTTAATTAATTTTATGTTCATAATATAGCATTGCATGATGTTCATCTAGATGGTAACAAATTGAATACCTATCCCATTAGTATTTACGGCAGACGAGGAATACACCTGATATATTCTTTCTTTTACTAATAACCACGTAAATACAATACATCTTGTATGTACTTTACACTAAACGGCTTCACGCGAGAGACGTGGGCATCAGTATTTGTTAAAATTAGACAATATATCATATCCATTGATGCCGTAACTTGAATAGGAACCGCTCGTGTCTAACCACTTAGTGTAAAACACATTGATGTAATTATAACGACCGACGTGTCCTTTCGAGTATTCTCTCAGAACATATCTGAAATAGAAACTGTTGTGTTTAGAAATTTGAAAAAATTCATAGAGAAAATACTTAAAGAGATCTTTCCCTTTATGTTCGACTAGTTACTAAGTAATGGCCGACGAAATTATGAAATAAACAGTCTTTTATGAAAACGTAGATACTAAAATAATTAAATGTGTGATTGCACTTATATGCAACGTCAAATTCTATATGGAAAAGCGTTAAACGTTATATATTCGATAAATAACTTTTGTCATTTGTCTAGCTAGCGCCTCATAATCATAACTCATTATGGTGGGATTTTATTTATTTATTTATTTATTATCATTCATTGCACATGTACAGCTTAAATCTAATTAATCTAATTGGTACATGGACCCTGAATAGGGTATTGCAACTACAATCGGTGGGCCACCTTATTGTTACAATATACAATATAATAACTTATAATAATATTAGGAATATGTAGATGAGTTTCGTTTCTAGGGAGAAAGACTCATGAAATTGGTTAAAACGAAGACAGTTTATAGAGTCAAACGATCCAAACATGTTACACTCACTTGTTTTCGTTACACCAACATGGCAAATCTCAAATGGTTGGTTCAAACATTGGCGCCAAACAGGGCTGTGGCATCCGCCGCACATCCTTACGCAGCCCGCGGTTATAAAGGTGCGTCATAAAACGGGTCTCATTTTATGACCATTTGACGAAGTTATATACCTTTTTGAAGCCATTCCTTGGTCGGCTCGGCCATTGTGGCCGCGTGACCACTTCGCTGAGACTTCGTGCTATTATTATTATTATTCTCATACTGTGCAATCTTTTAAGACCAGTATTGGCCATAAAAGGTGAAATATGGTACCTGATTTTTGTTAATTAAAACATAACATTGAAATTACCTATTAATAACAACTAAAGGCTTTTAATCAGCTTGGGAATGAGAACAACAGGATTTCGCCGGTAACCGGTAATATTGCGGACATCATCAAATTACGTAATAAAAAGTAAATTTTTTGGTCTACTCATGAACCATAGATCCAATACTGTCAGATAATCAATTCGAGTTAATTCGTTTTGGAGTCGTGCACGCAGTAAGGGCGCGGGCTATCGCCGGGCGGATCTGTGATTCCACAATGCCATATCAATATTCATGCTTATGGTCGCGACCCCAACTATTTGCATAACTGAGCATTGCATTCTCATAGTTGCAACCGTTCTATTGTTTTATGATCTAAATGACCACGAGATATAGTGCCAGTCACGATAAGCTTGTAAACATGCATATGATTGCCTATACCTTCCTTGCTAAGTGTAACTGTTTTTTGATTCATCCCGCGTTTGAGTGGTCCACAGAGGTCCAATAAATTCTTCATAGTTCAAATATGCTATTTAAATTGCTATTACAATATAATAAGAAATAGATTTGAAAAACTTGTTATAGGCTATTCTGAATAATCATTTTTTGACTTGACATGATATTATTCGCCAAGTAATAAGAGCCAATTTTTTAAAATACTTTTAGGTCAATATTACTTACTTTTTAATATAGCGAACATTGTGCGCACTGCATTTTACAGGGTGTCCGGTGGCAGATTTTGAAACATACATCTTTATTTATTTATTAATTCTTTATTGCACGATTGAAAGTACAATTGGCGGACTTAATGCCTAAAGACATTCTCTACCAGTCAGTCATCGGGTAATGCAGAAATATTGTTGACGAGACAAAAATTCTTTCGCTCTAAAGTTAAGTGCGGATTTTGTTTTCTAAATGTGATTTGTGTAAATGTGGGCTATCTTTTTTTAGTAGTTTGGGATTTTATTCTTTTAGGAAGACCTATGTTGGATAGTGGATTTAACAAGGTAGATGCATGTGCGAATAAGCTTGAGTTAGCTTGATAAATTGATACCATGAGTTGGGAGTCAATGCAGTAAAGTCTAAAATTTATTTCTCATGTGTAAAATTTAATTGCTATCATAGATAGAATGTGCAATTAAAAATATGAAGACAGACATAAAAACACGTGTTTTTTTTTTCAGTTTTTTAAATTCTTTTATTTTGTTTCCAGGTAAAAAACATTATTCTATAATGGCATGCATGTGAGTATAATGAAATATACCTAAGTTATAGTGTTGGGGACATTAAAAGGGAGTTATAAAATGGTTGATTGATGAACTCGCGTAACCATAAAGTAACTTACTTCCGTCATTCATTTGTCTTTAAGTTTCTCTAAAAGAAAGCTAAGACAAGTATACTATTGTTTACCATCTCTTGATTCTCTTACATTGTTTATTGATCATAGAGCTTATTAAGTTACCTTTCTCAACTAAACTCATCATCATCATAGCTACAAGAAGTCCACTGCATAGACCTAAACGCTTTCAGTATGATCGACTGGCAGTGGCCTGCATCCAGCGACTTTTTGCAACTTTCCGCAGGCCTGACGACCTTGAGGGCTCCAAAAAAGTATAAGTATACTTACATGAAAAAAAAATGAATTTTTCAATCATGTTATTTTGAGATTAGCACGTTCAAAGAACCTCATCAGCTTTATTATGTTTATTTTATATTGAATTTTAAGCTTATTGCATTTTATTACAATTATCATTTTACTACTTTTTCCCGCGGCTTCGCTCGCGTTAATTTTATGACAGATCTCGTTGGACAACAAACCAACCCTTAGCGCGACTTGTGGCGCCATCTGTTGACCAATAGTATCCCATACAGCGCCCTCTATAGTAGAAAAATTATTTTCCCATTGGAATGACATACTTTCAGTGGATAAAAAGTAAATGTTGGGCTCTGTACCTCTGACAAAATATATACAAATTTTCATAATGATCGGCTGATTAGTCAAGCCGTGAAGGAATAACAAACAAACAAACTCACTTTCTCATTTATAATATTAGTATGATTTAGTAAAATAAAGCTGTTCTCGTGGTCATTTAACTTGACACCATTACTATTGAAACGAATGTAATAATATTCTTTGAGTAAATATAATTATTTTATGAAATGCCACTGAAATATCAGTATCTACAGACTACAACTTTATACCGATACGAATAGTATTAAGCCCATTACAAAATGAATAAATTAACATTTTTATATTCGAAGAACTTGTAACATTTAAGCTTTAAGTCGTTGTTCGATGAAAAAATGCAAATTTCTTAACAGCGGAAATGAATACTCGGCCCATTAATTCTTCCAAAAAGTTAACACAAACATTTTGCAAAAAAACCTTTTATTGAACGAGATCGGTAATGAATTATTTCACACTAGGTGTAAAAATGCACGGGCCAATTAAATTCGTGCTTCGGAGTCCAACGGTCCCGGCTGTTATCGATGGTTGACAGTCGTTAAGCCAAGTGGCATTTTGGCAGCTTAAAAACTCGAGCAGCGTGGCAGAGTATTTCTGGAGTAGAATGATTAGGTATGTATTGATATGACGATGATGAATTAAATTCTAAATTCTATAGGTACGATGATTCTACTAATATTATAAAGGCGAAAGTTATATTTGTTATTTCTTCACGCTCAAATAGGTGGGCCTATATTTATGATATTTGGTATGTAGGTAGCTGATACCTTGGATTAACACATAGGGTACCTTTTATCCCGAAAAGTACGCTATTCACGAGGATTTGATCAAAATTCTGATAAAGATGATGCTGTGCATAAATACACGCAAACGAAGTTGCGCGGGCTTCACTAGTCTTTACTAATATTATAAAAGAAAGAGAGAAATAGGAAAGATTTGATTGTTTGTTTGTTGGTTTGTTTGTTTGAATTGAATAGGCTCCGAAACTACTAGGCCCATTTCAAAAATTCTTTCACCAGTAGAAAGCTACATTATCAGGGAGTGACATAGGCTATAGCTTTTCCCGAAATTCAATGTGGTTCCCACGGGAAAGGGTCCGGAACTTCACGCGGACGAAGTCGCGGGCAAAAAAGCTAGTAAACAATAAGTTCGTGTTCCAGTAAGATATCTTTTGCGAGTTCGAATTCGGAATTAAACTTGTTAGATTAAAATGCATACTAAAGGAGAAAAAGTCGGCTGAAGAACTATGAATACAGACTAGTAGGCAGGAAAAATACTACTAGTAAAATTTGCCAGTAAATAGAAAATATTATATTACACACAATACATTACGTAATATGTATTATGAATTGCCAGAAGCTCAAGAATCCGTTAACACATAATAATATATTATAAACATAGCACACATAGGTCGTTATTTATTTATCATATGGCATTTCACCATTAAATATTTTAATGTATAGAATATCTTACTATTTTAGGCTAGGTATCTCGGCATTTACATTTTCATACGTAAACAAAGACATCAAATGTAAGCATTTCATTTATTAGCGGTGGTGAGTGAGAGGTCGGAGGTTATCCTCGCTTACGCATGCAATAGTTGTCACTTGCTTCATGAATGATGAATTAAAAACAGCCACTGAATTATTTAGTAGTGAAAATTGCTACTTAGTTACACAAGATAAAATACATAACTTGTTTAGTAACCTCACCCACTCAATCCACAAAGGGACTGAGTATTATTAATAATAATGGCGAATGTTTAAATTATATGATAACAGACTATACCATTGCGGAAATAAAACTAGTGTCTCAATTATTAATTGTGATTAGAGATTTTTTTATAATCACTACATAGTATAAAACAAAGTCGCTTTTTCTGTCCCTATGTCCCTATGTCCCTTTGTATGCTTAAATCTTTAAAACTACGCAACGGATTTTGATGCGGTTTTTTTAAATTGATAGAGTGATTCAAGGGGAAGGTTTTAAAGTATCATACATTCCAAAATTCCCACGGGAAAGCGGGATACACGCAAACGAAGTTGCGCGGGTTTCGCTAGTTATAATAATATAATCTTCCAGAATTTTGAAGACGACCACGCGACTCCTGTGTAAATAAATTAGTTGTTGAGAAGATTTGGCCGCTGTTTGTGCGTCGAACGTACTGTCGACTCACGTACAGCGACCAATTCGTTCAGAAACCATAATACGATCCCACAATAGATGGAGTTACGATCTTTGAAGAAGTGCAGAAATTCGATAGATGCAGCTAGTTTAAAATTAAAGCCAGTCTAAAAGGATAGCCTACGTTCAACAACAGAACTAATAACTAAGTATGTAAGCCAGTTAACTCCACATTAAGTCTAAAGCTATCTTTTTCAACCCATAATCGTGCCACTGCAGGGAAACGGCTCTCTCTTCAATCGATGGTGATTATAGCGTACTCTGCCACGCTGCTCCAATGTGCATTGGCAGAGGCAGGTGTTTTCAAGCCGCCCGAAGGCCATCGATGTGACTTAACGACTGTCATCCATCGATAACACGCTTAACGTGCCCTCCGAAGCACGGAGAAGCTCGAAATAACGAAACCCATCCAAACGCTGTCTAGGGTCGACGTCGCTTAACTTGCGTGTTCATATTAGAGTGCGACACACAGCGACGCCATCGAACTCCTCATAATTTAATGTGCCATTTTCTATTGATAAAGACATATTATTTGCGATACATTTGAAATGAGTTTGAAAAAATTGATTGTAACGATGTTGTGTGTGTATTCGATATATTTTTAAAATTATTTACATTCTTGTATGTTTTAAAATGGTGACAATAACTGTTACTAGTAAGTACTCCATTTATTCTAGGGTTAGAGTAGAAATGACGTTTATTATTCAACTGCCTTACTTATAGTAGTGGCAGGTTTTTACTTACTATTATTATAGCAATGGCATTTTAATATACAGAAAACAAAAACAAGATTGCTATTAGTACGAGGTACTCTGTTAATTGGACAGAACTGTAGGTTACATATGAAGCTCTAGTTGTCAAGTTGTAATATTTCTTCAATTTATCTCTAACTAGCTTTTCCCCGCGGCTTCGCTCGCGTTAATTTTATGACATAGATCTCGTTAGACAACAAACAACCCATAGCGCGACTTGTGGCGCCATCTGTTAGCCGATACAGCTCCATCTATAGTAGTAAAATTATTTTCCCATTGGAACGACATACTTTTACGGGATAAAAAGTATATGTTGGGCTCTGTACCTCTAACAATATGTATGCAAATTTTCATAATGATCGGCCGCTTAGTCAAGCCGTGAAGGAATAACAAACAAACAAACAAACTCACTCACTTTCTCTGTTATAATATTAGTAAGGATTTTATGTGTTTAATGTAATGTTTGTTAGGAATTATACAATTCGGTAGCTTGATGTGTCTACTGTGTGTCTAGCAGCGTTGTGTGCAATTTCTTGCATGTGTAAACGCTGCCTTAATTCGTCATCATCATCATTCATTTGTTTTCATTATTTGGAATAATCTTTCTTTCTTTCTTTCTTTCTTTCTCAGTACAACTTATTTTTTATTTCTCCTTTATCAATCGTTACTTTTACTTTCTTCCTACGATGGTGCTACATCGGTGTTAGATAACATTATTGGACAAATTGTAACATTAGCTAACATTTTAAAACATATATTTTTTTGCTTCCACACTGAATGTTACAATTTTTTCAATAACGTTATATAACTCGTGGTAGCACCATATAATTGTAGAAAATAACACCTTAGCATTGAAAGTTTAATCTTTGATCTCTTCTACAATAATATGAGTATCAAGACATTATTCAGAAGCATAAGACAGTAACGGTGTGACACTTATGCGTAGGCTCTGGAAATAACATTGTCGTTGTAAATCACTAGAAGATATTGATCGTAAACAAAGTTGGGATTTATGACGGGAGAGGGATATCTCGCGGCGTTAGTACCGGCCACTGACCAACTACACGTATACTTTAAACAGTCTAGTCGCAAAGTAAAAGAATGTGTTTCACCGCCATTACCTTACCGGTTGCTCACCTGGTATGAGCACTTGGCCGGATATCGAGAGGACATGGGTTAATCCCACCAGGGGAGGGGAGGTGAAATTTTTCTTTAAAAAATAAGAATAGCTGGCTAGTTGTACCTAACCACTATAAAAAAATAATCATAAATTATACACGCATACATTCTTGTCGTATCTGTCCAACTATAGTGAAGGTTCGCGATCAGCTTCGTATCGTCTTCTTATTCTTTGTACGACAGAGCAGCTCAGCCGCGCTAGGTATCCCACTCCCTGATGTTCCTTAACCAAGATTTAATTCTTCGTCCAACCGTTCTTTTGCCCGCAACTTTGCCCATCATAATAAGTTGAAGCAGGTCGTATCTCTGGTGTCTAAGAACATGGCCAAGGCATTACTGAATAGTTACTACGTAACCAGGTAAGACACTTTGCGCCTTATTGTCGTAAGCATGAGGTGGCGGTAAACGTATACTTGAAGGATTGGAATTCGCTTTAAACGACCTTTTTATCACTCAACGTCCGACAACTATGGATACATTAATGACACCAAAAGGTCCATGTCGTGGTCGTAATATTGTCTGTTGTGTTGTATTCAAAGCCTCTGTAAATTCTATTTAAACTTGTGATACCAACAAGTTTTGTCAAATCAAAATTAAAAACAAACATAATCTTTAGACCTCCATGGCAAAAAATAGTTCGTCGTGTCCATCATGTACTTACACCATACTTTCAAAATTGTTTTTTTTATTACATTGCCGTTACGTACACTGGTTTCTGCGAATGTAGTTTTTTGTCAAGTATCTATAGACGATCTGCTAATACTTGTCATGTAAAGTGGTGATGAGATGACTGTTACGTTCGTTCGACCACTATTGTTTAACAGTCTATTACATAGTAAGTCTATGTCTACGCGATGTGTGTGCCTATATACGAAGCGATAGCCTCTGCTCCCTGCCTATGTGATGGAAATGTCAGCTCTCAACTAAATAACCGCATAATGTTACATGCCTTTCCATAATAAATAATATGACTCTATCGACGCTTGATAGTGTAATTACTTTATACATTAATTAGTTAACAATCGTTTGGTATGCCACTTTATATCTGAGAATCTAATTTTAGATAAAACCCATTTTGTAAAATCTAAATTGTTTTTGCTATTTTGTTTTATTCTTAAAACTAGTGAAACCCGCACAACTTCGTTTGCGTATATCTCGCTTTCCCGTGGGAATTTTGAAAAATCCTTTCGTAGTGATCCCCTACGTTATAAAAGGAACCCCTGTGCAAAATTTCAAGTTTCTAACCCTTATAGTTTAGGCCCTGCGTTGATAGTCAGTCAGTAAGTCAGCTTCTCCTTTTATATATTCTTAAAATAGTAAAAAGACTTTCGTAAACATACTACTTAGTAAGCAGTATGTTTACGACTGCACTGTTCCTATACTAAACAAGTTTTTATTTTGTAGGGTAAAATAGGTAGAACATTGTAATTAAAATCCTAAATGTAAAATGGGTAGGTGTTGATGAAAAGTGTAGATCCGACCCTCAAGACGATAACCGTTCAAGAGATGATGCGACAATCAGCCTGCCAGCCTCCATCGATGAGCGAACCTACAGGAATTAGTTTTCGGATGTGCCACTTACTGCATAGTTTTTTTCGCACTGCTGTTTTACACCGATATTATTTGAGAGTATTTAATATTATAAAATTCAGTCCTGACTGACTTAACTACACTGGGCGTCAAAAATAAGTAGTACAGTTTTAAAATTGCAATATCTCCTAAACTACAGAAGCTAGACCTTTGAAATAAAAAAAAGTTAAAAGACAATTTAATTTCATTTAATAAAAACGTCATGCATAATATCATTTTTTAAAGATTGACTGAAAAAAAACTTAATAAATAAAAACACTATTTTTTTAAAATGTTGGCTTGTACTTTTGTTTTTTATTGTTTTCTTTATTGCTGATAAATCAATTGCAATTCAAAAGCAAATGTGTCTTCAGCGAGTAAACTTTACTAATCATGCCTCTTTCACCAGAAGAATGTGCAAGAATCATAACTTTTCTCGAAGTAGGCATCAGTATGCGCCGTACTGCAAGAACGGTGTGTGTAACTCTAAGAACGATCCAGCAAGTAAAGCAAAGGTACGAAGAGACTGGAAACCATCTAAGGAGACCAAGTAATGGCAGACCCAGGTGCACTCGTACCCGAGAAGACCGCTTAATTGTCTCGACTGTGTTAAGAAATCGTCACCTTAATGCAGTTGAGGTCCAGCAACAGCTTCTTCAGACCCGAAGAGACTACGTTAGTGAGAGTACAGTGAGGAGAAGACTTGCTGAAGCCAACCTGAAGTCGTACAGGCCAGCAAATGGCCCCAAACTTGAGACAGGGCATTGAGTAGCAAGACTACGCTACGCCCGTCAACACGTACAATGGGGCGAAGAAGAATGGACAAGAGTTTTGTTCACAGATGAGTCTCGGTTTTCTTTATTCACTTCCGATGTAAGGCGGAGAGTATACAGGCGACCTGGTGAGCGATACATTCAAGGTTGCATCTCGGAAAGAGTTCTATACGGCGGAGGCTCTGTACACGTATGGGCTGGCATCTCTTCAGAGGGTCGCACAGAGCTAGTGGTCATAGAAAATGGCACTCTGACTGGTGAAAGATATGCATTAGAGATCCTTAACGAGTATGCAGGGCTATATTTAGTAAATATGGGTGATGGAGCGATACTAATGCATAATAACGCCCGGCCACACACCGCTCACCTCGTACAAAAGTACATTCAGGACGTTGGCATCAGCTTGATGGCTTGGCCATCAAGAAGCCCAGATCTTAACCCGATTGAACACGCCTGGGATGAGGTTGAGAGGCTAGTCAGAAGACGCAGACCACCCCCCGCCACCCTCAGGGCTCTAAAGCAGGCCTGATAGAAGAATGGGTGAATTTTCCCCAATACCGCCTCCGAAACTTAGTGTTCAGCATGCTAAATCGGCTCCAAGCTGTCATCAGAGCCCGAGGCGGCAACACAAGTTACCAAAGTGGGAACAAGGCCCAAAACGTAAAAATTAAGTGCTTGATAGTTCCTTCAAAATGGTTAGCTTTTTAGTTTTTTATAAATTTTCAGTGTAAAACTTTACTAATGCTAAATAAAATATTATTTTTAGAAAACTTTGTTAAATTTGCTATAAAATGACTTTTATTTCAAAACTCTAACTTCTATATTTTAAGAGTAAATGCAATTTTAAAACTGTACTACTTATTTTTGACGCCCAGTGTATATATCAACGCACAGTCCAAACCGCTGGGTCTAGAGATTCCAAATTTGGAATGTAGGTTCCTTACGACGTCTCGGGGTGTAACAAGAAAGGATTTTTCAAAATTTCCACCGGAAAGCGAGATATACGCAAACGAAATTGCGAGTATTTTACTAGTTATGTAATATAAAATTTACCTAACCGACAAATTTCATAATTTAAAAATTATGTTCATGGTAGATTCTAATTTCGACAGTAGTTTCATTATTTTTTTATAAAAAACAAAATATATTTTGTCGCGTTTATATTTATAAAGTTAAAACGTTGATTAGACATAATCAAGTAATTACGTTTAAAGATTGACTTGGCCAAACACAAAATATAATTTCTGATATGAATTTAAATGAAGACATCCTGTATGAAGCGAAGGATGTTTAGTACACTCTTTAATTGATATGTTGCGTGTTGAGTTATAGTATCTGATCTCTGGCTAAGCGTGTACCCGGGGCTATTCTATTGGGCAATTTATTTATATTGATTCCCATACAATTTCCTATCTACATATATATAAATCTTGACTACTTTATGCGTTGGTATAATGATGCCATAAATGGAAAGATTAAGTGACATATTACGCATATTTTGTCAATTGAACTTTATTTATTGTATTATTTATTTCTAATTCCACTTTACCGGTGGTCCTTCGTGTGGCTATGATTTAAGGACAATGCAGCCGACATACTTTTTTAAAGATCGAGTCTGCAGCCCACAAAAAGTCTGCATGACGCGCAAAATTTTCGTTTTATTTATTTATTTTACACCACAAAGGTGGCAAACAAGCATATGGCCGGCCTGATGGTAAGCCGTCACCGTAGCCTAGAGACGTTTGCAATACCGAGGGTATCACTCGCGCGTTGCCAACCCTCCCAAACCCCCAAGTGGAGCTCTGGAGATCTTACTCACCGTAGAACACAGATGTTTTGAAGTAACGCATACAACGTACATTTTCGCGTACATTAGTGTGGGATCACAGTGAGTGATCTAAAAGGTTAGCTTTTTCCTATACTTTTCTTCCTATTCCCGTGTAGCGGACAACGCATTGGCTGCACCCGTAGTTTTGCTGATGTACATAGTAATAGTTCTTGCTTGTTCATCGGTCATAAAAAAGGGTACCTAATTTAAGGTAAGTTAAAGGATTTTTCATTATTTTAAATTGACTGTGGTTTCGTCCGTGTCTTCGAAAACGTACTTTAAAAAAAATAAGTTTAAGAAATATATATAAATTTTGCATTTATAGGGACAATTTTGAATAAACTGGATGTTATTAGTCATTCTCCCCTTCCCTCCGGACCGCGAAAGCGTTAGGACGTGTCCACTGTGTTTGTTGTTACTAAAATATTAATTTATTTTCAATAAAAGTGATTATTTAAATTCAACAATTTGCTGCAAGTACCAGGCGCACACAAACTTCAAGAGTTGCTACGACTGTTCAAACGGCCAAAGCAACAAGACCTTCGTCTACGACCGTGTAACGTGCATCGAGAGCTCAAGGTAAATCGGACGTTACTAGTTATAGCGACTACAGAAACTTCGAACCAAAGAACAATGCAACGTGTTCAAAGAAGCCCACCCAGTAATAAAGGGTCGCTCCACACCCAGTCTGATTCAGATGTATCCAAATTAGAAGAACAAGGATCCTCGAAATCCCTTATGAACCAGCGGCAGAAGAGACGTAGGGATTCTTCTGATGAACACATGAGTTCCTTTAAAGACGAAATCAGGCAAATGTTATCGGAGATGAAAGATGGTCAAAATGTGATCTTGAACAAACTTGTGATGGATATCGCAGAGATTAAAACACAGAACTCTAAAATCCAGCAAACAAATTCAGAAATCGAAAAATCCATGGAACTCTTCTCAGCTCAATATGAGAACATGAGCAAAAGAATAGATGTTCTCGAAAAGGAACGTAAGCACCATGTACTACAAATCTCGGAACTTGAAACAAGACTAGAGGACATCCAAAGAAGCCTTAAATCTACAACAATAGAAATCAGGAACTTACCTCTCCACAATAAAAATGAGGCAAGGCCAGATTTGACACAAATAGTGTTGGACACCTGCACGGCCTTAAATGTCAGTGTCCAGGAGAATGATATTAAGACTGCGTTCGAAGTTAAAGGCAAAACAGGCAAGTCCACTATAGTGGTGGACTTCACAAGAACTTCCACTAAGCAGGATGTTGTCAAAAAGGCTAAAGAATTTAACAAAAAGCATCCTAACCACCGGCTTGATACCATCCATTTGGGCCTTAGGGGTGCTGCCACTCCTGTCTATATCTCGGAAGCCCTCACCGCTAAAGGACGGAGATTGTTTTTCCTGGCACGTGACTTGGCTTCTACCGCCGGCTTCAAATACTGCTGGACATCGAATGGAAGAGTGTTTATGCGTAAGGCAGACAATTTACCTCATATAGAAATTAAAAATGAAGCTGAACTCTCCAAACTGCGCAATCCACAATGACTATCTCTAGTGCACGATTTAAAATTGCATACGACAAATTCTACAGTTCCTTATATGCTACTTGGTTTACTTGCCGCTATATATTTTAACTTAAACCCAAAAATCACTCACCACTCAACATTCAATACACTCTCAAACCGAACACTACACTTGCAAACACCTAATGAAATTATCATTGCCTACTGGTCCTCACGCAATCTAGCTTGCTACAACTGGTCATTAAAAAGATCATGGTTAACTTACACCAAATATGTTTGACAAGAATGCAGTAGCAACGGATGAAATTGATGAAATGTCCGTTGGCAAAGCATACTTATGCCAACCGGAGGAATGTAAAGATATAATTGCTCAGAATGCGTTTGTCAAGTCCCTGAAGATTTTAACCCAAAATATTAGGAGCATTAATCGAAATATTGACAACTTTAGGATACTACTGACTAGAATTGACACTACGTGTGATATATACATCCTTACAGAAACATGGAATAGCAAGACCGTGACATATCCCAGTCTTAAGAATTACGATACTCACTATACAAAAAACAACAAAAACCAGAATGATGGTATTGTCGTATATTCAAAAAATGGTCTAGACTTGACAATAGATGAGCCGTCTTTTGAAGACGCTACTGTACTTTGTATGAAACTGAACGTAAATACTCTTATCATAGCCGTCTATAGATCTCCATCGTACCGCAATGCGTTGGGTTTTGTCGAAGCTTTGGACAAATTACTAACGGAATACAGGTCTTGCCACAATATCATCATTATAGGAGATATTAACATCGATATCAAAATTGATAACATTGACTGTAATTCTTCCGAATATTTGAACCTACTCAGCAGTCATGGTATGTTAAAAAGTCATGCATACCCCACGAGAGGTGAAAACTGCCTTGACCATACAATGGTCAAAACTAAAGTACCAAGTATCACTCTCGTATTAAAAGCTCCTTTAACCGATCACTCTGCAGTGTTATTATGTTTAAACACCAATTTCAAATTTATTTCCGAAGAAAATGCTACTAAAAATAAAATTGACTACGAATCATTACTAAAAGATATTAAAAACGCTAACTACAATCCCATTTTACAATCTAATGATGCTAACTTTGCTGCCGAGCAATTAGTAAATATACTTTCTACACATCTTATAAAAAATACTACTAAAATCGTAACTCCCAAGAGATATCACTGTCTTAAGCCGTGGATAACTCCAGGTCTGGTCCGCTGCATACAAAATCGAGACCGCATGCACCTTAAGTGCAAATCCGACCCCAATAACGAAATACTGAACATCACATACAAGCGCTACAAGAACCACTGTAATGACCTATTAAAGCGGCTCAAACGAATCTATGAACAGACGGAACTTAATAAACACTCAAAGAATCCAAAAATGCTCTGGAAAACTGTTAAAAATATAGTACATTTAAACAAACAAAAATCTTTACCAAGTGAATTACTAAGAATAGCTAATACCCCGCAAAAATCTACTGACTGTATAAACAACTATTTCTCCCAAGTAGGTAAAAACCTGGCAGAAAGAATACCTTTGCACTCCCGAACTCACACAGAAAACCAATTTACATACTTTGATATGCCTAACCCACCTAACTCTATTGGTCTATTTCTGACCACTGAAGACGAAGTATCTGCAATAATTCGAAACCTTAAAAACGATAGTGCCACAGGTTGGGACGGAATCCCTAATATTCTCCTCAAACGTGCTATTAATTACGTTGTTCCTTCCATTACGCATATAATCAATCTGTGTTTTGAGACAGGTGTTTTCCCAGACTTATTCAAAATTTCAATTATTCACCCAATTTATAAAGCAGGAAGTAAAGATTGCGTTCAAAATTATCGTCCTATCTCAGTTTTACCTGCGCTGTCGAAAATAGTAGAAAAAATTATGAATAAAAGATTGCTACTCTTTCTTGAAAATGAAGGAATTCTGTCTCAGAATCAGTACGGCTTCAGAGCTGGCAAGTCTACAACCGAAGCCGTAACTCAGATGACAGATTTTATTGCCCAACATCTAGATAATAAAGACAAGTGCATTGGCGTGTTTTTGGACCTTGCAAAAGCTTTCGACACGGTTTCGGTCGAACTCCTTTTGCATAAGATGGAAAAAATAGGCATTCGGGGCATAGTTCTTCAACTATTCACTAGCTATCTTTCCCACAGAATTCAAAAAGTTAAAATTGGTAACTTGATCTCAAAAGACGCAGAAGTAACATATGGTGTACCTCAAGGGAGTGTAATAGGTCCCACACTCTTTCTCATTTACATTAACTCCCTCTGCAATTTAAATCTAGCTAATTGTAGAATATTTGCTTTCGCTGACGATACGGCGATGATCTTCTACGGCAAAACATGGCACGATGTTAAAAATAAAGCTGAACAAGGGCTTCGTACTGCAAATAGATGGCTTCAAAGTAACATTTTGACGCTAAACGAAACAAAAACTAAATTTATAACATTCGCGATATCTAAAAGAACATTACCTGACGACAATTTAGGTTTAAAATTGCACACGTGCCATGATACCCCAAAGGCATGCCAGTGTAGCCAGTTGGAAAAAGTAAGTACCATAAAGTATCTTGGTGTGCTCCTAGATCAATCCCTGACCTGGAAGCCTCACATCGAACTGATTTCCGAACGAACACGGAAATTTATGTACATATTTAAAACACTCCGACACGTGGCCGATTCAAAAGTTATAAAGGTCGTGTATTATGCCCTGGCACAATCAATAATAGGATATTGCTTAAGGGCATGGGGTGGTGCCAACAAAACGAATATGTTGTTAGTAGAGCGATCTCAGCGTGCTCTTCTAAAAGTAATGTCCTTCAAACCATATAAATTCCCTACTCGAGAGCTGTATTCGCAATGTGATGTACTTAGTGTACGACAACTGTTTATTCTGCAAACTGTCCTCGATCAACACAAAAAACTAACTCTGACCGAGTCTCAGACCACAATGCGGAAAAACAAAAACGTGTGTCCAATGTTAAGTTTTAAGACATTTTTCATTCACAGATTTCAGTGCTTTATAGGTCCTTTTTTGTACAATAGAATCAACAAACATATTGTTATTTATGTCCTGAATAAATACAATTGCCAAAATAAATTAACTCTGTGGCTAAAGTCGTTATCGTATGATGAAGTTGAAAATCTTTTTAAAATAATAAAATAAAACAAATAAATATTTTAACTAGTAATATAACTGTTAAATTATAATGTGCAAGTAAAATAAACACAAACACACACACACACTTACACACACACGCAATCTCAAACACAAATAAATACAAACAAATAAACACAAACAACACAAATAAATAAAATAAGTAAAAAATAATTATATAGCGGTAATTAACAAATAAGTCATTTATTATATGTCATTTAATATTATACTTAATACATTTAAAAGTAAAAATAATAAAATGAATAACCTACATTTCGCGGATATACATATTGTTTACCTACTTATGTGATTTATGACATTAGGAAGGAACTAGTATCAATAATACAGGCTCGGCCTAGTATTGGTACTAGTATATTGTATAGTATACCACTTAATGTAAATTAACAAAAATAGTCTTAATTTTCTAGTCTTTGTAGTTAAACCCATCGCTCACACCGTATGCACCGATCCATACCAGTATGACCCGTTTGGCGCACAACCTAAAGTTTAATTTTCTGACACGTTAAATTGTTGGTGTCGCACGAGTGGTGTATTGGATCGGTTTTGACGGTAGCAAGCAAAAATAAAAGAAGTAAAAAAAAAAAATTGTAATTTCTGTTTAACCAAATAGTAAGTCTTATTTTAGTTTCAGAGTTATGTAATAATTTGGTTAGTTTAGTTTTAATATAAGTACATTATAGTTTAGTTTTGATCTTGCATTTCTTTATTTTTTATTACAGTTGTTATTGTAAACTCAACCATTGGAGAGCGGATCATTTTTGCTAAGTGGAATGTATCTGTATTTTTTGCTGAATAAATATTATTATATTATTATTATTCTCAAAATCGCGGTATGCCTTACAAGAGTTACGTGGATCGTTCAGGTTTCTGACAAGAACAGGTTTCAAACTATCAAAGCGCAGCCTTAAAAACTAGTCCTGTCTGTTTTGACTAGAAAACTTGTAGCAATGTCTTCAAATGTAACATATTTACAAGCGAGTAACATTTACAAGTGATCGTCAAAATTAAGTTTTTTTTTTAACTTAAAACAGCAAACATTTCAATTTACAAATTTTCAAAAATCTTATGGGTAACGACATAATTTTTAATATACCGATTTTGTATAGTTAGTTAATTTAATATGGTATTAATCACATTACATCTCGTCATCGAGTATTCCGTAGGATTTTAAAACTTTTCGACTGTATTGTACAGTGCCATTTAATGAATTGTACAAAGGTACTCGTAGTTCGATAGTACTTGTACTTTTTGTTATTAATAAGACGATACACGATGTTCTAATCCTAATCGAAATTATCAGACGACATATCCTCAAAGACCGTCTGTAGTCTGAATGGGCTTTATTGACGTGTATTTTGAAAAAGTCAGCCGCGCGCGTCGGAGCCTCGCCGCGGACCGGTTCTACCCAAAGCGTAATGTATTCAGATCGACATACACGGGCTAAGCGACCAATTTGTCATGGATAAATTCTCTATTAGTTTTACCGAATGTCTACATGCGCGTGATCCCAAATAAATGAAGCATTATTAATAACATGTACAAGCTTTTATGTCACACACTTATTTATCTATTCCGCGCTTTATTTGTTAACATATACCGTGGTTGCATGATTTTTATGTAAGGAAGTTGCATAATTGATTTGCAATGAAAATATTTTAATTGATTTAGCGCTTCGGTTACTTGTTTAACGGAAACATCAAAGGTTTATTCAGGTTATTCTATAATCTTAGATTTTTTTGAAAATTCTGTTTTAAAAAATGAATTTATATTTACTTTATTTGGACTGTGCATAGTTGTTTAAAAACAACGTTTTAACATATACTATCTGTAGCTCGCGGCTTCACCCGGGTAGGCTTTTCGGGTTAATGTATAACCTATGACACTCACATATAACATGATTTTCTATTGGTAAAAGAATTTTCAAAATTGGTTTCGTAGATTCAGAGATATGCCCTGCATATTTTTGTATATACATTGCTTTGCTTAATTCTCAGTATATCTAATACAGACTTTTATAAAAATATTCATCTTACACACTTTCTACTAATTATATACAGTAATTATAAGAGGTCGAACGTTAATACCATAAATACTATGAAGTGTTGGATTTCCTAATTACCGTAATACCAATAAATTCTAAATTCTACCATGATTCGTAACTAGTTTCGCATCGACTTAGCGGATCACGATCGCGAATATACATTATGGGAGGCAATAGGAAAATAATACTTTATGTTTTACTGAAAAATTTATTGCTGATCTTAAATAGTTCATGTGATGCTTCTTCACACGAATTATATAATTCGTCTCTGTCATTCCAATTAAATTCTTATTAAACTATCTCTTTCTACTTCTTGAATATTAATTTTCCAAAATACATTTAAATTGTTATTCCGCATGTTTCAAGCTATATCTTTTTTCTTCTCGAGCTTGACAGTGACAGCTTTTATTTTGGTAATATGTCATTTACTTTAAAAATGTGTTTCAGTAACTCTGTATTTGTCACTTTCATTCTCGAGGAAAATTAAATGAAGTACGATAGTGCATAATGTAAAATGTTTAACACGTCACTAATACCAGTAAAATAAATTAAAAAATGATAATAATGTTAAAATGAGAAATGAACTTTTTTTATATTAAAAATCCTCTGTTTAGATTCTGTCTTTAAAAAAGTTGTCAGCAGTCAATATGCATATCTGTGAAGAACCGGGCGTGAGAACACGGCTCGGTTCCATCAAATTATTCTGCATACGTCCAATTCACGTCCTTGGTGCGTGATCTGTGACTAAATCGCGTACAATTCTCGAACGAGAATTGTTTTACTTTGCACGTAATCGAACCGAGACTATTAAACTAAAAACATACGTAAATGGTATAGTTTTTTCTCAAATGATCTATTATTTTGTAGATTCGAGGTTAAATTGATTAGTCACTGTAGTAGTTGTAGTGAGTTGCGACTTCCATTTATGCATCTAAATATTTGTGTAGAAGGAACATATTTGTACTTAGTCTGGAGAACATAGACCTTCTAAGATTGTTAAGTAAAACATTTCATTTAAAAAAAGAAAGTAAGATATAAAAAATGTAATCACTTAAAAAAGACGACGCATTTTAAATTTGTTATTGTTGCATTTATTGACAGATTTCTGAATAACAATAATGTATTCAATTAGTAATTATATACGACAATCAGAGATACGTTTTAAAGCAACCGATTAAAACAAAATAACCCATAACGAATCGATTACGTACCGATTCGAGCTTCCGATGACAGAATCGAGAATGCGATTTAAGATTTTGTGGGGACGCTCCCCACGTAAGTATAATTAACGGTACGGAAGCTGGGTAGTTAGTAGGGGGCGGGTTGTCCTCGTGACGATAAATCATAAGTGCGCAGGAGCCGCTGGGCGGAGGATGGGCGGAGCGAGTGATTTTTAAACGATTTTTTGAGATTCCCAACGGCCAATGCACGCATGCATTTGGCCATCCTTTTCTGGAGCCACGTCTCGGAGACAGTTTTTCGTTAATTAGGCGTGCCATGATTATAACTAATTTTCCGGACTACGACCCCCATGAACTAATTAACAGGGAAAATTATTTATATGTAATTTTTCATTAAATGTTGCTGTACGAAGTGTGTTTTACTAGAAAACGTGTGTAGTCTCTTTTACACAATTAGTATTAAACATTATTCTAAGGTGAGTAATATTTATGGCATCATTAAAACGTCTATAAGTTTTATGTAAAGTAATTACAAATTGTTTTATGGTCATATCCTATTATGTTTTATACTTTATCGAAAACAATACCTGCTACTTTATTTTTAACTCCTACACTTATTAATCTCAGCTTGAATAAAACACCAGTAAACAGAATGTCAAAATTAAATTGTCCAATTTTTTTAAATGAACGTTTGTCAACATTTTATATTTGGTCCTGATTGCATCGGATTGATTGTCGCCCTATGGCCGCTAATTAATACTCCCGAGGGGATCGCAAGCGCAGGTACGTACCGGCCTGTATTTTGTGCTTGCATGCCGGTTTTTGCGTCATGCAGTCTCTATTGTTCTCTGTCGGATCACAACATGTTGCCCTTAATTCGTTCTCACTGCCTTATGAGGATAGCATACTGATCGATATTATGGTACACATTTTAATGTTTCACGGTGTAATTATCTATAATATGTTTATACATGCTCAATGTGCATAGAAATACATTAAAAGAATTCGAATCCTTTATATTATTGTCTACATTTCTTCGTCGTCAAAGCTATATTATCGGTTCTTATTATGTGTAAAGTTGTTAGCGTACTGTTGCTTATAACGGGTAATCAATTATATAATTAATATTAAATTATTATATATTAATATCATATTTCATGATGAAAAATTAATTAACAGTTATCGTCGTTTATTGAGTGTCTCCGGCATCGTAAAACGAGACACGAATATAGGAAAATGATTATTCTGTAAAACAAGCGTGACCGAGTAATAACCAATCGGAAGTATGTTTGGTAACCTGCAATAAAATTTGAGAAGGTGTGTTTATCTCCGATCGCCATGTTGTCATGTAACGGCCGGCATGAACAACGTACCGAACATGAGACGTAAAAAACAAATCAAAATAAACATTCAAAGAAGATATAGATACAAAGTATCATATGATACGAAAAGCGAGGCAAGTATAAAATACTTCATAATTGCCGGCGATCACCTCGAGGGCGTCACTATCTACATATTTAAACGAGATACAATTCGAAACCAGTTCCTTCTCACCACTCGATTCTAACAAGAATTTGGACTCACACAAAAATAAATACTGTCCACGAAATATGAGAAAGGCAAGATCATCGTATTAAAAAGTTTTGCTAACTCAAATTTGATCTAAAAATTATAGTCGTTAAGACTTGTTTTCGGTTAAACGGCGGAACGGTAGTTAATTCTAAATAAGCTTGGAAATGAAAAGCTATATAGCAGTATTTATTATGACATCCGACAGTAAAGTACAAAATTGATTTTATCGTGGTCCACCAACATGCATAGTTTAAATTTCTCCACAGCTCTGTTATAGCGGGTTGTATCAAGGTAATTACTTGCGTGCCATTAATTAAACTTTAATTTAGGTAATTGCATTCGGTTAATTGTTGTGTAGGAGCATGATATTTGTATAGGAAATAGGATGTATGAGTTTTGAAACTTGAAGTTATTGAAGTGGAAGTAAGTCGTAATAATACCGAGCCGGCGTCGGGGGCAGGCGATGTAATTAGGGCCTTACAGGTGCTACTTTTTAATTGGATCTGTAAAACACTTAAGAGTACACCGCTTGCCCCTAGCGGGTTCGCTTATATTGGTAATCCTGTAAGTACTGGTTGTTATGTAATTCTTGATGTAATAAATCAATCCCATGCTGCATAAATCCTTGAGTCTAGCGTAAACATATGAAATGTTATTATTTCTTATTTTCACGCTGATTTTATGTTACACTAGCTTTTTTGCCCGCGACTTCGTCCGCGTGAAGTTCCGGACCCGTTCCCGTGGGAACTACATTGAATTTTGGGAAAAGCTAAAGCCAATGTCACTCTCTGATAATGTAGCTTTCTACTTGTGAAAGAATTTTTGAAATCGGTCCAGTAGTTTCGGAGCCTATTCATTTCAAACAAACAAACAAATCTTTCCTCTTTATAATATTAGAATAGATTGGTGTTTTGTTATTTTACTTGTTATTAAGTTTTTTACTATGTCAATGTTGAATGTGATAATTTTCACATTATAAACAAACATGCAAAAAACCATTCCTTTCCATTATAACGGTTATTCACATTAGCATTGTGCTGGCTATAAAAATTCTCATGTTTATTTGTGATGTTGTAGCACTAACTACTAAGACATAATTGAGTGACAAGTCCAGGTGTAGGAGACGTACCCAGATCTCTACTGCTAACTATTTATTTACACAAAAATAGATTTAAAAAAACATAAATTTTGGGGGTTCCCCATACTTTAACTGAAACTCAAAAATTTTTTTTTGTCAAACCCGACGTGTTGAGTATCCATGGATAGGTCTTCGAAAATGATATTGAGGTTTCTAAAATATATATTTTTTTAAACTGAATAGTTTGCGCGAGAGACACTTCTAAAGTGATAAAATGAGTGTCCCCCCCCTTTAACTTCTAAAATAACAGAATGATAAAACAAAAAAAAAAATTTAAGTACAATACCATACAAACTTCCAACGAAAATTGGTTTAAACGAGATCTAGTCAGTAGTTTTTTTTAATAAGTCGTAAACCGCAATTGCTGCTACGGAACCCTTCATGGGCGAGTCCGACTCGCACTTAGCCGCTTTTTAGTTTGACAGTCAGCCAGTTTCAATTTTTTTTGTCAAACTAAATAGGAAAAAATAACGTTAGTCCTAATGTGGAATTAATATAACACGAATAAGTAACAAACAGGCTGAGTGACAACTAAAATTTAATGGTGATAATTATGTTATACATTTAACTAGACTAAACTAATTTTGACAGGACCAAAGGTGTTGTTGTCCTTCCTTGGTTTAAAATTTGTGACAACGATAGCAACACGTCTAGTCCTGTCAAAATTAGTTTAGTCTAAATGTACAACAGAATTAGCACCAATGTGTCATCAACTTTAAAAATGCGTTTCAGAAACCAGTTGTAAACCTATGAGGTTGTTAAATATGGCGCTAAATGTATTATGGATATAACATTGATAATGTTTAAACAGGAAATTGTCTCTGCATCCCAGAGATATCCACGAGTTGTTATTAAGAGAACGTGGGGTGTCCTTTAAAGTTAATTTTCAGTTGTAAACGTAACTCAAGATAGAGTGGCTCAGCATAGCTGTTCGGTTTTACGACAAGAACAAAACAGGCGATAAGAATGCGCTTTATAAGGCACCTGTCTGTACGCGAGCGAGAAATGAGAAGTGAGAGCAAGCTGAGTATATGATATTACTTTATGATATTGTGGATCGACTTCTTTTGGCATAGGTGTATTTAACAATTAAAAGAGGGAGTTAACTTGCTTTGTACTTTGTTTAACAAAATAAACTCTTTTTATTTTATTACTTATTTATTTATCTTTTCTTAAATAACTCTTTTGCTTGACAAAATAGCTTAGAAATTGCGGTAAATTTGAAAAATGGTGCAAGTTATGAACATTATTAAATCACCTTTTAATAGTTGTAATCTTTTAAATATCTTGAGAAACGAGCGTAAAACCATTTATTAATGTAGGTATATATTGTATGTCTTAATTTTTGGGCGAAAAATATCGCGTTTTCGCTCTCTGTAAGACAATTGGCTAACTCCGATGTCGCTGAGTGATCGCCCAGATAGCAATATCTCTCTCGCGGCCAGCGCGATTTTTATGGCTGTACTCCGCATTAGCGCATCTCTTTATAGGCACCTTTACTCAGACAATGCCGTGAAATATAGCGCTATAATTTACCAAACAGATTATAAGCAAGTTGTGTACTCAATTACGTATATTTCTCCAATTGATTGCACAAACTCGGTCCTAGTTTGTTTATGTCGGCTGTAAACTTATTTTGCGACTCCGTTACCGTTTATGAAGGGTATTTTATAGTTGCAATAAATTTCAGTTCAACAAGAAGTTTTCATTTGTTATACGCACATTACAGGCGTATAAATGGTTTGAGGACGTGTGCTATGCTTTTGGCGAGAGATAGCGTTCGCATGCATCTTAGGAATACTTTAATTAATTAAAAAAAAAAAAAAACACTTCGAATGTGCATATTTATGAGATGTAATATTCATCTGGATGTAATGTAAAAAGCATTGGAGCGTTAGATAAGGATAAGTTTAAAAAAATCTACATACACACAACGCCATTTTTCTCAAAGTAAGCCAGGCCACTTGTGTTATGGTTACAAAAAAAAGGACAGGTTGCACTCCGGGAGTGCCGGGAGAAGACGTTGTGCATTTTTGAATATTTTGGAATGGTTCATGGACGATCAGGCTACGGATCTGACGCGAGTTTAACATTTACCCATCTAAAAAAAGTGCCAAGCGCCGCTAAAGAAGTTTTCAGTTCAAAAACGGACATATTATTGTAAATATATACTTATTATACATAGACAATACCCAGACTCGAGAACAAACACAGGTGGCATCACTAAAACACTGTATCTATATACCGAAATATTTGCACGCCCCTGCGAGGGCAGAATAAGTTGGAACACTCTATTTGTAACATCTTTTGTACCTTATTTTCGCAAATAAATCTATCTACCTATGTTTGCTCTTAGCGGGCATCGAACCCGTGCCCTCTGGTGATTTTGTCACGCTTACAAATTACTTGAAATAGTAATTACAAGCTATTTTCTGTATAAAATGTGTTGATTCTATTTTACTTAACGGTCACAGAAAGGTCTGCATTATGAAGTAAAAAAAATATTTTATTTCAAAAACTTGTAGTTATTTGTAGTTTTCTCCATAATTTAAGTGAAACTAATTAACCCGAGCTTCGGATATCGGCGCAGTCAATCACACTAAAGCAGAAAATATGAGCTTAATAAATCATTTAGCTCAGTACAAACGCAATAACTCAAATGTTATTTTATTCTTACACTTTGCTAGTAAAATGCGGGCTATTTTAGTGGATGGTGGACAATGCCGCTGGCTGAGCGGCGGACGCGCCACAGAGTATGTAACAAACAAAATCATATAAGTAAGGTGTTATAGAAAGCTTCTTGTTCTCGTTGTTTTGATAATGGAATATTTAATGTACTTACAAACGAACAATATGTGGGAATGATTCAATGACTCACTCTGCGAAATCTCGAGTTTATCGAGTTAAAATCAATGGTTAAAATGGCTGCATTGTTTTTTCTATTTATTTTTAAAATTAAAGTTATTTAAAGATTAAAACAACATTATCATTTTATATCTTAGTATCTTCGCTGTTCGCGACGCGTTTTATGCTAAACTTCACAGAGTAGTATTAATAAAGCCCATACATGAAAAAAAAAAGAAAATCTTGCACACACACAATAGCTAAAAAAATATAAAAATACCTAATGCCTACTACCCAAAGCTTATAGAAATTTTTGCCTCTGCACTGATATTTAGTGTAGCGGCCACGAGGCGCACGCACTAAAAAGAGTTTTTTTTTTTTTAAATAACGAAAATGCCTACAACCTGAAGCAACTAGAAATATTCGCCTCTGCACAGATATTTAGGTAGCGACCACGAGGCGCACGCACTAAAAAGAAAAAAAAAGAATCCTTAAAATAACGAAAATGCCTACAACACAAAGCAACTAGAAATGTTTGCCTCTGCACAGATATATAGAGCGGCCACGAGGCGCACGCACTAAAAAGAATACTAAAAATATCAAAAAAACCTACTACCCAAAGCAACTAGAAATGTTTGCCTCTGCACAGATATTTAGAGCGGCCACGAGGCGCACGCACTAAAAAGAATTCTAAAAATATCAAAAAAGCCTACAACCCAAAGCAACTAGAAATGTTTGCCTCTGCACAGATATTTAGTGTAGCGGCCACGAGGCGCACGCACTAAAAAGAGAAAAGGCTGAATAGTCCTCGACGGCCCACACGCCAACCTATGGCCACTCAATCGTATTCCTAGCGGCCAACAAAAAATGTTGAGCCGAACAAACGAACATACCTACTTTTATAACACTACTTTTATGACAGGCCCGGTGGTCGAGAGCTAGAAATGGTCACTTTATCTCAAGGGCCGCGCGTTCGAATCCTGCGCAAGGAAAACATTTGTGTGCTTGAACATGTCCGTTTGCCTTGGTCTGGGTGTTTTCTATGTACAATAAGTATTTATTTACAAGTATTTCCAGTGGGTACATGATTTCAAAATACAATTTTTTTTAAAGAAAAAAAAATTTTTTCAAAAACAGTTTAATAAAAATAATAATAGAAATAATTGGTACGAAAGTCGACTCGAGTATTTTCTGTGCCATTTGTACGAGCAATGACACAGCGTTAACTCTGAAAATACAAAGATACTTTGATTCTTCAGAGGTACGCCTGAGCGGGTTTAACTAACGAGTTCTGATTGACTCGAGTATTTCCAAATATTCTTCAATGACTTTAAATACTTTTTTTTCAACGTCGACATAGAAAAAAGACATCAACGCGTTGTCCGTATTCGACTGTTGTTCGTATACGTAAATGAAGGCTGAACCTATATTATTTATTTCCGATAGCGTCTAATAATCAAATAGATAGCGTCTATATTTAAGAAAATTTATTTTGTTTAAAAAAAAAACGTTTTATAGAAAAACGTTTAACGTCAATTTGCAACACACTTTTAATTGCGCATTAAAATATAGCCATTGTCAAATTAAAGACGAAAAAGAGATAGCTTGAGACTTAATGTGGAATTAAAATTAAAATGAGTTTCAGATACTGTTAATTATTAAACCGTTACAAACCGAATAACATTAATAAATCTAAAGTTTGATGCGCACTTTAGAGTTGTTTCAAATATTTTTGCTTTATCATTTAAAAGGTACAGGTACCTTCATAATAGTATGTATTTATTAAATTTATTCATATTTAATGTATTTTTCAGATAGCATGGGTACGGTGACATTTGAGTTATTCCATTTCACGCATGTTTTATTCGAAACAAAAAACCGCGGAGTACAAAAAAAAAATAGAAAAAGAGTGAAGAATAAGCGACTACAAAAAGTAATTCAAATTTGCATTATTAATGATTCTAAATGATACATTTATTTTTAATTCGCTATAAATTCCCTTCAAATCCCAAATGTCACCGTACCCATGCTATCTGAAAAACATTGTAGTTATACTTGAATACAAATAGACCACTCCCATTCGGGTAAGCAGCTGCGTTTTTGACATTCATAAATTTATCTTTGAAGAGATAGATATTGCGCTCCGTTTGGCTCGTCTTGGCGGGGGCACTACCGTGCCCTCAGATAGGGACAAAAAAATAAAAATATATAGGGACAAATCACTCAGATTGAGCTAGCCCCAAAGTAAGTTCGAAACTTGTGTTATGGGATACTAACTCAATGATACTATATTTTATAACAAATACATATATAGATAAACATCCAAGACCCGAGGTCAATCAGAAAAAGTTCGTTTTTCATCATGACCCGACCGGGATTCGAACCCGGGACCTCCTGGGTGGCGGTCTGGCGTGGTAACCATTACGCAACGGAGGTCGTCAAACTATTACCTATTACTACTAAACTAGATACTCGTAGATAGAATATTATTATGCTTTATTTGTAATACATAGACAAAATTACAGTAGGTATAAACAGTAAAAACTAGTTTATTTACAACAAGGCATCCTTATTGCTGACAGCAATGGTTTCAAGGCAAGCTGTTTTTTTTATACCACAAAGTTGGCAAACAAGCATACGGCCCGCCTGATGGTAAGCTTCAGCGTAGCCTATAGACGCTTGCAATACCGGGGGTATCACTCACGCGTTACCAACCCCAAGTGGAGTTCTTGTCTTACACACCGTAGGAACACAACATGGTCGATACCAAGCTATTTGACGATCTATCATTCTTTGCAAGTGATTCTTAAATCATCAAAAAAGGATAAGCTTGGAAAAAAGTTCTTTAATTGCATGTTATAAAATAATAAAATATTTCATTGAATTACCTTAAATATTTTTTTAATAATATTTGTACAATTGATTACACGTAAATTCTATAACACATTTATAATATTATTAGTGAAACCCGCGCAACTTCGGTTGCGTGTGTTTATTTATGTACAGCAGCGCCATCTATATCGGACTTTTGATCAAATCCTATGGGAACCGCGCACTTTTCGGAATAAAAAGTATTTCAGCTATCTAAATACATATCATAAATGTTGGCCCAGCCATTTGAGCGTGAAGAAGTAACAAACATACACACAACTTTCGCCTTTATAATCCTTACTAATATTATAAATGAGAAAGTGAGTTTGTTTGTTTGTTTGTTATTCCTTCACGGCTTGACTATTCAACTGATCATTATGAACATTTGTATATATGGGGTACAGAGCCCAACATAGGCTTCTTTTTATCCCGTGAAAGTATGTCATTCCAATGGGAAAATATTTTTTCTACTATAGAGGTCGCTGGCTTGGCCAACAGATGGCGCCACAAGTCGCGCGTATGGGTTGTTTTGTTGTCAAACGAGATCTACCTATGTCATAAAATTAACGCGAGCGAAGCCGCGGGCAAAAGCTAGTATTAATATAAAAAGTAGGATAAGTATACAATTTTTCATTGAATTAGAATTTCTAGATATCAAACGCCCGCGATTAGTAATTTCACTTTTTCTAGTGGAAGTGTCACTTGCAATTTACAGGCTGTATTTACAATTGTAAATAGTCTCAACTGAGCTTATAAACAGCTTAACTTATACACGTTTTTGCCGCATTCCCTTCTAAAGCACAAAGCTGCACTGTACTTCAAGTTTTATTTTTATGACTAATAAATTATTCCAAGTAATATTTTTATAGTTTAATAATTATATTTTAACTAGAAGACTTAGGCTTCACACGGGTGAAGAGCCCGTAATCTATGTTTATACCTTTAAAAAAACTTTATAATAGTTTCTAAGGTTCCGACAAACGACTCGACTTTAAATTGATAATGGTGCTAATTCTGTTGTACATTTAACTAGACTAAACTAATTTTGAAAGAACTAAAAGTGTTGCTATCCTTGTCACAAATTGTAAACCAAGGAAGGACAACAACACATTTGGTCCTGTCAAAATTAGTTTAGTCTAGTTACATGTACAACAGAATTAGCACCATAATATAATTTAAATATTATGCAAAGATTTTCTTTCTTATTTATAAAATAAATTATCATTATGATACAAATTGGTTCAATTTCTTTCTGTTCAAATGTTCTTTCTGTTATTTCGTGAATAGCTTTTGTTTTGTTTTTTGATGTTGTTTCTAGTGAAATGACATCAAAAAACAAATGAAGAATTTAAGAGAGGAAGGGCACAGCGGATATCCCGCTCTGAAGGACCTCCACCTTACCTAAGATCGTAGTCAAAGAGCATAGGTCTCGGCCATCTTGTGTTCCTACGGTGAGTAAGGTCTCCAGAGCTCCACTTGCGGGGGGGGGGGAAGGGTTGGCAACGCGTGAGTGATACCCCCGGTATTGCAAGCGTCTATAGGCTAGCTACGGTGACGGCTTACCATCAGGCCGACCGTATGCTTGTCTGCCACCTTTGTATAAAAAAAAGATGCAACTACACTACCATTCTTAATTTGAAAATATAATATATATACCTGGGGCGGGAGGATGATTCTTTCTTTTAAAATTGTTTCCAAAAACTTTTTTAAAATCTCTTGCCTGTTATTCACAACAAGCAGATTCATACTACATATCTCAATACCAGATGGCGCTGCTTGTCTACTTATTATTGTCATCAATAAGCTTGTTCATTAATATTGTACTAAAAACACCTATGTGCCCTCTAGTGTGCGGTCTGCTTAACGCATTCTATTTGCCCTCCCAACAATAGATTGCCTACGCGACATACAACTCAATGCCTTTCAAGTCAGATTAAGTTAGGAAAGGCGCGTTATTAATAACGGCCAATAACTTAACTGAGACTTGAAATATCGAAGTTACTTTTGCTTAAGCGACACTCATATATTATGCCTAAGAATTTCCGGATCGTGTGTTTTTGTTATATAGATGGGATTTATTTTTGTAAAGCTGAAATTACCTTACTTTATCTGTGTTGCTTTGTTGTGTATTGGTTTTAAAAATAGACATTGGTTAAAGAAGACATAGGTGGTAACCTATGTCTTCTTTTTATGTTTTATTGCATAAACTAGCTGTTGCACGCGGCTTCGATTGTGGTTTTTGATTGATATAGATCTCGTGTGATGGGATTTTTTTGAGGAAAGTGAAAACCAAACCATTTATGGCACCGTCTATTGGCAGACATAATAATATGTCAACAACTGTTATGTTTGAGCGAGCGCCACATACAGTAGATTTTTTAAAAATTTCCCATGGGAATTAGATTCCGAAATTTTCTCTAGGATAAAAAGTAGCATATCCCTTCCTTGTAGTAAACAACGCATAGGTAGCGACTCTGGTATTATTGTTGTTCATGGGCAGTAACTACTTTTCATCAGGTCGACCTCGTGCTTGTTTGCTTGCATGGCATAAAAAATATACAATAAAAATTAAAAATGTTATCAATAACAACTTTATTATAGAATCTTGTTATATTATATCGTTAAGCGCAGAGATAAAAATGTTGCACGGAACACACGGAAATAATGACATTGTCAACATAATTAATTATTTTGTTTTTACAGTTCGAATACATGCAGGTGCTTGCGATATTTTAAAATCATATTTTTGAAGTTATCTTTAAAGGAGGTGATAACATTGCCTTTATAAAAATAACCCAAAATAAGCGGAGAAACCATTAAAACGTAACTCCAAAAATACGGACTGACGTTGGCGGTGAGAGCCCTACGCTTGGCGGTGAGAGCCCTACGCTTTGGCGGTGAGAGCCCTACGCTTTGGCGGTGAGAGCCCTACGCTTGGCGGTGAGAGCCCTACGCTTTGGCGGTGAGAGCCCTACGCTTTGGCGGTGAGAGCCCTACGCTCCCGCAACAGTCCGGTGACTCAGAAGAGGGTGTTAATACACCCGAACCTGAACATATCAATTAATAAAAAATAAAAAAAACGGACTGACGACGTTTCGTTGAATTCTTACCAGTTTTGAACCTTATTCTTACTAGTAATGTCTTTTTTGACACTACTATGTGTGTCGTTGTTTCGGATGGTCACTTTCATGGTAGCCCCGAAGATTTTAATATGAACGCCTACAATGCTCTATGAGCAAAAAAAGTTTTAGCCACCCCATAGAGAGATAGTGATAGTTTAGAATAGATTTCTAAATAAATAAATATATAGGGACAATTCATACAGATTGAGCTAGCACCAAAGTAAGTTCGAAACTTGTGTTATGGGATACTAACTCAACGATATTATATTTTTATAACAAATACATATATAGATAAACATCCAAGACCCGAGGCCAATCAGAAAAAGTTTTTCATCATGACCCGACCGGGGATCGAAGCCGGGACCTCCTGGGTGGCGGTCTGGCGTGGTAACCATTACGCCACGGAGGTCGTCTAAATATGTTCTAAAATCCGGAATACTATTTTTTCTTTTTCTGTAATCCTACAGTATAAAAAAAATCTACTTGTATGTTTCCTTTGCTGGCTGTATAAAGGTTGAAAGACTAAAATTATAAAAAATTTAGTTCACAAACTCGCACCTGTACAAATCGTGTGGGTGAACATGACATGGGTCGTCCGAATGTTTGTAAAGGAAAAACGCACCCACAACGTCTCAATATTGCATTTAATCAACAACATTGTTTTCCTTGTTTAATTTAAATGTTCTTGTTGTAAAATATTTTGATTGCATTTAATTTGTAACGTGTTTTATATTGTTTATTGTTTGCCGCCTCGTACAGTCAATGAATGGGATGAGCAGTTCCGTAAACATGATTCAAGTTTTCTAAATGGACCGATTACAATTCTTTCTCCGTTGGAAAGGTACATTAGATAGATATGTAGAATACTTACGCTTTATATGAAAAACACAAACAAGTAATACAATAAACAGTAAATGTTACACACAGTGTTTATGCAACAAGGCGGCCTTATTGCTGAAAGCAATCTTTTCAAGGCAACCTTACATTAACTCGTGTAACATAGCTTCGATATTTTGAAAACAAATAAATAAAAATAAATATAAAGGGACAAATCACACAGAAATCAAACTTGTGTTATGGGATACTAACTAAACGATACTTTATTTTATAACAAACTATGCACCCCGTTTTACCCCTTTAAGGGATGAATTTCCACCTACGCCCCAAAAGGAACCCCCATGCAAAATTTGAGACTCCTGGCACTTGTAGTTTCGGAGATTTCGTGATGAATCAGTCAGTGATTTTCTCTTTTATATATATATATAGATACATATATAGATAAACATTCAAGACCCGAGTCCAATCAGAAAAAGTTGCTTTTTCATCATGACCCGACCGGGATTCGAACCCGGGACCTCTGGGTGTCGGTCCGGCATGGTAACTATTACACCACGGAGGTCGTAAAATTGTTTATTGTTTGCCGCCTTGTACGGCCAAGAAAAGAGGTGAGCAGTTCCTTAAACTTGATTCAAATTTTCTAAATGAACCGATTTCAATTCTCTCACCGTTGGAAACACCGTTTCAAAATATGGAACCTATGTTACACGAGGTAATGTAAGGTACATTACCTCGTGTGACATAGGTAGGTACGAGGTAATGTAAGGTACATTACCTCGTGTAACATATGTTCCATATTTAAATAAAAATAGGGATCCTTAGTAAAATCCGTGCGAAGCTGGGGCTGGCGGTTTTTTTATAAGCAAACTTCAACGAAGCATATTATTTTGTCATTAGTAGTTCAATGCTGTATACTCGATGTTCTAATGGAACAAAATATTACACTGAATATTTTGTTCCATTAAAACAATATGTACATTAACACCTACATTTTTTTATTGGAGTAAGTAAGTAAAGTATGTAAAATAGTTTTAAAGTTAACCCTTTGTTATTTTTGTATGCATCACTAAGTACATTTAATGTTAATCTACATGACTATATCTCAAAAAACACTGCGCTCGGTTTATCTCGGATACAATAGCGAAGATGTAATGTATATGGCACCGACACATCCAAGGATGTTACTGCTTTATCTCAAGTTAATGCTCCAACCGCTCGAAAGCTTTTAAAAGGTTCGCTCATCCCTCGAGCGACGAAAGCTTATATTGTGAAGCTTTATAGAGTTGTTTTGTTTTTTGTTGCCGTTTACCTGAATCGTGAATGATTGTTGCTATACCATGTACCTATAATATTACGCGTTTTTATTTTAACATTATTATTATTAATAAAATTATAATTTGAATGTATGTACATAATTATTGAAATATTTATATTAAAACATTGATAATTAGCTCTATTTTATATTTGCGTAATTAAGTTTGCATATGATAAAACAAAACTTTTTAAATGTCATATAGTAGACAAACAAGCAAACGGGCCACCTGATGGAAAGCGGTCACCGTCGCCTATGGACATCAGTAACACCAGGGGCGCTACCAATGCGTTGTCCACCAAGGAAGTTGGAGGAAAGGAAGGAGGAAGGGAAGGGAAAGAAGGAGGGGGAAAGAGGGTATAGGGAAGGAGTTGGGCTTCCGGATCTCTCACTCACCGAACGAAACGCATAGCTGCTTCACGTCGATATTCTGTGAGAGGGTGGTTACTTCCCCGGTCGAGCTAGCCCATTTCGTAATAATTGCTCTACCACTCCATAAAATATTATTAAAAGTATGTTGAAAATAGAGTTTGAATTGATTTATTTTTAACAAAACAAAAGAAATATGCATATCTGTTGACTTCTTGTGGCTGAGATGCATATCTTACGAGCATTTTTGTCTCTAGAGAACAATTTATCGTTTCAGTTTTTTTAAATTTATAAGTAAAAGGAAAATTCAGTAGACATAACCACACACAATATATATTCGCATATTATCTATCATAAGTTCCATCTCAACTACCAGGACAACATAAGAGTGAAGACATTTTTTCTATACTTAAAAGTACTTGCTAAATATACTTGTCTATTTGTGTGTTCCCTTAGAACGTTTTACGAGGAGGTAAACCTGCCATTGGGGACGCAATGCGCTTAACGCTTTACCGTGTTTTACAGAAACGGTTCTCGTGTTGAACCTAGGAAGGTAACAAGGTCTTAACTTTAGGCCTAGATTTATAACGTACGCACTTAAATGTATAAAAGTTAAATATATTTCAAAATTTTAGACTTAGATGGCCTCGAAGGTGGAGTGACTTGATTACTTATTTATTTTTGAATAAATTCTGTACATAAATTATGTAAAACAATTGTTTATCTAAAAAAATTTTTTTTTAACTCATCATAATCATTAACTCACTTTAAATAAATCACTCACTTTAATCTCTCTAGGCTATGATGCTTTTCAATTTGCTGTTTCTCAAGTAGTTGCTAAGGAGGGAAAGATCTTTCAATACTTCCTACTCCATTTAATATCTTTCTGATTAAATTCGTTATGAGTTCCAAGACAACTATAGTTACTTCCCCGGGACGTCAATAAGCTATGCTTATCAATCTGAGGTCGTGGTTGTTCATCCTGGCTACAGGAGACACAGCGGTGGGAATATGTGGTGGGTTTCTCCTGAAAAAACTCACCGTAAAAATAATCATAGGAAGTCATCATAATGTATGTGTGAATGAATGTAATTAATTAATTTAGGATAAATATTTTTCAAATTTGACCCTAGTATGATCGAGTAATTAATTATCGTGATTATGGTCATCATAAAATAATTATCTGTTATTGCTTCCTGTAACGTATATACGATGTAATAGTGTAGGATATAATAGTTGATATTATAACTTAACTGTGATTTCAGTGTAAAAAAGTCTATTTTGCGCTACCTGGAACATTTCATTTTTATGTGTTTCCTTCAATTACAATTAAGCTTAAGTTTTTATTAATGATTCCGGTAATAATAGGCCCGGTGGTCGAGTGGCTAGCAATGGTCACTTTATCCCAAGGGCCGCGGCTTCGAATCCTGAGCAAGGAAAACATTTGTGTGCATGAACGTGTCTGCTTTGCCTTGGTCTGGGTGTTTTCTATGTATAACAAGTATTTATTTACAAAAAAAGTATTTAAGTATATTTATCAACAATCTAGTACCCATAGCACAAGCTCAGTTGCTTAGTTTGAAACTAGATGGCGTTGTGTGATTCGCCCAAGAATATTTATTTATTTATTTAAAAGCCTACAAAAGGTGCTCTCCCTTTTTTCCTCTACAGAGAAACGAAGATCCATTCAAGGCGACTTTTCTCTCTCCTATTATAAAGGAGCCGTTGCGGGTCTTTGAAGTATTTATTAAAATAAAGTTTTTTTTTCGTAGTATATTATATTTGCAATGGCCGCCAATAAAGAAATCAGATAGATAGTGGTATGCGCAAACTTAGCGCCAGCACAAAATATTATGTTTCGTAACCATGTTGTTATACATTTTAATAATTGTACAGTCAGACAAGTCTTTGTACTATTCTTAAGTTCTATGTCATAAGAGGCAAAATTGTACTACAAGTGTAAAGCTCGACGTGCACCTGACTGTACTCGATTAAAACGATAAGAACATTTAATTTCAAGGTTCTCTAATCCAAACGTAATGCGTTTTGTATAATTATAAAACCGGTTTCATTGTCATAATAATCTATACAATTATAACTTTATATGCAAAACGTTGAACTTAGAATTATTTTAATTGATAATTAATGCAATGATCATACCCTATCTAGTTACGTGCAATAGTATATGCACATATACATTCAGATTTAGACTTTACTTAGACTCAACACTTTAGTGATTTTATAAATTAGTTTTACTTTGACGACTTCCGAGGCGTAATGGTTACCACGCCGGCCTGTCACCCAGGAGGTCCCGGGCTCGAGTCCCGGTCGGGTGATGAAAAACGAACTTTTTCTGATTGGCCTGGGTCTTGGATATTTATCTAGGTTATGTATTTGTTATAAAATATAGTATCGTTGAGTTAGCATCCCATAACACAAGTTTCGAACTTACTTTGGGGCTAGCTCAATCTGTGTGATGTGTCCCTATATATTTATTTATTTTATTTACTTTACGTCGCCATTGTGGCAGATTGCGTAAGAAATGAACAAGCTGATGCCTTCCATAGAAACGAGCAGATGGTAGACACTGACACTGTATAGGGATTACTGGAAGGAACGGCTTTGATCAATATAGAAATAGTGTGTTTGAAAGATAGTTTGTTTATAAACTTATTCATTAACTGTGTAAGTACTTTAAATTGTTTTATTTGTAAGTTCATTTTATCAGCCCGCAATATTTTCTAAAAATAAACCAAATACGTTAATGATATATAATTTTAATGTAAAAATATTTTGCTAATCGGTTAATTAATATTTTCTGGTGTCTTCCAGTGGGTGTTTCCATAGACTACTGTGTTGTATACGAACCTATTTGATCCCAGGTCAGATCTTCATAGGATTATTATAATTAATTGTATAATTTTAAATAGTTAATAGCAGTAGCTATCAAAGCATTTGTTAATATTTAATGTTGCTTGTAATTTGTTGATTATCTGTGGCGGATTTATAGATGCCGGGGTCGGCGCCGGCTCGTGATTTGAATGGCGGCCTGTGATTGGCGGGCGCCGGGTGCGCAGGCGCTCGAATTTAGGTCGCAGCGTGGGCTGAATCTAGCAACAATCCGGTATAACTACAAAGGGTTACGATATATTGCAAAATTCATACTTTTTGATGATGAACTTCGCAGATTTTTTTTTTAAAACAAATTAATCTTTTTTTTTGTAAAAACGATTTGTATGTAAAAGCTACTTGTCACATGTTAAACGTAATTTTATGGTTTCTTCAAAAAGCGTTTCTAATGTCTCTTAATTAGTCCATGAAAATTATAACTGACTAACAATTACGCATGATCATAAAAACCGATAACATTTTATATATCGCAATATAAATTTGCATAATTTCTAAATTTTTATGTCTTCTTTATAATAGGGAATGAGCATAATTTCTCGTAGTCGTGTACCCCAGGCACTTTGGCATGTCAATACTTTTAAATGACTTACGGCTTACTCATAACTCCGACGCAATGAGTGTTTCGTTAAATCGTAAATTAGATTTACGCTGCGAATGGCCGATTCATTTCATCTAAAGGCCGTAAAGTCTAACTTAAAAAGGGGATTTCTGGAAGTGTAAGGGACTGAAATAATCATAGGAGGTCTGAGCACAATAGGGCTGGCTCGTCTCAACTCGAAGGGCACGTATGCTCGTAAATACGACGTCCCTTATTATTAGCAGCCATTGTTCGGGATCGCGGTGTACAGTCAGACGCGGGCACTCGAGATGCTCAGGGACATCGCTGAAACTCTATTTTAATTACATCACAATTTTGATATAGTTAAATAGATTCCATTATGCTAAAAAGTGTGAAAAGTTAAAAATAAAATTGTAAATTAACACCTAGTTTGAAAACACGCCAATTAATTTTCTATTACGGAATTAACATAATGTTATACATTAAAAGTGGTGATCCGTATAAAATGAAAATAATAGGTCAAAACGACAAAAAAAAAAGTAGAATATCCCAGATTGGAAATGTTTAAAAAAAGAACAAATCAAAGATTTTCAGAATAGACGAATTTGTAAAAGAAACAAAAGAATGTAGTAATGGTAAGTATGGTATTCTGTGGAGGTTTGCTTTTTTTGCAGCAACATAAACCAACCGTTTGCAACTCGACTGTATCGCTAGTACGTACGTTATTCGACACTCTACCTTTAATATGCAGTCCTGGTTCGCCCATTGCACAATTCAATTCTAAATAAACGTAATCCAACCATAATTAGCTATGGCATTGATGAATTCACGATCCGCCATTTTGAATTCTGTGCGCGGCTTAATTAAAAATTGTGGATTTACTATTCGATTGGTCTCATATGTGATTATATTATTTGGAATGAGGCATCGTATTTTATTTAATCTCAGGTAGAGTCTCGCAGGACGCCCAAAATTTTGAATCATTCATCATTTATCAGACATATTCTATTGTGGCCGGCCGTAGTTTATTGGTGGGAGGCCAGGTTTTGTATCGGTGACTATTTATTATAATCTCCACGCAGACATTTATTTATATAGATACTACAAACTTGTATTGTATGAGAAACAACCGTGTCACATTTTTTTACTACTCACACTGTGGCATTCGCTTTTCAATGATAGGGAAGACTGGTTTTTACAGAATATAAAGTTTTTACAACTTGGAACGGCTCAATTAGTAATTTTTATAGTTTACGGTTAACACCGTTCTGTGGTACGCAAATGAACAGTGACGAAATATCATTCCCATTATGTTTTGACTTTTAACCTTGAAGTATAGTTCTGGAAGTATCTATTTGTATTAATGCCGTTGAATCTCACATATATCGTTGCATAGGTTGTTGCTCGATTAAGCATCCAGCGTTACCATGTTATTTTGAATTTAAATTGTTCTTGATTTATTGTTATTTGTACGATAACTTAGTGAATAAATGTCACTCGCAATAATATTAAGTAAGTTTAAGTGGTATTATAATAACAATTCATTTATTTGTCATTAAATAACAATTAAATTATTAATATGCTGTAACAACAAATTAATTATTTGTTGTTATGAAATAGACGCTTCATTCAGTACGACTTAAATGTAAATCTTTTATTTTTTTAATTTATTTTTATCATAATTATTATTTTGTTTTTCTAAAACTTACTTGATTTTAATAATATTTTATAGCTTTATACAAATAATAATAGCTAATTGATACAACAGTCTCTAAATATTTGTTTTGTGGCAAAAAAACAGACTGTTAGTTTTTTTTATATTCTGCTTACACTAGGTAATATATAAATTAATGAATCGTTTACGAAAGAATATCAAACCTCTCCGTAGAAATTCTTTCATCTGTGATGTATTTACAAATGAATACATTCGTAAAATATTGTGTAGATGTTTGTAAAGTAAAAAAAATAAACTTAGCGGCTCCATTAAGGGCAGTCGATTAGAGAACGAATGTACGAGCAATAAGAGTAGCTTTTTAACATCGATCCATCAGACATTGGGCTCAGATAAGGCCATACCTGTCACAGTAATAAGTATTAAAGCCGAATCATACAAAACATGAAAAAAAAAATATAATGGTTTGGGTTCTTAAAACGCCAGATTCATTTTGACATTTGTAGAAGTGTTGTTTCGAAGCTACCTAGTGTTATTTATTATACTTATTGCCTTATTAATATTATTTTAATGATTACTCTTCTTATAGCTAGTTTCTGAAAGGCATTTTATTTATAATTCCATATTAAGTCTCAAACTATCTCTTTTTAGATGAGTTTAGAAATTATATATTTTTTTGATGGCAATTTTAATTTTTCTGATATTATTTTAATAAAAATTAGAACCTATTTAATTTGTCTATCCATAACGCTTGTTTATTTAAAAATAAAGTTATATTGCATATAAATAAAACTAATAACATAAAAACTTTATTTTATTATATTATGTGTTGATTGTCCATATATTTAATTTTTATTACTACCTGTGTTAGCCACCTACCAGTGCTGTGGTTACTTTATTTTATTAAATCGTAGACTGATACTGCCTTGTAAGTTTATCTACCCTGACTGTGCGACTTTGAGCCTATAGCGCAGAACATAAGAACGGTCAATCCAAAATATAAAGATTGACGTGCACGAATGTACTTAAAATACATAATAATAATTGGAAACGCGACATCTATAACCTAAGTAGGCATAATTTATGTACGCTATCAAATGATATAGTTCCACAACTCGAGTGTGGACCGTTCAGTTATCTCTGCCATAAAATTGAAATTACCTAATGAATAATGTGGGATTAACTTAATGGTACATACGTTCTACGCACGCCTAAGTGACTTTTGTTATTTGCTTTCTCATAATTAAAATAAGCGTTCGATATTACGTTAATACATATATCGGATTACTTAAAACTCATAAATGCACAGTAATTTAATGTCATGACATAGGTTTTGCATAAAATATAACCAATTAGCTGGTGTCAAATAAACTATGGCTATAAATTGGAAACTTAGATTGTTTATCTATAAACAAATGTTTTTGATAACGTAAAATTATATAAAAAATATATTTAATGTGAGCTAAGTTACGACACTTTAAGAGAATATAAGTAGCTTATAAGAAAATAAAAAAAATATATCTGTTTTCTTACAGTGTCGTAAAAGGCGGCTAATGGGATAAATAAAATGCGTTTGTCATTGAGTAGGCGATGGTCCAACCACCTGCCGATACTTTCACAATTTTCTATCAAATCAATATTTTGATAGAACATTCGAATGTCCAATGTAAATTACAGATGGGTACGCAATGCATATTAATCTTCGACCATTTTAATAAACTAAATAAAATGACATTTAAATCTACTTTAAATTTTTAAACATTTTTGAATGTTACTTTTTTCATCTGTTTAATTCCTGTGTATGGAATTCAATGTGAATTTCATTGTCATTTGATTTAAAAATTCATTCAAAATTCTCATGGCATTAGTAACAACGGGATTGCGTATTACCACGAGCGTCCGCTAATATAATATGAAAATATATTACATGTTGGTGTACAGAGGTAGTTGACTAAGGATTGAAAGTTATTTCACACTTTATATTTCCTTTAATATCCCGAGCGTCTTCGCAATGGAATATTTAACACGGACAGTTTTATCATTATGATACTAATTTACGGTAAAATAATCTTTTGCTAGTAAAGAGACGGAATGGATCAGTCGAGGAAAAGATAAATTTAACGTTTTGTTGGTCATTTCATGAGCTTAATTTTCACACCAATAAGGTTGTCCTTGTTGGGTTTATTGAACCTTTTTTTATATGAAAGGGGACAGACGATCTAGTGAATCACCTGACGGTAATCACAACGGCTCATATACACGCGCGAACCCATAAGAACTTTATATGCCCACCTTTCATGTAATTAAAGAGTAAAAAGTTTGCCTTTAATTACTTTTTAGTCATAGTGTTTTTTAAGTATTTATGAGTTGTTATAGACATGTTTTACGTGAATAATAAAGTTAGTATATGTAACAAAGTGGGTATCACATTGTAGCAACATTATGTCCGTACTTTAGTAATATGTTTGGTTTGCTCTTTTTGCCAGTGATTACGAACGGGGAACATTAAGGTTTCTCTGGACCACGGCAGCGAATATAAATCGGGTGTTTCATGAAATATCGAGTCCCAGCCGTGGGCTACGCGGCTCGAGCGCGTCGCCCGCCCTTATCTCTACCGATACGATTTTATACGATATTCCATTTTTCTTTTTCTGACTTTTATGGATCGGTTGTTCGCGGTGTATCGATAATTCGAAATCGGCCTTTTACGTTATAATTCCTACACAGGTAGCGAAAAACTTTAAAGTACAAAACACTATTATGTTTTATGTAGTAAATCGTAAGATTCATAAAAAAATTCATACGTGCTATTTTAGCATGTTTAAGAAATTGCCCGAGTTGCGTGGATCTTTTTCCATATAAAAACGTTAAGCTTGGAACCGGTTCGGCGTTTCGTTCTCACAGCATAGCCAGCTTCATAACTGGCTACTTTATGCTATTGTAATGATCTAGGAGCTGCTACTGCCAACAAAAACAGCCGCATTGTCTCTATACTTGTTGCCTTATACGGTCATCTATTTTATCACTTCGCACGCCGTCTTCGACACTTCCGAGAAAGCATAAAAAGTTTAGTTTGTTTTCTTATTTCTTTCTAGTCCACAAGTCTCACGTCAATGTTAGATAAACAAAACTGGGTGCTTAGCATCATCTCTCAGAAGTGTTATAATTTTAAGTAAAAAAAAATCTTTGACTTGAAACAGTTTTTTATATTTACGATGTTATATTTTAATATTTTACTTTGGTTGAGCTGTCATAGATTTAATCTTGACATTCTCGCAGGGAATTTCGAATAGTTTTTTTTCTTTTTGTTTCCTTGCGTTTCTATACATATATCGTATCATTGGCTACAGGAAGTCATGTTGTACATATTAATCTTTCATAGATAATATTTATGTCACCGATTAGTAATAGTTCTCTAATTTTTCATGACAACATCGCTTGATGACCACTAAAAAGTTATAGCTGTTTATGAATTCGTATTGTGTACACAGTTTTCGAAAAAGTTTCGCAAGCGAATTATTCATAATGAGTATCGGTGGATAAAATAATTTCGACGAATTTTATGACTTATCGCCATGTTATTACGACACTTTTCTGGTTACATGTGGTCGCGCCCATGTTCGGAATTTATATAACGTATCGTTTTAAAAAATTCAAAATACTGTGCCCGTTGCTTGAGGGTTGAGGCTACGATCAATTGCGTTTATTATGGGTATTTTTTATTATTTTATGTTAATACACTAAATACGTAGTTACACGGTTATGATTGCATGAATCATGTTAATGTCAGCTATGTACGGCGGACTAGTGAATTTTCTATACTTAGTTTGTTGGACTTCAATTCGTTTTATATCTACAACTATAAAAATCAGCTTAAGAAACAATTTTATTTTATTTAAGTGAGAAAAGATCCCGTCACGAGTGGATACAGTAGGAAAAGGCTAATGCCCAGTAGTGGAACACAGTACTTTCAGGCTAGGAAAAAATGTGGCGTAATTTTTTTCTAACATAGTGAATTTTGCTCTGCAATATCACCTGCGATATAAAACGTAAATTATAATATATGTAAAGAGAATGTATTTCTTTACTGTACTTTTCTTTTTGGTTGGTTCTGGTGACGTTTTGTTATTTGTCAGAAGAAATGTCTGTAATAAGAATTGTTTAATTAATTTATAATATTTTAATTTTCTATATTAAAAAGGGAATCGATAAACTCTTATTATCGTTTCATTATTTTCAGGTTTGTAATTCCTAATAACGTTTATGTTTAGATATTTAAGTAAATTAGAGTTACCTATGTTAATTAATAAATGTCATTATTTTCAGTGCAACGTTAAGTTTTATTCATCGATTCCTCATACAAATTGTCTCATATATACATATCGAAATTAGTCTACCATACAATCCCACAGCCGTATTCCTTCAACATGAATATGTTCAATATATTTAAAAAACGAATGATGATTGTAGAATGCAATAATTCTACCATCATTCGTTTTTAAAATAAGTTACAGTTCATAGCTATATATAGGAGAGTATTATTAACAGCAATCAGAGTTATGGCAAATTATCACTAAGGAAGTTGTCCCACCAAGGACGAGGAAGCGTGTAACTATCGGCTGTTGTCTCGTTAAAGAACCGTACAATAGATTTAACATTCTAGGACTCTTAAGTAAACGAAAGTGATGTATAACTGTATAACTAATCGCCGAGCTCCGACATCTTTTAGGTTCTTCGTTCTATTTCATCCATTATAGAGTGTCATTCCAAAGTAATCTATAATAATAATAATAATAAGTTATTTCCAAAATAAATGTTACAGTTTATCAGTTATGATACGCTAAACGCTAGTACACTAATACTAAAGTGCATCCATTGCCGAACTAGGTTTATAACCTGTATTTCAGCACCTGGCGCCACTCCCCATGGTGATTTCTTCTTAAACTAGCATAATAATATAAATTCTAATTTCTAAGAATATGTATAATACAGTTTTTATAAAGTAATAGAGAATAAAAAAAACAATGACAATATAAAAAGTATTCATAAAAAAAATAAAAAAAGAACATTGCAAATTATGTGTGGAGTAGAACTTCTCTATGATAGTAATAAAACTATACTAATATAATAAGAGGAAAGATTTGTATGTTTGTTTGTAACTCATAAAGTCAAAAACTATTGAACCGATTTCAAAAATTCTTTCACCGTTGGAAAGGTAGGTTCCCCCTTGGGTAACATAGGTTATATTATATTTTCAAAAGAACTAGGGATCATTAGTAAACCCCGTGCGAAGCCGGGGCGGTCCTCTAGTATTATATAAGAAAATACCGTTTACAGTACGCGTGTCATGAATCTGTCACTTTGTCGGACAGGCGGGCGGTGGATGGGACAGCGCATCTCGCGGAAACCAACGCTTAGGGGTCGGTATTAAAAATAAATTAAAACATTTACCCTTTGGTAGTAGAGCATAATATATACAGAACTCAGCCCTCAAGACGTTAGATCAAACACCCTATGCATTTTCCTTTTAATGTTGTTCAAATCACATATTTCATTTTATCAAACGCCTTTTACTAGCATGTTCTTTATGCAATTGATTTTTTTTGCACATTTTGTTAAAATATTTGTATGGCTCGCTATTTTGTTATAGTAAATTTTATCATAATTTTAATTAAAAATCAGCATAGTCATAATATGTACAGTACTTTAATAATTAATATAATGACCAAAATGCTCATATCTTATTTAAAGCTTCATTGTCGCATGCGCTCTTCGCCTATAATTATTATTGCATTAAACTGAACAACTCATGTTTATAGACATTATTTTTAAGTTTATGCTCTAAATAATGTTGGTGAACAATAAATAAAATAAAAATAAAAGAATAAATTTTGAGAGATAATTGTGAAACCTCTGTCTACGACATACTCTGTAAGGTCGGCGTTTGTTCTCGTGTCATAAGTTGTCGTGCCGGGGTTCGTTACTCGCTTGGTAACGTTACACGTGAAGCAATCGGACACCTGTTGCGTGTTGCGTGTGTGCGGTGAAGCACTGTTGGGACTGCGGCCACGGCACCGGGACACCCCTGCCTTCACCACGGGATAGATTGCCAAAATATTATGTGTTCATCTCGGGGATTCGGGTCTCCATTAGCGATAGCAATAAATAAACAATTTTTATAGTACATTGTATGAATAAAAATATCTGTAGAAGTCACAATGCGAAGTTATAGAGAGACAAATGTTGTATTATAAATATTGATACAGATATGCTCAATGCTACATACAAAGTTCTTCATCTTTCTATCGAACAGTCGACAGTTCCTATGATAGATAGAGATTTATTCTGTCTTAATGATTGCGATTTGGGTATACACCAGTTATAGTCATCGGTAAACAAAATGATAGCGGTCATCACCAAAACTTAAGATCACATTAGTGGCAGCTGAAAGCGACTATTGCATTCTTACACTATTTGAAATTTACCGTACAGTATTAGAGCTAGATCAATCGATAATAAAAAAAACAGTTTTTATTTGACTATCCTCATACTAATATATTCTCATACTAATATATCACTGGGGCATGACCAGGGTTCTTTTCAGGAGGATCCATTCTGGTTTGGACGTGTAAAACGGCCTACCTCCAATCGCCTACCTACCTACCATCCTCCCCACCCCGTGGTGCGGATGATGGTGGATAGGTAGGCGATACTGCCGTAGATGCAAAGATTTAGTCATTACGTTACGCGTTAATCCATAGCACATGAGAAGCAGAATTACTATTCGTACTTGATACAAAATTCTCACGGACTTCTAACAGAAAAAGTATGTACGAACTATGCTACTTTCTTAGCATGTCGTAAAAGGCGACTAATGGGATGTTGGGTATGCGATTGTGTAGGCGATTGGTCCGCCACCTATCACTACTTCACAATTTTCCATCTGAGCCCATATTAGTTAGCTAAACATGGTTTACGTGTAGCTGTTCTTGAGTATCCTCCTATTATTGAATCATTTTAATATTTTCTACTTTATCCAGTACATTTGATTAAATATAGTTGTGAGTTCCAAAACGGTTATTCTGGCCCAGGGACGTCAATTTAGTTTTACTGCTTTTTTTAGTCACCGTTATAAATGCTGGCTCCTTATAGACACAAATGTTTATTATTATACTAGGTTTTCATTCATTTGGACTTTCTCTAATCTAAAATTGTACAATCTACGTGATTTTAAAAACAAAAGGAAAATTCACTAAAGTCAAAAGAAAGAATTTTATTGATCGAAAACAAATAATTTTTTGTTTACTGTAAACAAGAATATAATTTAAATTCAATTACTCATAATCCAAAAGTTTCTGTAAGCATTCAAGTTTTACCTGAATTACCAAATAGACGTAAAAAACCAAAACAGGTATCATCTTATTTATATATTGCATTTATGCACGCAAAAAGCAAGCCCCTTTATAACGAATGCATCGACGCCTCCGGTCTACATTTCAATTAATAATTCATTAAGCTAGTTATGAATTATAATTATAATGCCGCACTTTTGATGTTGCTGTCACATCGCACACATTATACGGGAAGACAGTGAGAAATGTGTTTACTAGAGGTAGTATATTCTAGACATGTCAAGTAGTTCGATAGTTTAGTTTCACACATTCACTCTTGAAACTAAACACTGAGACTAAACATGTGCTAAGCAAAGACAGAAGTGATTCTCGAACTTCCCGTTCGGTTATACTGGGTTGTTTACGTCAGAAATTGTGGAAGACATGTCAGTAGCGATTATGTTTCTCCGAAGAACTCTGTCCCGCAATTAAACAGCGTGGCAGAGTATGCTGTATACCTCTTCGATTGATGTTAGATATATCCTAATAGTTGTGGTGGAAAGATTACTATTTGATGATGTTTCTTAAAGTTAAAGGCACTTTATCAAAAACATAAATGTCAAGTCTAATAAAGCACCGTGAGAATTTTGTACATCAACAACTTTGTTAAAACTATTACCTAACTGGCTCTACATCCATGGTTTCATCCGCGAAATGTTATTACTCTATGGAAAATTCGAAAGAAGTGTCCCAAGTAATTCTTCATAACAAAAGCTATCGGCCATGTTGTTAAAAATAAAAATAAGTCAGGCTATTTCAAGTACCTGTAACTCACGTATCTATTTATGGTTGAGAAAATCAATTTTTCCGAACACCATATTTAATTTCAAGTCCTCGAAATTTAGGATGGTTCCGGTAAGGGTTCCTTGGGGCTATTCCATCCGTTATCTTTAACCGGTAATTTATCACTTATCGGTTTCGTCCGCAGAACATTAAAAATAACACAGCACAACCTTCTAATCGTATCGCTCTGCCCCCGTTCCTAAATCCACCATGCGGCGGAATGCCGAAGAATGAGTTTTCTTTCCGTCCTTTTCTTTCTACGGCGTTGGTGTATTCTGTCCTTGTCAGCTGCTTGTCATTTTCTATAAGTTTTTCTAACATTCTCTCCTCGGGCCGCCCCCTCCGTTTCGGGCAAACGCCTGGTTTGTGAACGATAACTTTTGTTTGTTCAACAGTTATGACTATTATTTGAGACATTGATGTTTGTTACGGTTGGTTAAGCCCGAGTGTTTACTTACTTCTAATAACGTTTATTGTATGTATGTATTTTAATTTGATCCTTCGTAATACAAAGATAGACGTAATTTACGGTCTATGGAAGATTTGGGAGACAATTTATCGAACGTAAAGTTTTAGATTTAAAAAGAAAACAATAAGCGTATATATTTCGAGAAACACGGGTAGTAAAGAAATTATTTCTGTATAAGGTAATGGTGTTTCATTAAACATGAGCTTGGTTAAAAGTCTAAAATCGTTGCAGTCCTTTGTCCGACGTTAAAAGCTTAATCTAAGCAAGGCTCATTCGATGCTAACGAGTTACAAATTAAAAGAGATCGAGACGTGTGCCAAAGGTAACTTTATGGGCTTTGCATGTCTTATATCAATAAATTATTAACTACGCTCCTTGTTTGATTTCAAGTTGGTACTTAAAATTGTCATTTCAAAATGCACTCTAACTCATTTGGTGATAGTCGAAAATCCATTACGCTAATGCAACTATTAAAAGTTGGAATTTAATCCTTATGACTTTGGGTTAGAACTAATTTTGTATTGGTTTATGGAGATGAGCGTTTACAAATAGTAGCGGGTAAGCAGGTATTTGAGCTTGAACAAGGTGAGGCGAGAATATTTAGTTTTAATTAATACGCTGAATCCTAGGCCGCGGGTACTCACTATTTTCAATTAGACTCGGCGCCGGTAGCATGTTTTGAGTTGGGTGATTTAATGGAATAGTGCATTTCCCATACAATTAATATTGTATCATGGTTTCGCTCTGGCCGAGGTCAGTTCACGACCCGCTCGGATGTTTACTGTACTTACTAACAACTACAATAGACATGATCATGCGGTACGTTAGGCATTTGTGGTTTCCCATAATAAATATGAGATTACCCATGAGGGGAAGGGCAAACGACCGACTAAATCCATCTCGCTGGAGATCACTGTCAAATAACTTTTATGATGGTCGTCTACTAATTCCAAAAATGGAGATTTTTTGGCTTGGGTTTTTGATTTTAGTTTTATATTTACGAATCGATATATGAGGTATTAAATTTTTGTTAATGAGATATATAAACCCTTCTTAATTTTAATAATTACGATATTCGTAAAGCTATTTTAGGAGTAATGCGATTTTGAATATATGATGGGATATTTTGGTATGGCTAAATCATTAATGTACACTGTACTGCGGTAAGTCGGTACTATTACAGTCAGAATCAATACAGCAGCAACAGTATGGGCATACAAATTGCAGAAGAGCATAAAATATTTTAAATTCTTCTGCGAATTTTATAACAGAAATTTAAGGTAAGTACCTAATGCAATAAATCGGATGACAATGTTATTGTGATGTGACGTAGAGTTTATCTTATTATGGAGTCTAAAATAGTGATTATGGAAACTCTGGAGGGCTACTACGAAACGTCAATTCTTTCGAAGAATTTTAACTATGAAATACAAGATTTTTTCATGGATATTTTAGTAATTCCTTGAATTACATGCATGAAATACCTTGTACTTTATGGTTGTTTTGGTAGTTCGTTGAATTATAACCATGAAATGGTATTTCACGTTTAATGTTCTTCCGATACTTCGGCCGAAGTATCCGATTTACGTTTCGTAGTAGTACTAGTAGTCCTGTAGTAGAACTACATAACCTATCGACTCCTGTTGTTTCACTTGTTCCTTCAAAGGGATTTCTTCTGGGAATAAAGGCTTTGATTCGGGACAAATGTACATTACTTCTCTCTCAACTACACCTGCAATAAACTATATTATGTAAAATGTTTATTGTTACAACCGCAGAAACATTGGACAGTGTCAGAGATCAACAGTCAGCAGACAGTTAGGCCAAACTGTTGTCAACTCTCTCTGAGTAACGTGTGAAGTATTTTTTTATATTATTAGTTCCTGACGGAACAAGGAATGAAATAACGGTGTTTTTTAGATTTTATAAATTTTTGATAAAAGTACAAATGCCGTTTTGAATACTTATAAGCTATTGTGTGTGTAACTTTGAAGGGAGTTCTATTTATTTATTTAATTATCTCCGTCTTCTTATCAACAACCTGTGTTGTTGATGAGGACACTCCATGACGTAGCGTACAATGGTTGTTGCTAAGCGTGTCGAAATTATTTAGTATTGTCAAATACTATAGACGAGTAATACGCACAGCTTCGGAAGAATTCGGGCAAGACGCGACACTAGCGCCCCTACGGCATGAGGGCGGCATGAGGTGAACGATTTCAAAACTTTTGTATGCAAAATGTTATAGCGCCCCTAGCGGCATGAGGTGAACTGTGCGTTTTGTATGCAAAATGTTATAGCGCCCCTAGCGGCGTGAGGTGAACGGAGGTTGCCAAGTCATTGTATGAGAAACGTCAAGAGCTGTGCGTATTACTCGTCTATAGTATTTAGTATTGTATATTCTTAAAATCTTAAAATATGAGGTCAACAAACTTAGTTGTGATCAAGTGGGAAGAAAAGTAATAAAAATTTTATAGTCCAACTAGTATTTTCGTACAGCTAAACTCACTTTTGGGGTTCCGTTATTTAACACAATGAGTTGTTATATTAAAATATTTGTTTTGTACGAAATGTTATGCTATTCATTCATTTTGTGTGCATCCCGAAATTTTGATATCAATTGCATCTTCAGTTGTCAGTACTACCTGGGCTTAAGGATTACAATCAATCAACATCAGCGCGGATCAAAATCTTACCGAAGCACGGAAAAACTTGAGATTTACAAAACCCATCTATATTAGTGGAAGGGGTCGTCATTGAATCAATCAATTTTGAAACGAAAGATGGTGCCATGATCATTTATATACTTTAAGAATGCAATATTATAATTAAAGTAATTCTCGTGAATTTCTGCACTTCCTAATGGTTGGCTGGTTGAGAATGCAATTAGCCATAGGTCCGCCTATTTTTATTTTATTTTTATTGATAGTAACAACAACAGCCATTCTTAAGAGATAAGTTACAAAATGACAATTTCGTCTAAATATGTTCGGCCAAAAAGTTGTTCACAGCAAAATTATTATAATACGCCTTAAACTAACAATTCACATTTTTTTATTAAAAGACCAAAACAATATCTAACAATAGCCACAGTATCGTATAAATAATTACTACAACATATATTAATAATGTTAACTATATTTAATAATAACAAAAACTGATCATTATAATTAGAATATATATACTACTACATATAATACTTGTGCAAAAACACAAATAAAATATACACATCATAATAATAAAATATTACATAACAATAAAGTAAATGACAAGATAACCTGCGCACATTCATAACGTTTTAATTTTAATTAGAATTTAATTCAAATTTGGGATAGAATTGATTTTATCAAATTCAAAAAACTAGTCTTTCCACCGATAAAGGGGTCAGTATCCCTAAAGTTAGAATTATACTCGTCAACCAATCGTGTCAACACAGCATTCCCTCCATAATTAGTGTGATGAGATGGGACCTCGAAGAGATGGGTATGACGCGTACGGCGTGACGGAGTCCGAAATCTAAGTTGCTCCAGAAGTTCTGGACAGTCAATACGCCCACGAAGCAGATCGAATAAGAAACCCATGTCCAATACCAGACGTCGCCCCTCAAGCGTTAGCAGCCTGAATTCGTTGCAATTTTCCGTGTATGTTCCTTTGTTAGTCTTAAATTTGTAGATCAAGTGGTTAAGAAATTTTTTTTGAATATTTTCCAATCTGTTCTGATGTATGGCGTATCTCGGAGACCATATGGGGCAGGCATACTCCAAAATGCTCCTAACGTACGAACAATAAAGTGTTTTGATACTAATAGTAGATGTAAAAGGTTTACAAGTGCGTATAACGAAACCAAGGTTACGGTAGGCTCTATTTACAATATTGTCAAAATGTAGGGAAAACGACATTTTAGAATCGAGGCATACACCTAGATCTCGAACCGACTCCACTCTATCCAAGTAAGTATTGTTTAGTTGATAGTTAAACCTTACGGGCTTACTCTTGCGACTGAATGTCATTGAATGACATTTATGAACGCTAACTGTAATATTATTTGTCGCATAGTAAGACATAAGGTTATTTAGATCTTGCTGAATCAGTAAGCAATCAGAGACAGTATCAACACGCATGTAGATTTTCTTATCGTCTGCATATAAGAGATGTCGGGCACCTTTAATACATGAATTAATATCATAGATGTAAGCATTATAAAACAAAGGACCAAGGTGAGAACCCTGTGGAACTCCAGAAGGCACGGAAATGAAGTTAGATCTATAACCACCCAAAACCACGGCCTGAGAACGATTAGTAAGATACGACGTTATCCATCTCAATAAGTCTCCGTGGATTCCCAGCGACTCCAGCTTGCGTAGAAGGATGATGTGATCAACACGATCAAAGGCTTTCTCAAAATCCGTATAGATCACATCAACCTGACCACCACTCTCCATATGCTCTAAAACATAATTCGTGAAAAGTGCCAGATTAGAGACAGTGGAACGACTCCTCAAAAAACCATGTTGTGAAGCTGGTATTCCTTTAACAACTACTGGATAAATTTGCTTGTAAATTATTTTCTCAAATAGTTTAGCAATAGCATTCAGTATTGAAATTTGGCGGTAGTTAGAAATTAGAGTTTTTGGACCTTTCTTATGTACGGGAATAATAAGAGCCGTTTTCCAACTATTAGGAAAAACACACTGAGATAACGATTTCGAAAAAAGTAAAGATATAGGAAGGGCTAAAGATTTTGCACAGTTAGACAAAAATATAGGAGGTATGCCATCGGATCCTGCACCCTTGGATTTATCCATGGTTTCAAGCAATGATTTTACGTCAGATGGTGATATATGAATTTGTGAGATAACATCTCCAGTAGCAAAAGATTCACACGTCCGATGCACAACCGACGCAGCAGAACTTGAAGGCTGTACGAAGGCACTTTCAAAAAAATTATTAAATGCATTACATATACTCTGGCCTTCTGACAATGTATTATTGTTATGAGTGAAAGTTTTAGGGTAATTTGATCCCCCTTTTTTGGATTTTACATAAGTCCAAAAGTGTTTAGGAGAACGGCGTATGTACGATTCAGTCCTATTAATATAATCTCTAAAGCATTCTTCTTGAACTTTTTTAAACCTATCTCTCAACATGGAGAACTCATCATAATCGCGGGGATTGCCAAAACGCTTCCACTTCTTATGAGTTTTATTTTTCTGATTATTGATTTTAATTAACGATTTACTATACCAAGTTGGGTAACGATTATTAGTTGAACGCTTTGAGACTGGTATATAAAGTGTGTAACATTCTTTCAGTATATCATAAAAAACTTTCACATCATCCTCTACAGAATGATGTGAAAGCAAGTCATTCCAGTTAATATTTCCAAGAAATTGATTAATATTGTCATAGTTACCTTTATAAAAATTTAAACGTGGCTCATATTTTCCGTTAAATTTGGTACATTTCAAGTCCAAGACATTTATAAGAAGTGGCGGGTGGTGCGGAACTTCCCTCAATAGAGGGTTAGAAGTGCGAGTGATCTCCAAAGAAAGGTTGCTAAAAACTAAATCAAGGATATTGTTTTTTGCGTTAGAGATTTGATTATATTGTTGAAAACCAAGATACTGAATTGTATCTAATAGTAATATTGCGCTATTCTGTTTTACGGCAGGACCTTGCTGCATAACATTACTATTCCCATTATCCCAACGAATACAGGGTAAATTAAAATCGCCCGCAAATAAAAAATTACAGTCAGGATTACTGTCGACCAGTCTGGATATTCCACCAATTACGCCTTCCATACGAGCCAAAAACCCGCGCTCTTCCGGAGGTGTGTAAACAACAATTACAAACAGATCATTACGAGAAGATATAGTGCGTGCTGGGATACGTATACAGATGGTCTCGGCAGTAGCATTACCGTAGTCGCCCACCAGAGTTGCCTCAAGCGTCCTGCGGACACAAATCATGACACCCCCACCCTTAGATTTACCACACAATGCAAGATTCCTATCACAACGGAAGACGTCGTATCGCGAATCACACAATTCCGAGTCCAATATATCCGATTGCAACCATGTCTCAGTGAGTAAAATTAGATCAAAATTGTGACACAATATCGCGTTACATAGATCCAAACACTTAGTTCTCAACCCTTGTACATTCTGGTAGAATATTAGTAATTCATCTGAACCCATAATTAAATAAAAAAAATATAAACAATATCCAAGTATGAAACTACCATAATTATATATAAATATAAATAAATACTATCCATGGTTATTGTACATTTAAATTTGCAAGCAATTCTTTTATAACCGAACATTAACAAAAGTGCACAATGAACTATTTTATTAAATGATAGAATATTCAAAACAAAGTGAGAATAGACTAAGCTAATGTATGTAACATGTAATGGGCAAAGTATATTAAAATTTGACGTTATAACAAAAACAGATTGGGAAAAATGCTTAATCAAATTACGAGTATAAACTAGACTGTGTATTGAAAAAAGTGTACAATAAATTGCATAATATATAAACAAAAGCAGGCATAGACCAACTACAAAATGAACTGAACTAAAAAATATATATTTTTGAAATGCAGTGGAAAGATAGTTAATCAACTGTCATTTAAGAGTATCTAAGAACTCCAAATTTTTCACCAAAATAGCATTTGATTTATCGTTTTTGCGCAGGTATATCTGACCAAATTTGACCCATGAAAATGCGTAGTCTTTGCTTTTAGCAAACTTTCTTACGGCAGCGAATAGTTGTTTATTCTCTGGAGAAAGATGTTCCGCGACATATATTTGGCGACTTTCTCCCATGATGCCTAGATGAAGACTATTTAGCTTTTTATCCCTGTGCTCTTTATTGAACCGATGAGTTGCGGAAATAATTTCGTCTCGCATCCTTGGGGAACTCAGTGTCACAACAATGTTACGTGGGCGCTTAGAATTTGTATCCATCTTAGCCACCCGACGGCATGATGTATCCATCTTAGCCACCCGACGGCATGAAATACTATATTGTAGCAATACATGTATTGTGTTCAATAAAATAGAATCTTAAGATATTAAATAGTTTGCTCCGACTGACCTATCAACACAGTAAGCCGTTAGGTTATAGAAAGAAGATTTGAGATTTCGCTTTTGAATTTTGATGATTTCTTCATAGAGTTTCACTTGATTAGCCATCACTCAAGCTATTTCCAATTACTGTCTCTCACGTTGCAAAGAAGGTAACTCTCTAATTCTTCCCCCTTCGTCTAATAATATCATTTTGATTTAATTTGACATTAGACTGTTGCAGTTTTTTTTATGGAAGAGGTTGGCAAACAAGCATGGTCAAGTGATGTTAAGTGATCACCGCCACCCGGGGAGTCACTGAGCCGTTGCCTTGCCGGCCTTTGAAGGTCCCAGACTTATTCGGTAAATCCGCTGATGGGAGTTGGTTCCAAATTTTTACCTTGCAAGTTTTACCCCGGGAAGTCAAAGTCCTTCAATAATCAATTCGTTTTTCGTCCTTGTTAGTCCTAGCTGTAGAGAAGACACTGGGAAATAATAAATAAATATTCTTGGACGAATCACACAACGCCATCTAGTCCCAAACTAAGCAACTATGCTTGTCTTGTACTATGGGTACTAGATTGCTGATAAATATGTTTAAATACTTTTTTTTTGGAAATAAATACTTATTTTACATAGAAAACACCCAGACCAAGGCAAACAGACATGTTCATGCACACAAATGTTTGCCTTGCGCAGGATTCAAACCTGCGCGGCCCTTGGGACAAAGTGACCATTGCTAACCACTCGACCGCCGCGCCTGTCAATGTCATGTCGGTGAATGAGCTGACTATTCTCTTTTCCTAAAGATGTGATAAAGATTTAAAAATATATATAAGTTTAAAACGTTGATCTTTCGTGTTAGTACTACTCTACATAAAGCCGCGGGCTATATATAGCTAGTATAATAATTATTTTTTGCACTTTCCAATGGTTGTATGATGAAGATTGCAATTATTGTGTCAGTATTTTATGTATCGTGAATAATGTTACATAAACACAAATGTATGTATCTAGTTTGTAGAACATAAAATTATATTGGTGGTCAATCTGCACAGCTCAAAGGTTGCAGATCAAAAATAACAAAAAAAAAAATTACAGAATAGGAATATACTGTGGTGCGGAAAAAGTAAGGAAAAAAATACCAGCATGAGATTTAATGTGGAATTAAAATTAAAATACGTTTCAGAAACTGGCTGTGAGTTAGTTTACCATAATATGCAAAAAATAATATATCTGTATCTCTTTATGTTCAGATTTTATTATGAAAACATTATTATTATATGCATTGCCTACGAATTAGATTTTCTATCGACTATTAACCTGAATACTGCATTTCACGCCTGGAACGAGTAATCAACGACATAGTTGGTAGCTAATCAAAAGGCAAACCATTACTTAACTCGGGTGAACCAGTAGTTGTGCGCAATACAAGGTCTCAGGTAGGTATGGTCTCAGAGAGTGGCTTCCGGCGCACGCCTGCGCTTTCACAAAGCCTATCAAATTGCCTATTAAGCTTGTTCATAAATTACAACATTTTTATTGATGAGTGGGCATTTCCGTGCTTTTTTTCTGTCGTACAATATCTAATTTTGATAATATGATAGTATTGTGTGATTTGTTTAAAAAGTATGATTGGATTGAAAGGAAATCGTGCTATCGATTTATAATAAATACCTTAACGTAAATAAAAGCATATTTGGATCATTTTAGTAAGCGGTCTTAAGGTAAATGCATATATAGGCTATTAGTAAAAAACTTTTTTTTTATGGCACACCGCAGGGAAACAAGCAGAAACAGCTATATACATCAGTATTACCAGAATTTCCTGTTACAAGGAGGAGAATAGGGAGAGAATGGATAAAGAGAAAAGCTTCCGGATCTCTCACTCACCGAAAGAACAGTACATCTCAAGTAAAGCTAGTCCATTTGATTAATGCTCTACCCTACCACTCCAAAAACTTTTATACTGTCCTACTAAGTTCAACAGGCTTTCCTTGAAAGACCAGTATTATTTGGCAGAAGCATTTCATACAGCACTTCAAAAGAATTCTCAAGTGCATGAGTCATAAAGTTCTTAGTAGGACTCAGTGTTTCGAATATGAATAGTTTCGCCTGTCAGTTTCAACCACATTATATCGTTTAATTTAGGATTAGTTCAGGCGAATAAAAAAGTAGGTAATAGGACAAATCAGATGAGTAACGCCCGTTTTCACCAACAATTGCTAAAATTTAAAAATCTAACAGATTTTTTAATGTCCAAATCCTTGTTTTTGGTTTGTGTATGACATATAAAATTATCGATTTTTAGAAAACGTATTTTTATCGTTTATTTTGTATATCATACATAATTAAAACAAGGATTTGGACATAGAAAAAGTTAGGAGACTTTAAAATTTTAGGAATTATTGGTAAAAAAAATAAGAAACTTTAAATATTCAAAAACAAAAATTACGTTATTCGTTTTACGGTATAGTGTCTATTTATGTTTTATTATCAAATGGGGAGCCAGGGTGAACACTCCCGTGTATCCTTCGGAGCCCAGACACCACCCGCTGGCATGAGAAATGTTACCTGCCACCCGAAGGAGAAGCATACACAAACGTGTATTGACGAGCCTATAAAATTTTGAAACGATCGTAGACTTTTATTAAAAAATTATGTTCATAGTTTGTTGTTTACCCCTACATTTTACGAGTTGCATAGAAGGTAACAAGGTTTAATGTCTGTTTACTATTATTTTGCTACACAATTACCATTTAAAAGAACAAAAAGTGTCGTTAATCATAAATACCTTTAGATATTACATATTCCGGTAGCCATTTTGTATTTTGTACTTGATGACTTAGAAAGTGTTTGAAATTTTTACATAGCATAAAATAAAGTCGCTGTTTGTACACTAAGATCTTTTACACTACTCAACGGATTTTAATGCAGTTAACAAAAGATAGAGTGATTCAAATGGAGGATTTATATGTATAATAGGTACATATAAGCATTTACCGAAATTCCCACGGGAAAGTGGGATACAACGCAAACAAAGTTGGGCGGGTTTCGATAGATTATGAATAAAAGTAAAAAGAGTTGTATATCAGCTTTAAGGCCCATTTAGACCATGCCAGTTTATTGCCTGTGGCATATAATAATGTCAAAGCAATAATTGACATGCACCGTCTAAACGACAGTTGCTTACAATTTCTAAAGGACAAATTATTGCTCTTGATGTGCAGGAAACTGGCGGCGTCGCGTCGCCTATATGAGGCCTTATTCCCGTACAAAAATCCTACAAATCTCGTGTCAATTACATTCGTTATCACGCTCAATTCCTATTTTGTATGAGTTTGACAGCGATTGAGATTGACATGAGATTTGAATTATTTTTGTTACGAGAATAGTTGCAGGTCAGCATCATGACTCAGTAGCAATGTTGTTTGTCTATGGGCGGCGGTGATGGTAGTTATCACTAGGTAACACGTTCCTAACATTATTAAAAGCGGAAGTGATTTTGTTACGCTTTCGCGCATTAACTACACAACACGATAATCTTGAAATTTTAATCATTGACATATAGAAAAGTATATAAAATAACTTCGATAGATAGATATAATATGCTTTATTTGCAATAAATAACAAAATAATTAATACAGTAAATAATAAAAGCTTACAGAGTAGTGTAATCGCAACAAGGAAGTCTTATTGCTAATAACAATCTTTTCAAGGCAATCTCAGGGTAATGAAATAAGTTTTATATCAAATAGAAATATTATTTTTGAGAGATACAACACTTGAAGAATTACACAATCGATTATCTTCTTTTGCAGACAAATTGGCAAACGCAAGACGATAGTAAAGGTACGTTTTATTCGAAAGGGAATAGAAATGACAAGAATAGACATTACGAGGAGCTGGCCAGTAAAAAAACTATAACCTTCTAACACTGTTTTTTTTAATGAATTAGGTACACGTATAAAACGTTAGGGTAGGTCGTACCCATAGCCTCAGTGTGGAATCGATTAATGCGTTTCAAAGATTCGGTCGTTCCAACCGATGACTCGGTCGCCTTTTGTCGCATGATTGCTTTTTGATGTGGCGATAAATGTGACTTATGTGGTTTCCAGTTGACGTCGAATACATTTGTGATAATGATGGGTTTCTGCACTTTAAGGCGGGCACCGTTTAATGTGTGAACGTTATTATTATGTTTTAGTTTATGGGTTTTGTGTAATTTTTAAGGAAAATTTTTTTATTGAAAATTTAGGGATTACTGATCACTGACTGTCAGATAAAACTTTGTGCATGTTTAAAAAGAAAGGTAGGAGACGTTTTCCAGCAGTGGGACATGGCTAATAAAAATTGAGGTCCATAATATTTAATAAAAAAAATATGAATCAAAAATATCCATTCTACGTTATTAATCAGTCAGCATTTTTTAGTTCTCAAGTTTGTAGTTGATATGTTCTAACTACTGGACAAGGGTCTCTTTTGTCGACTGCATCTCAGTTCAATGGTCTTTTGCCAGGTCTTTTAGTGTTGTGATCGTACCGCCATCATCTACATAATTTTGATCTACAATGACCGTTCTAACATACACAGAAGTTTTCTGCTTTTCGCTCATGAGGGCAAACATGTCTCATTAGTAATTTAAGTCCTAAAATCCAGTTTTTAACTAATTTATTAATATTTTTTCAGGTATGTATCGAGTAACCGAGCAAATTATGAAGATATTGAGACCGTGAGTAAACAAACAATCGTTATAATGACACGTCAACAACATTATTAAATTATATGTAAGAAATCGTGGTGCATTTATGAAATAAAAAGAATTTTAATTTACCGAAGGCAAGGTACCATTCCTAGATGCCTGCCCTCAAACAGATCCGTTCAACTACAGATATAAATCTACATAGATGATTCAAGTTTTAAAATTTAGAGACACGAAGTATTTTACGTACGTAGTACAAAAATATACTTATTTTTTTATCAAACGGACAGAGGATTTGTTGCGTGTAGTACTAGTAGATATTCTGTGTCGATAGTCAAATTCGTAGTAGGTACGGTTCTCGTTCCATTAATCGACAGGTATTAACAAAAAACTAGAAAAATATCTACTTGCGCTGTAAATATTCGACATTCCGTAAAAATAGGAATTGTTTACTATAAAAATTCTGTGACATTCTACATACAAAAGAATCTTCCGCTAAAATTTTACAAATAATCCACGTTTGACTTTCGTATCGGATGAAAGAGTATCTATTCAGGTAAAAGTCTGTATGTGCAACCTAGATCGCCGTTGGCTAGACCAGCTACCAGTCAATCTTAGGCATGCGGCTATCGGAGCGACAGATGAACGTACGAGAAGACTCACTATAATTGCAACGCTATTCGCCCCAAGCCGTTTTTCTAAAACGTTATATTGCTTTGCAATGTTTTAATGAGTTATAGGTATATTTAATATTATTAATATGAAAATTTGGATGTTTAGATGTTTAATTTATGATATTGAATCACGCGAAAACGGTTCGGATTTGATTAAAAGTGCTATGCACCAGCAAAAACCATAATTTCGATCGCACACCTCACTCACATCGATTTTTGAAATGTACCATGCACTATCGAAAATTGATCAGAATAACTGAGAAACATATAAACATTTTAAAAACCCAGTAACATAATGTACATAAGTAAATAAAAAAAAAAACGTCTTTTATATTTAATTGCGGACTTGGGTCGTTTACGATTTTAGACCATAACAATAATGGTGAGTTTTAATGGCGAGAATTTTAGTGTTAATACAAATTGTGGAGACTAAATAAAGTATACGGGCCATAACTTCCTGTTAGCCGACAAATAAATTGACAGTCGTAATATGATTTTGACAGTTTTTTTTACAGACAGGCTATCAATACGTTTTGAGTTTTTTTTATACCAATCGGTAGCAAACAAGCATACGGCCCGCCTGATGGTAAGCAATCACCGTAGCCTATGGACGCTTGCAACGCAGTGTGAGTGGTAAAGCAGGTCCTAAATATTGCCGTATTATGTTAATTAAGAAGAGCAACAAGATTTTTCGCATTTATTTATATAAAAATCATCTATATTTATAATACATTGTGAGCCTTAGAAGTTATTAGAGTTTCGCATTATGTTGAGCACGTAGCCGCCCGTAAATGGTTTGTAATTGGAGGCGCATGTGTGGAGCTTTTTACCTCCATTATTACTGTCGCCAACATCTGACACCGGTTTTTGCCACTTCCAAATGATGCATAGACTAGACGCAGCAGGTTAGATGCGTATAAATATTGTCAATAAAATGTTTAAAATGCAATAATGACTAGGATTGCTTTTTGACTCAAAATGCTTGGGGATACTTGAGCAAAGAAAAAAATGTACCGATAACTTCACGTCATACTCACATAATTATCACAATGTTTTTTTTTAATACCTAACGTTAAAGTATATCTGGTATTAAATACCAAATTTGCCAAATTTAAGCATGTTCGTTGAAGCCGTTTTTGCGAGAAAAGATAACAAACATCTTTACAAATTTTCACCTTTAATACATAATATTTTGTTAAAAACTTTACTGAAAGTTAGTTTGTCTTTATAATCTATGAATATGTAACAGGCTTTCATGTGATTTCACAAGACAAAGTGCGTAAATCGCGTGCAGCCACTTGCGTTGTGCAAATATAATTCCGCAGTTTGTACGTGTACGAAATGTAAAACTATGAAAAGGCTAATCTAATCTAGGGATTGCAGTAGTCCAGTATGTCGCATAATTAACATGCTACCTTAACGAATTGGGGACAGCACCAAACATGGTAGCCGACGTAACTTTCCAACGTTCCCTAACCAAACAACTTTAATAGTAAACTATAAGGCACCTTCACCTTTGCGTTTTTTTAGTGTAGGTTTCATAAAAAGTAAAAAATGTAAAAAAAAAATACCTATATTAATTTTCCTCCACAAACAGTATATCTAACTACGTGTAACACGTTTTGTGTGTACGCGTTATGTAAAGTACATTATTAAATGTATTGCGTAGGACACTGTGTTTTAAACGCCATAAATATTATTTATTTCTTATTAAATTAATTGTGAGGTTTAATAAAGTTGTCGTTTTTCAATACGCCTCAATAAGTTTTATTGTGACCATCTTCGGTTGCCATTGTTATGCTTAGAAAACACAATAACCGTATTGGTCTATTCACATAAGTTAGTTCAAGAACTACAGCAGTTTATTCCTAGTTCTAAAGTTCTCACCATTTCCTCGGAACGACAGCGGGGTTACCTCATATTTTTTCATATTTCTATAATTAAAAATATATATAGTCTGTGTTTAGCTTAAACGCTGCAAAATAGAGCATGCCACGATGTCGCTAGTATGCTGAGTCAATGCACTGCCGCAAAAGATGTGAAACAACCTTTTACAAGCAAAGTCAACAATACTTCAAGGATTGTCACTAAACGTCTCCGTTGTCGTGGCGTTTGCGATGAGCACACGACGCCGCCGAACGCCCACGCCTGAGAAACGCTAGTGTGAAGGGACTTTAAATTAAGAACATAGATACATTTATCAAGTACCTTTCGGAACAATGAAAGTCATAATTTATGTTTTGCGCTTTTCTAGCCCACACAACTCTCATATCATATCTTGAACGTGTGAGACATCGGTTTTAAGTCTTTGACATTATTTATGTACTTTACTCTCTGTCTACAATGTCATAATTTATGTACTATAAATATATTTGTTTAAAGAATTATTCATAATAAACAAATATCGTGTACAGTTGAATTACGAAAAATAATTATTCCCGTTCTTATGACTTTTAAAAGTATGTAAAAAAGTTTCTGTCGAAAAAATGTTTAAGTATTATATAATTTAGTATTTTTATTATTAGCCTAAACTGTGCTACTACTGTGCAAAGACCTTCCTTCATAGATTTATTATATACTTAGTATAATTATACTAAATCTATGCCTCCCTTCCATGAGTTCCTTATACTCATCGATATGAAGGGTTCAAATCCTTTACAAATGTCAAATTATTGATTTACTAATGAATAAATAACATTTAACTTGTTTATTATTTAAATAAACAAAAGGTTATTTCATAACGCATTAATTATCAGCCAATGAATCAATACAGATATTATAAGTCCATTCACTAATTCATTGATAAAATTAAACGCACGTCGAAGTCTAATCAATCAATGATTGGACCCCCCATGCATACTGTAACAGCTACTTATTCTCACAGTCTCTAACTTTTACATGTCACGAGAAACTGGCTCACGACTTCCGACCAGCCGCAACCGTTTCAAGCGAAATAAAAAGCAATATTACCTCTCTAAACAAACGAAATCTGTAATTTAAGAACGACAACTAAATCAAGTTTTGGTCGAACCGAAATAAAACGACTCACTTCCTCTGAACAATTAAAAGTGTCCGATGTCACTTTCCATTAATTAATACTAGTTATGTAGCTTTCAAAATTAACTTAAGTACTAACCGTTCGCCTCAAGTTTGCCGTTACCTCCCTCCGCGAACACCCCACCGCACCTCAAGGCAGACCCGATATGCTAAGCAACTGCGGATCTGCCTGTGGGGTGTGCGCAAACGCAAAGAAGAAGGGTTGCATGTTTGCAGTGTGGGAGCCAGGAAATTCAATAGTAGAGGGATCTATAGTTTAAGTTACCTAGTTGAACCTTACCTTAATCTGTTTTGAACTAAACGGCCGCTACAAAGTCGTATACGTATTATACGATTCCATTGATAATATAATATTATAAAGAGGAAAGATTTGATTGTTTGTTTGAATTGAACAGGCTCCGAAACTACTGGACCGATTTCAAAAATTCTTTCACCAGTAGAAAGCTACATTATCAGGGAGTGGCATAGGCTTAGCCATAGCTTTACCAGAAATTCAATGTGGTTCCCACAGGAACGGGTTCGGAACTTAACGCGGATGAAATCGCGGGCAAAAAGCTAGTAATTTATATACTGGTTACTAAAGTTAATTAAAACAACACTCACTCCGTACTTGTTACCTGTGTAAATTTTATAATCTAGTAATAGCGAATAGTTGGTTACCAATTAGTGGATTGCTATACATTTTTGTTTGTTTGAAAACTGATTTACATGTTCTTTTGGGATAGGTCTAGAGAGTGAAAAAGGATACTTTTATCCGGAAAAACCTCTAATTCCCACGGGAATAAATTATAATCTTATTCGTATTGCATTTCTATAATTTACTTCATTGCGCTCTTTGTAGAGTCTCTTTTCAGAATGTAATATACGTATACGTACATATATGTTAAATTTAAAATTAAAAAACCAGGCAAGTACGTGTCGGGCCACGCACAATGTAGGGTTCCGTATAGGCTACGCATTTCTTGCTTGCAGATAAGTACAATGCCATTTTCTATGACATTTTCACGTTTTCGTCAAAGAAATTTTACTTCATAAGTTCCTCGGCTATTACTAGGTAACTAGTAGTGCCCACTTAACCGTTATAGTTTTCCTTGTAGGTTCACTATATGGACTACTGCCATGATTTTTTTCAAATTTCTAAACTCAAGACTTTCGGAGATAGAGGGGGGAGGGGGACCACCGTGCAAAACGAAAATTGACATGTTAAATGTAAATAATTCGCAAACGGATCATTGTATCGGAAAATGATTTTCCCACACCCTCAATGTTTTTAACCTAGAGAGACCTATCTAACGATACCCCACAAGTGGGTCGGTACGAAAAAAAAAAATTCACTCCAACTTTACTTTACCTGGACGACCCCAAAAAAAATATTTTTCATTTTATTTTACCACTTTGTTAGCATTGTTAATATGAGTATACATACCAAATTACAGCTTTCTAGCATCAAGCGTTCCTTGTAGTTTCGCGTTTCTACGGAACCCTAAAAACTACAACATTTTTTTATTGCATAAATTAAATGTTGAATCTAATTGTAATTTTGTTTTAAGCTCCTATCTTATATGAATAATTGTTAATTTTTATCTTTAAAAACATTGAATACTGTTTTTTTATAATATGTATATGATTTTCGATACGATTAAAAACATTCAATCTACCTACGTCGCCATAATTCCGTTTTCCAGTTTCTTTGAGTGTCCATGGAAATCCTTTTTTATCGTTTACAGTAAGAAATCATTTTTATGATATTTATATTTTACGCTGCTGGTATACAGAAATCAAATAGTTGTTACAATCATTATTTTTCAATAATATTAAATTAATTCTGAAACAAAGTAATATTACAGTGTTAATCACACCTTTTAATTTCATACGCATTATCGTATACAAAGCAAATATTGTTAACTAATGAATCAGTATATTTTATATTACAAGTCGAAAATAAATATTTGATGTTGTAACATGAAACTGTTTTGTATATTTTACGCCGGGCGATAATTTCGGTAAGGGGACGCAGCCGGCTCTCTGGCTAACACGGCTCTTATGATTTATAATCCGGACTCCGACGGGTCTGAGACAGCGGTCTTGAAAATAATTTTGATTTTAAATTGGAAGCAACTTATTAAACTTGGGTTTTATGTGATGGGACAACCTAAATGATTGGCGGGTTAATGCGTACGGTATCTCTGCATATTCAAGATTTTTTAAATGTAAAAAAAATATATAGTTGGAGTGATAGAATAACTATTTGAAAACATTCGTTTTAGCAATATTTACATACTAGAAGCTGCCCGCGGTGTTACCCGCGTTAAATTTTATGAACTGCAGCGCCCTCTATATCAGATTTTTGACCAAATCCTATTGGAATCGCGTACTTTTCGGGATCAAAGGTACCCTATGTGTTAATCTAAGATACCAGCTATCTGCATACCAAATATCATAAAAATTGGCCAAAATTGACCCAGCTATTTGAGCGTGAAGAGGTAACAAACCTACATACAAACTTTCGCCTTTATAATATTAGCATAGGATAATAATGTACAAGATAATATCCACTTGTATGATATTCACTTGAAATAAGAGCATAAAACTGAAATGCTATTTGGTGGACACACATTGTGTTGACTATTTGTGTCTAAGTGCTCGCAGTCCACAAGATAAAGTATTTTTTACTTTATTTTTGTGGTAGAGTCCGACATATTTTCTTTATCTTTTTATTTATATATGCAAATCTATATAATTATTAAAATACTGAAGCGTTTGTTTGATTGAATGATCTAAATTTAGAAATTTTAGGTGCTTAGAAGTTCAAGTTTAAAAAATAATACAGTTGTGGATAACCCATTTATGAAAGGCTTATAGTTTTTTTTATTTATTTCTTTATTTTTAGTGACAAATCACACAGACAGCCCAAAGTTAGTTCGAGACTTGTGTTATGGGATACTAACTGAATGGTCATGTTTATCATCACGCTAAGCAGACTAAGTTTCGGAAATCATCTAGTAGAGTACATACGCCATTCTAACTATCAATTCGTTATAATATTGTGTGTTGGACAATATGATATTAATTAATCGCTTTATGTTAGAAGCGTGCTTAAAAACGTTACGTAAACTTTAAGTTGACATGACGACTCTGGCCACTTAATTACGAAAGTCACGCTTCAACTGAGAAAATCTTTTGTGCCCTTTTTCCGAACGTAAAGAAATGTAACAAAACGGGCTGTGGTAGTTTTTTTACGAAATGACTTTTTAGTGTCACGGCCCGACGCGGTACGCGATGGTATAATGAGAACTTTTGTGAACGCCGAGTTAGTCGCCACGCCACTCCAGTCGCTGTGACGAATGGCAACCGTGATATTCTAAGTTTTCATTTACAATGCTTGAGAAGGGCTTGAGTTTATGAATTTTTAACTATTACACTTTTTTTGTTGTTTTATCCTATTTAGTTTCAAATACAATAATGTTATTTTAAAAGAAACATTCATGATATGCCATAACCAAATAAACTGTTAGAAAACTATGACTGAATAATTAAGATCAGACATCTAAAATAAAATAAAATTGAGAAACTTTTGTGAATATACCTCAAATACACAATGTGTAAATCATACATATTTAGACGTTAGTGCAGATAAAGGGAGCTTTATGCTCAGTGGGTCAATAAAAGCCATCAAATATGTATCATGAAGGCTGATGACAAAGAAGTAGAAAAGATTACAATTGTCATTTAATATGCTCTTTAAATATAAATATATAGGGACAATTCATACAGATCGAGCTAGCCCCAAAGTAAGTTTGAAACTTGTGTTATGGGATACTAACTCAACGATATATTTTATAACAAATACATTATAGATAAACATCCAAGACCCGAGGCCAATCAGAAAAAGTTAGTTTTTCATCATGACCCGACCGGGGATCGAACCCGGGACCTCCTGGGTGGCGGTCTGGCGTGGTAGCCATTACGCCACGGAGGTCGTCATACTAGCATGACTTTACGGCTGCATCTACTGCGTCTATTGCGTCATCAGCAGCAGCTGTCGTCTTTTACAATAAGTACGTATTTCGTAATTCTTCGGACAACCTACGAATGACCAATTATATAGTCTTTTACTAAATTTACTAAAAGTCAAGTGACATTTCATTTCGTTCTAGTACAGTGTAATAAATTTTAATGTTAATATTTTAATGGCAAAAAGGAAACTGTTTCAAGCTACAATTCATTAAAAAACGCCGTTAACTCTTCCAGGTTAACTCGTATCCATCAAAGTTAAATTCTCAGAAATTGGCCATTGTGCCGGCTGGGCATCATAACTCGAGCTAGCTCGAAGGATCGCTCTTTAACCCTACGCCCGCTTCGTGATGTCGCGTCGACCCCGGGCGAATCTGTTTTGCCCATCATAATCGTTGCTTTCAATTCACGGTGGCTATTCTATCGGCTGATGTATGGCATCGGTTCCTGATCCTCGATATTGTAAGATATTGTTTAACTGATAACAACAGTGACTTCTATTCAATTTTCAATATAAAACAGCATCCGGAGATACGAATCTTTATGATGACGTCATAAAGACGATGTATCGATATTTTATAGTACCAATGTGAATGCATATATAGAAATTACATTATATAAAATCAGAAGCATTCCAATATACACGGGAAGTATGGAAACGTTATCGATAAGGCGACGGGGAGTCCGATCATATCGCTCGCTGGGCCCAAGAATATCTACTCGATGTAAAGCTACGAATGCATTCGGACGAGGTTCAATTTTATTTATTTGTACTTAAAATTATTGGGTTTCATACAGATAAAAATAAATTGACGATCGAATGGGCGATTATTCTATGATTCATGTTATGATCTTTGTGTACAGCAATTTTATTAACTAGTACTTAAGATGTAGAATAATTCGTATTATTAGTTACTAACTCTTTTCGTATAGGTACTGTCCTGGACAATAGCTAAAGCAGAATTTGTTATTTTGCTATTAGCTTTAGTTGTTTGATTATTTTGTTGCGCATATGAAACTGAATGAATACGCAAGTTATGCAATGATGGTCACAGACAGTATTTGGATGGGTCTAAAATAAACTCGACCTTCAGAAAGAAATCAGTGAAAATGAGGATTAAAATTTCACATTTAGACTCATATTCAAACGGAGCCACAGTTTTAAAGTCTGAGTTAAAGAATTTTATTATTCCCGTAGGTAGATAATGGTTGTTGCCGACTGCCGCGCCGTCTTAGTATTATGATTCATCAATTTTTGTTGAGCCCACTATTCCTGAGATAGTGCGTTTGAGATATGATATGGTGCCAGTGATTTGCGGCTTCGTAAAGTTTGTATTGTCTATTAGAATCCCAATGTTCCCTGTGATCTTTTGTATTGTATTTGTCAAACAAAGCTGGCGAAGGATTAAATATATAGGTACTTATTTTAATTTTAATTATCATTATATATTAGTACAGTCAACAAACGAAAGAAGTAATCAGGGCTCTAAATAGTATTCAAGTTTTATAAATATTGCATCATTCCTTAAATGGATTTATATAACTCTGCAAATCTATACTTCTATACTAATATTATAAAGAGGTAAAGTTTGTGTATCTGTTAAATTGTAACGGGTAATCTCAGGATCTACTGAACCGATTTTAAAAATTCTTTCACCAATAGAAAGCCAAATTATTACTGAGTGTCATAGGTTATATAAAAAACCAAAAAATAAAAAGGCTTTTAACATTATGCCCAACGAAGTGGGCACGGGTCAGCTAGTGTATAATAAACTAGCGCCCCGCCCCGGCTTCACAAGGGTTTTAGTAGGGATCCCTAATTTATAAATATAATAAAATATAGCCTATGTTACTCGGGGATAGTGTATCTTTCCAATGGTAAAAGAATTTTTGAAATCGGTTTAGTAGTTTTTGAGTTTATTAATTAAAAACATTTAATACAAAAATATAAATCTTTACTCTCTATACCATTATTAGTGTAGATAACTAAGTATGTATTTCAAAATAAATCTTATGTATACTTATTTCATTGGGTAAAATGACAATGATAAAACTAATTGGGTTTTTAGTTCGAACGGGCCAAATTGAACGGGCCATGGGACGTTCGACTGAAGTTTAACTAAAAACTAAACTAACATTAAAAATTTGACTAGATAAAAACTTAAATGCACACTTAATTAAATTTAAATATCCGTTTTAAATTTGCTATGCTGTATGTAGTACTGCTCTATAAATTAAAACCATATATTTGTGTCACAGTTAATATGACCCGGATCATTATAAACGGTACATAAATATGCTTAAAATGGTGGCAGCTCTTCTGTTAAACTGGCAAATAACGCACAATGTACTCAAATTTATTATAGCATAAGAATGCGCAGACGTCAAGTAATGAACGAAAAAACTTTGAAGAATTTTACGTTCAATGGATGCGGTCGGCGGTTATCGGGTTAAAACATTTTGGTTCTAAAATGTTTTCTTTTTTATAAATAAAGTGTATCACGGAATTAAGTCTCGTTTCGAAATTGTTATAACTGGGAAATCTGAAGAAAATTAACATATTAAACTGTAAAAATTTAGATTTAACTTTTCTGAAGTGTAAATCAATCGCTAGACGCAACTTGGTTTACAGTAAGTTGCACAAAAACATTTCAAAATAAAACATACATTACATTTTGACGACCTCCGTGGCGTAATGGTTACCACGCCAGACCGCCACCCAGGAGGTCCCGGGTTCGATCCCCGGTCGGGTCATGATGAAAAACGAACTTTTTCTGATTGTCCTCGGGTCTTGGATGTTTATCTATATATGTATTTGTTATAAAATATAATATCGTTGAGTTAGAATCCCATAACACAAGTTTCAAACTTACTTTGGGGCTAGCTCAATCTGTATGAATGTCCCTATTTATTATATGTCCCTATTTATTATGGCTGCCACTGTCAAACTGTGATGACGACGGATAGTGAAGCGTCTGTCAACCCTCAATCGATGACCACGACTGGTCTGTCAAGAGTGTGGTGACAAAGAACAAGTCAAACTGTAGAAAAAAAAGATAGTTTCAGACTAACTCTACTAACTTTCTGCGACTGGCTTTAATTAGAACTTTTATTTGAAAAAAAGTATCAGTATAATCGCTATACGCTTATGTATTGAAGATCCTAGTATTTGCCGTGGCAGAGTTCACACGCCAGAACGCTATCACGAAACCTATTACTGCCGACACAGTTCTGTCCATCTGACTAACAAACAGTGCAATTATTTACGAGTTTCAATTGTTAAAATTGCTCTTTATAATTACCAAAACGGTATTATAGGGCTACTTAAATATAAGTGATAAATATAGGGTCTATGTTATTTTATAAATACAATTTATAACGGTGATTAAAATACGCTTTCATAAACTAGCTATATTTGTACTTCTGACGGTGATGGAGATATAAGCGGTTCAGTTTAAAAATATATATTGAGTGGAAGTGTAAAAAAAAATCTTGGACACCTCTTTGAAATCTTTGTAGTTCCGTAAGCAAAAGTGCAAAGTATTGTTCAAAATTTGAACAAAATTTGAAAAAGTGAAGTTGCTTCTGACTCCGGCTTTAGAAAAAACATAGACACTTTTTGTTTCTGAAATCTGATTTTTTATATACCAAGAACCGGAGTGAAAGCAAAGTATTTATGTTAATTCATAAAGTATATGTTTATAACTTATTATTATGGCACAACAGGCAAAACTCACTTATTGTTGCAGTCACTTAAACGAATGACTTAATTAAGCATTAAATTTTATAACTCGTTATATGATTCATATTTAGATACATCCCGGAGCATGCAGTGTGTAGTTTCATATTGTTGCCTCCAGGCTTTAGTTAATAACAATATTAGTAATGCTTCTTATGATATAGAAGGTATAAGGGCTCCTGGACTATCTATAGACTGATCTAATACATATTTCCACATTATTTTATGTAAATAATTTATTTGCTGGAAGAAACTGAATTGATATGGCTCGGGATAGAGATGGATGGTGTGGACCAAAGGAGGCTTATGCAGCAGGGGATTGATGAACGCTGACGATGATGATGAATGTAATGAGTAGGTACACTTTTATTTAAAAAAACTTATTGTAAGGTGCAGTTAACATAATTGGAAAAAAGAACTTAAAGATTCAAAATATTTTTATAAAAATAATAAAAAAATCGGCAAATAAATTAATTAATTCATTCAAAAAGGTGACACATTACTATTTTTTTTATTAATAAATTTTTTCTTTAAAAAACTTAAACTCATAATCTACTAAAAAAATATAGATAAAATTCATAAGTTACTTACTTACTAAATTACTTAAGTACGTACATATTTTTTACTTCTCCAATTATGTAGGCGTCTTACTTGTTTTAGAAAATCATAAAGGTGTAACTAATCAGAATAATTGTGAGTTTACCGCACTATAATAATTTGATTCGGCAAGTCATTCCATGATATGCACGTTTTCTTTGGTCGATCTGCGACATTGAACATAATTACGGGTTGATGATGAATTATAGTAATTTTGTACAAAGTCTAAATGTTAGTTATAAAAAAAATTATAGGCAAAATCCGTTGACGCCGAAAGGATTAAAATGGACAGTAACGCATGTCTTAAAAGTAACCCAACATTTGCTGTCATTTGTAAAGTAAAATTTTGACAACCCTAAATAACATTCTGCCGACCATAAACCACAGCTAAAAATAATGTTTTCTACTTTATACGTTATACTAGCTTTTTTCCCGCGACTTCGTCCGCGTGAAGTTCCGGACCCGTTCCCGTGGGAACCACATTGAATTTCGGGAAAAGCTATAGCCTATGTCACTCCCTGATAATGTAGCTTTCTACTGGTGATAGAATTTTTGAAATCGGTCCAGTAGTTTCGGAGCCTATTCAATTCAAACAAACAAACAAACAATCAAATCTTTCCTCTTTATAATATTAGTATAGATAATGGGTTTTTGGACATTCTTTATTAATATACAAATTATCTTTCAATGGAAATTAAATAGGAACTTGTTATAGCAATATTTAGATATTACCATCATGCTTATTATCCTCGAGAAGATAGAAAGTCTTTATTTCTCGCATTGTGCTACTCGCTAAACGTGCCTATAATAATCTTACTTATGCCACAATAAATTAAACAATAATTACTGAAGAATAATATTTTAAATTCCTTATTACTAAATGATATAAAAGAACGAGCCTTAATAGTTAAGCCCACGGAGCTCAATAAAGTTACTCATTCGAGATAACCCTCAGGCGTTATCTAGTACTTATTTAAGAAAATGTTTCTATATGTTGCGATGTAATCTCATCGGCCATCTACAATGACCATGTAAATAAGTACGCGGGTAAGTGTTTAGTTTTTACTACATATTATTATATTGTTGATAATGATTATAGAATTGCTAACCGCAGGCCTGCTTGTGTGCTTTTTATTTGCTCCATGACAGCGCGATTGCGTGTGCATACATATATTGGGAACGTTTAACGATGTCATAAATCGTGCTCATTTATAAACACCATTTTGATTTAATTCATAGCTGTGGTCATAGTAGCGTTTATATTTTTGTGTTTGTTTTATGCTTCAACCAGATTTTGATGGGGTATTTAAGTGTTTAGCACTACGAACGATTCGAACTGCGAATCGTCCAAGAATTCATTTTGAAATGGTCTTTTCGAACCGCCGTGATCTTTTGGATTGGGTCGATTGGGACCACGAGGCGAAACGATGCTCTAGTTTCAATTCGGACTCATATAAGAAATTTAAGGAATACAAATTATTTAGATAGATAAATAATATTTATTGCTAAAAGTTCTTGGGAGATTCTTCGCACCGTGCTGTTTGCACTTGTGATGCGAAATACACACATAAAGACTATCATATTACATGCTATTTTCTAAAGTAGTTTTTAAATTTATTGTTAGTGTTCGGTGGTCGAGTCGCTAAATGATACTATAATATAATTGGAAGCTGTTCTGTTACTGGTACGTAGAGAAATATTTGTATGCTTGGGAAAATTTTATTCTATGTCTTGAATGGCTCGGCTGGTACATTGGGTTTTGTATTTGTTTGTACTAATATCATATATTTCATATTGATTTATTAGTTGATGTTGGTTCTATATCAAGTACCTCTACTGCGAAGAGTAGATGAGACGAGTAGTAGAGACGTTAGCACTATGCCACGGGATTTATACTGAGTGTTGATTGATTTTAAATTTAATTTCTCTGTATTCCTATAAACGTATTCACTTTCTTTGATACTGTGAAAATAATTGGTTATGTTTTTTGCAATACACTTAAACAAAAACAATTATATTACAATTAAAAAAATGCTTACGTAGCAAATTGTAGTGTAATGTAAATCGCACATACATTGCGCAATCGCATTGACATAATGTGCATCGACATAAAGGAACAATTCCCTTTTTTTTAATAGATCGTTTTTTGTCTTTTTTTTAAATATCGATTTTTGTCAATGGGACACCACTGCTTCTGTCGCTTGCTCGCAAAATAGGGAAACTCGCAACTGACTGAAGAGTGGCGGTGTCAATTTGCACCATCGCAATGGCGCAAAATCTCAGTATACCGGAACAGCTCGAATTGACTTTTATGTCGATGTGTATAATAAATTTTGTTAAATATCCACCAGCATCATTGCTTTCCTTTTACTCTATAACAATACTAAACAATTAAATAAACTGTTAGATAATTTAACATTTATTTCATTCATACAAACACAAAACTTTTTATTGCACCAATAAAATACAGTAAAACAAAACGGACAATGATTTAAAATTACAATAGGCGGCCTTAGCAATTTCATTGAGGCTGTGGATATTACATTGTTTATTATTAATATTCATATCATAACGTGACATAGTATAGAATAGTGTCTAAAGTTAATAGGTATGTATCAAGACATATTCCATTGCCGATACGAACTTGACTATTCGCAATCAAGATGTACCATAAAAGATACAAATCTTAAATACATAAAATTATAAGATCATACATTTCAAACATATTATTGTAATGTAGATAAATCTCCGATTAAATGCTTTAACAATTGGACAACATTTTTAGAGTAATCAACAAGAAACATCCGTCGCTCGACTAGTTTGTAAATATGTATAAACGTTAGTTGACCCGATTAGAAAGCGGCGTATCTGTGATCGAGATGGAGATATCTCGTTTTTAATTAAACCGGCGACCATTGCCGCGAACAGACCAACATACTGAAACAATGCGCTCACTAACTGATCTATGGATTATGCAAATAATTACTGAAGACTTATTTCCATTAATAGAGAGAGAGGGAGAGAGAATATGTTATATTTGCAATACACAACTTCAGATGATACAACATACGGAAAACTTATAAACTATACAAGGTGATTTTTAGTCAACAGCAATATTGAAGGAAGTCAGAGTGCCTATGATAACGATCAAGTTTTACTATGGGGCACATGACAATGTCATATCGCGAAAAAAAAATCTGCTGTTTCTTTCAAAATGTTCATACTCGAAATATATGAATCAGCTGATTTTTTTTTCGCGGTTTGACATGCGTCCCCATAATTAAAATTGATCATATTCATTGGCTCTTTGACCTTCAATATTGCTGGTGACTAAAAAAATACCTTGTATATGCAACAAGGTGGCTTCTGAATGGAGTGGGCAATAGTTTAGGCTGTTAGTACCTACTTTAAAAAAAAAAAAAACCTTTTTTTTATTGAATGTTTAATTATATTTTATATGTAATTAATTATACTCAATACTTACGTATTTAAACTAATAACGAATTTCTAAAACCATCGTCTCTAACTTGTCTTCTTTGAAATAAGTGTGAATTATGTACAAAAACAATGACACAAAGGATTGAAAATAAATATATTTTTTATATTAAATAGTACCCGTTTTTTTTAATATGTATTACCAAATAGCTCGCTCACAAATTATTATGTTTAATAAAATGTACAGCTCAAATCTTCTATGGAACACGGATCAATTATTTTTATTGATAATAAATTTTCTACTAGGCACTTAATTGCGTTTTTTATGTCATTCCGTCCATAAGGGTTGTCGGGAAGAAATTGCATAGCGTAAGTTAAGACATGCTGTCTCATTTATATTCTGTGTTACATACTATGTGAAAACTTCCGTGCATTAAAAATAATGTGTTAAATTACACCATAAATGTAAAAAAGGAAACATTAAGTGAAATTGAGGAGTAAAATTTTATTGTATACGAATAATACTTATAAGTTTATAACAAAAGGTTCGATAAAAAAATACTTGTTTTTACAGTACCTAGGTACTATACTTAATACAAACTTTTTAGAATAAATGTATGGTAGTAGTCTATGATTATTATGGTGAACCTATCAACCTATATGGTAATCTATAAATGTGACGATTCGAAAGTGCTTGTAATATGCCTATTTGAATAAAAATGATTTGATTTGATATTACGTCTAAATATTTACATTTATCAGTTAAATACGCTCTACTAGTTACCGAAAATAGCCGACGAACTTTCTATACTTTAATATTATAAAGAGAAAAGATTTGATTGTTTTTTGTTTGCATTAAATAGGCTCCGAAACTACTGGACCGATTTCAAAAATTCTTTCACCAGTAGAAAGCTACATTATCAGGGAGTGACATAGGCTATAGTTTTACCCGAAATTCAATGTGGTTCACGGGTCCGGAACTTCACGCGGACGAAGTCGCGGACAAAAAAGCGAGTATTGAATAAAACTTTGATTAATGTATGTACAAAATGTCATTATATATGGCATTGCACCCATCTGCAAGCAAAGCATAGCAAAGAACCGAGAAGAAACCAAGAATAAACAACCTAAATTAGGTTGTATTGGTGTGCAAATACTTATATTATGAACATTATTTCACATTTTCACAACGTTAATCTTTTTATTTATTTCTTTTTATTAAAACATGGCATATTTTATGATATTTGACGTAAGCAACCCTATAATACCTACGTTCAATTTATAAATAGTTTAGGTACAAAACCAGTTCGATTGGCACGCATATCGGAATATAGACAGCTCCGACTGATCTCTATTGATAAGTAAATGTGCCGGACTACACCAGGCAATCAGGTTTAACTAGTAGAAAATTAAGACTTCATGATCGGAGAAATTGAGAAACATAATAACTTACTACACTCTCAATATTAAATACCTATTTTAATCTTATTTGTAGATTTCGTTTGCATTCCAATTTTTTTTCACGTTACAAAAGCTCAATCTTTCAATGGTTTTATTTAAAAATAAAATGGTCACAATAGAATTGCAATGATTAATTAAAAAAACCGGGCAAGTACGTGTCGGGCCACGCACAATGTAGGGTTCTGCATTGGCTACGCATTTCTTACTTACAGATGAGTACAATGCCATATTCTATGACATTTGTACGTTTTCGTCAAAGAAATTTTACTTCATAAGTTCGTCGGCTATTACTCGGTAACTAGTAGTGCCAACTTAACCGTTATAGTTTTCCTTGTAGATTCACTATATGGACTACTACCACGAATTTTTTCAAATGTCTAAACACAAGACTCGGAGATAGAGAGGGGGGGGGGGCTCTACGTTGTGTGGTATCGTTAGATAGGTCTCTTAAAAACAAGGAGGAAGTGGGAAGATCATTTATTTCATCATTCCCCCTCCCCCCCCTCTATCTCCGAGTCTTGTGACCGGCCATCGTGCAAAACGAAAATTGATACGTTAAATGCAAATAATTCGCAAACGGATTATTGTATCCGAAAATGATCTTCCCACTTCCTCCTTGTTTTTATGAGACCTAATTAACGATACCCCACAAGATGGGGAAGGTGCGAAAAAAAATTTTCACTCCTACTTTACCTGTACCACCCCAAAACAAATAAATAGATAAGATTTTGTTCCAGCACTTTGTTAGCATTGATAATATGTGTATACAAACCAAATTACAGCTTTCTAGCGTTAAGCGTCTAGGCGCTAGACCGCGGACGGACAGACCTACAGACAAAATAAAAAAATATCATATACTAAACTAACATTAAAAAAATTAAGCAAGATCAAAACTAATACTTATTAAAAATTAAGAACCCCTGTGGTAGGGTACCCAAAACATTTGCAGCGTTTAAGAAAAACAGTTTTTATTTGTTTAAAAAATATTTTTTTTGTAAACGCCGTAACGTGTCGAGTAGATATTTCCTTGCATAATAACAGTATCTTCTAAATAGCAATTTTATGAGTAAAAATTGTATTATTATAGTGTGTTAATAAAATGAAATTATGAATAGTTATCACACCTAGAAGCAGTTATCACGCATTGTGTTACGTTGCGCGTTGTAGCTTTCTACTTGCGCAGGCGACATCGAGAACGAAACAAATGAAAACTTATGCACAGATTACTTAATAGTTACTTCGTGAACTTATGGTCCGACTCCACCGAAGCAGAGATAAGACAATAGCAGATAAACCTGAAGAGAATTACATAGAGAAATTAATAAGTAAGAAATAAGTTTGGTCGTGTAACTCTCAATGTATTTAAACAAAAATTAATTAAAAATTAACATTTTGATTACGTCTAGTATTCGATGGGATTTCGTTGAAATCTGATTAGAGTTACCCTTAAAAACCTTATTCTTACTACGTTTAGGGGCAATTTATATGCAGCTGTCTGTAATAACTAAATTAATTATTGCGAAACACTTATGAATGTTTACGATAGTATTTATGTGTCAGGCATAAATATTGAAATGTTATTACTGTAACACAATGTCTCCTCTCCTGCTCCAAGTATACAAATCTGTTCTCTGCATCCTACGAATATAATTATATCAACCCATAATCATCCCACTGCTGGGATACGGGTCTCCCTTCAATCGAAGGTGATTAGAGCGTACTCTGCCACGCTGCTCCATTGCGGATTGGCAGAGGCCGGTGTTTTCAAACCGCCCTAAGGCCACCGACTTTGCTTAACGACTGTCATCCATCGATAACAGCCGGGACCGACGGATTAACGTGCCCTCCGAAGCACGAAGAAGCTCGAGATAACGAAACCCATCCAAACGCTAGCTAGGGTAGACGTCGCTTAACTTGCGTGTTCATATTAGAGTGCGACACTCAGCGACGCCATCGAGCTCATCACGAATTTAATGCGAAAGCTTAATATCGATGGATGTATAAGTGGAGAAAAACCAATAATTTTAATACTTGTACACAAATTAACTTCTTTATAAAGATTTCTTTTGCTTTATAAAGCGCATTGACTATCAGACTTTTGACCAAATCCTACGGGAATAGCGTACCCTATGTGTTAATCCAAGGTATCAGCTACCTACATACCAAATATCATAAAAATTGGCCTGGCCATTTGATCGATAAAAGCTAACAAAAATAGCCACAAACTTTTGCTTTAATAATATTATTGGATCCATGTCGCTTAGATACATCTCACATCAAAAATCATCTTAGTATCTCTAATTAAAATTGCCCTATTACAAGCTAATTCCTTACCGCGAACATGTTTTGTACACTTCTGTCCAAGCTATGGTTTGCATACAGATATTTTACTAGAGTTGCTCTCACAATTTCATTATGGGCGATGTCGAGAACACGGCCGTACGATCTCATTCCAGCTCAGCTCTGCCCTGTCGGTAATTAAACGCTGTCTTGATTTGTAGTGTTATCAGGACGTCGGGGAGACACCAATTTATAGCCGTATTTAAATCTGGCACTGTTAATAGTTATTGAGACGCTACAAACTAAAACATCTCACTAATTGAAAATGTTTATATCAGAGATATGTAATGGATACTTATCTATCAAATATCGTATAGAATTACGGCATAGTTTAATAGCTCATTAGTTGACATCGATTAATACAAAAGATTTATTGACCTGAGAATGTGACTAAGGCTTATTATTATGTATAACAAATGAAGCAAGTATTAATTTGTTAGACAATATGAATTTCACCACAAACTCCCATTTTAACCGAATGCGTACGCGTTGATATTTTGCTCGGTGTTTTAATCAATCACTTGTAGAATTGTAGATCGCGGTTTATACATATTCCTTACTAGTACGCTTGTTGCCCCAAGCAAAAATAACCTACAGTTAAGTCAATGTCGTGCCCATATTCTACATAAATCTACGAAAATAGTTCCCTATCGGATGTGTCTTCAGAGACCTGCCTACGTTTATATTAATTCGCAATCTGGACAAGTATGGATTACAGTGTTTTTGTCTTGTGCCGTAAAAGTTATTTTGCTGTTGCAAAGCTATTATTATAGGTTCATTTCGCTGTCTATCTCGTCTCGTTGGCTGTATAAAGGATGAAAGTAAGATTTACACTGTACTAGTCAATCATAATTGATGTTGGATGTAGTGACAGTTTTATCACTTTTTAATAAAAGTTTGTTTTTGTCGGTAACTGACTACTGTCGCTTATAAGACATTGACTTCTAACTTAAGTTTAATGTAACGTTTTTATATCTAGTATTAGATATACACTGTCGTCGTTTTTTGTGGAACAATTTGTGAGAATAAATGGTTAGTTCTCATGACTATGTTTGAGGTAGTTATAGAAATCTTGTTTACCGTTTACGTAGTCGTAGCGTCGCTCTGCGAAAGATCAATCATTTTATTTTACTTTATTACAAATATGAATGCTCAGAGTAATAACATAAAGAGGGAGTGTCCCTGCACCCGTTTTGATACACCTCAACTGGTGCCAATCTGGCACCAGACGCCGAACTTTGCCGAACCGCTTCGTAGTTATCGATGTCAAAGCGCCAAACGTGTCTCCGAAAAAAAAAATGGCGGTTTGTGATATTAAATCGTGTCACAACATGTCTGAAAAACAAAAGAAATATAATGATATCACTTTTCACAGTAAAGTTTTATATAGTTCATAGTATTTTGTAGTTAATTATGAAATAGAAACAATACGATTTTAGCGTATTATTTTAATGCTCGGTGTTGCCCGATTGTGAAAATAGTTTCCCATTTTAACTATTTTTATTGCTTTGACTGATTAATGTTAAAACAGTTGCTTCTGCTACTGATATTTAAATAGTCAAACGAACTTACCTGGAAGTGAAGTTCGACTGTAATTATTCGACTTGTTATTCCTTCCGAAGATGAAGATTACTAAGTGCAGCCCGGATTATGACTCGCTGGCATCACATATAAGTTTAAAGGTAAAACGGAACGCACCCTCTACGCTAGGCTCCGTCCGTCTCTATAATCTGTGGTCATTAAGTTCAAAGCCTAAAAACTCTTGATTTTTCAAAATAGGGTCTATGTAATTTTCTTGAAAATTACCCCGGGTAGGGTGGGACTCTTCATCTTCGGAAGGAATAACAAGTCGAATAATTACAGTCGAACTTCACTTCCAGGTAAGTTCGTTTGACTATTTAATTATTCTCCTTGTTATTCCTTCCTCGATGAAGATTACTAAGTGCAGATGTTTAAAGATAAGTTGTGAAATCAGAGTTTTTTAAAAAAAATAAAATTTTTAGATTATTATTTTTTCATTCTGAAAACAATTACTTATTATAAACATAATAATTAAACAAACATAATAATAAAAATATGAGATAAAACTCAATCTCTAAAGATAGCCTCTGCAAAATGACTATTTATTTATAATTGGTCTATTATAGAACCGCACAAAAAAATTTAAGACTCGCCACTCCAACCAGCCGTGCTCCTAATCTCATCAATATTAACTCCTTTGCGAAAGTTGACACGCGTGTCGTGTACTATGCGGTGAGAAGATTGATATATCTATGCCGCTTTTTCCATAGTATTTTCAACGGCTGATTGTACTGGCAGTCACTTCTTTATAAGGTGTCTTTTACGACATAAACAAATACTCTGTAGAGCATAAACTGTTTGTATTTCTAAATAATTAATCGCAGCCCTTGCCGGACAAATTGTCACCCTGTCATTGAAGAAGGGTAAAGTTAAGAAAGGTTGGCACCTGTTTGGTGCCGACGACGACGACGACGCGACGTCTTGATTATCATCAATTATAATATTAATACAATCATCATCACTTATATTATTAATGTTAATTAAAGAGATCGTTTGTGCTCTTTGACCAGTGCAGTGGCAAGAAGCAACAAGAGCAATTACATAGTTCGGAGTACCTAATTATTCTCTATGAAATTTTAAAAGAATTGATACATCCCATGTCAAATTATATTTTGGTGATCTTAGTTAAAAAACCCCTTTAAGTAAATAAACATTTAATTTTTGTATCCTCTCCAATATGAGGTCCAATAAGAAAGGATAAAGCAGACCTGTATGAATATAAACTACCATAATATGATAGCCCATCATTAAATTTTTTCGTTAAGTATGTACATAATTATTTTGATGAATATCTTTTATACATATATTTTCTGTATTACAATATTTTGTCCAATCAATAATACTAGGTATGTAGTGTGTTACTTACTTGAAATTGATGAGATCATGTTTATAGCATTGTCATCAATGCCCATCAAATTACTGCCGGATAATATGCCGGCCATGATTGTAGTTGTCTTGTGAAGTGAATGAATTGATCTGGAATGTTTTAAAAACAACCAGTCCTCGAAAGGTACAAATATAATGGGTTCCCAAATCATATTTTTTATAATGGATATCAAGGTTGGATTGTCCAATATGTCATCACTACAATACCTGTGGATTTATCTGTCACTATTTTATCTAATGTCTTTAATAAAGATCATTGAGGATGGAGGGAATGCATAAAAGCAATATTGAGTACAACTTAATGTGAAAGCATCCTCCTCAGAAACATCAGAGTCTGAGGGCCATGATACATACAGAGGGCATTTAGCATTAGTTCTGGATGTAAATAACCAGATATAGATATATCTGGTGTGGTAAAGGAATCTTCAAATATTTTGATAATATCTTATACCAATTTTCCATTCTGTGTGGTGTGACCCAACTCTTTTTCTAGATTTAAAAACTGCTATTATATTATCTTTAGTATTTATGTATGATACAAAGACCTTTAATATAGTTATATATTATATCCCTTACTTCACACAATTGCCAAATGTTCTTTGTAATTTCATGTAAATGAGGATACAGTTATACCTATTTACCTAATTATAAATATATATATATGTGTATGTATACATATGTATATATAATTTGCAAATAAAGAGTATTCTATCTATTTATCTAATTTATGACACTACTGTTATATTGTATATATTTGAAGTAAAATGTCATAGCTGTTAGTCTTTAGCATTATTTTTTTTTTTTTTTTTAAATCAAAGAAATAAATTCAGGGAATTGATGTGAAGTATTATTTCTCCACCAGTCCATGTGCCACTAGCCATCTGTGAGCTGCAGTGGGCCCCCTAACTAACAAAAGTGTTTTGATGCATCTTTGAAATATATTTTTCCTAATGAAATTTTCTGACTATATTCTCTGAATTATATTCTTAGTCCATCATTTTAAATAATTTATACAACTATTATCTAACGAAGTAATTTGTTCATAGTTGTCTTTATTGTTTTATAAGGCCAAGTATTTTATTCTTTCAAGATTTTTAGTGTAAACCATATAAACCGATACCAATGTTCCTACTATCTTAGCAAGAAAATATA